>JBBGZY010001775.1:1800000-2387500 GCA_037952925.1 Lithobates clamitans
TCTAAACTGGTAACCTGTAAAAAAAATTATAGTGTAGCCTATGTAGATTTTTCAGTACTAAAGTATGGCGCCATTTCACGAGTGTGCACAATTTTAAAGTATGACATGTTAGGTATCTATTAGGCGTAACATCATCTTTTACATTATACAAAAAATTGGGCTAACTTTAGTGGGGGGTTTTTTTTTGTTTTTTTTAATTCATATATATAACGTTTGGGGGTTCTGAGTAATTTTCTAGCAAAAAAATTACGATTTTAACATGTAGGAGAAAAGTGCTAGAATAGGCCTGGGCTAGAAATGGTTAACATGTTGACGTCTCCATGAGATTTTCATGATTGGGTTTACATTTACAGTACTTTACGTATATAGCAGTATGCAGAGGGTTTAGCTGCTAGTGGATTGAATTTTACCTTGCCTTCCATTCCTATACATACGAGCGGAATGTCCAACAGAAAAAGTCCCATGGAAGCATTTCATCGTCTATTCCGATCGCGTGTATGCCTCATCGGACTTTTTTTTTTCGAAAATTCTGACGGACCTAGAAATGGAACATGTTGTAAATATTTCCGACGGAACCAATTCCTATCGGAAAAAACGCTCGTCTGTATGCCGTTCCGACGGACCAAAAACAACGCATGCCCTGAAGCAAGTATGAGACGGAAGCTATTGACTACTGGCTATTGAACTTCCTTTTTCTAGTCCCGTCGTACGTGTTGTACGTCACCGCGTTCTGGACAGTTGGACTTTGGTGTGACCGTGTGTAGGCAAGACTGCTTGAGCAGAATTCCGTCGGACTTCCGTCTGAGAAACCTTCAGAGTTCATTCCGACGGCAAAACCGGTCGTGTGTACAGGGCATTACACGGTGTTCACAAATATTAGGCATGTTGTATTCAGGGCCGTCTTTAATATTGATTGGGCCCTGGGCAAAGATTTTATTGGGGCCCCCCCAGCTAGACTCAAAATGAGTTTACTGCAGCAGATCAGGCAACGATTGTGATTGGCTGCCAGAGATTACAACACATCATTACAGCTTACAGATTAGTTGCTAGAGGTTACTACACATCATAACCTCTCAGTGCAAATTGCGGGTGTGGCCAAACTGCACTAGCATTGAGGGGTGCACTATGTACAGAGTGCAGGGTTGGGGGTGCGCTTTGTGCAGAGTGCAGGGGTGAGGTGGGTGCAGAGTGCAGGGGTGAGGTGAGTGCAGAGTGCAAGAGTGAGGTGGGTGCAGAGTGCAGGGGTGAGGTGAGTGCAGAGTGCAGGGGTGAGGTGGGTGCAAAGTGCAGGGGTGAGGTGGGTGCAGGGCTGAGGTGGGTGCAGAGTGCAGGACTGAGGTGGGTGCAGAGTGAGGTGAGTGCAGAGTGCAGGGGTGAGGTGGGTGCAGATTGCAGGGGTGAGGTGGGTGCAGAGTGCAGGGGTGTGGTGGGTGCAGAGTGCAGGGGTGAGGTGAGTGCAGGACTGAGGTGGGTGCAAAGTGCAGGGCTGAGGTGGGTGCAGAGAGCAAGGCTGAGGTGGGTGTAGAGTGAGGTGAGTGCAGGGGTGAGGTGGGTGCAGAGTACAGGGTTGAGGTGGGTGCAGAGTGTAGGGGTGTGATGGGTGCAGAGTGCAGGGGTGTGGTGGGTGCATAGTTCAGGGGTGAGGTGGGTGCAGAGTGCAGGGGTGAGGTGGGTGCAGAGTGCAGGAATAAGGTGGGTGCAGAGTGCAGGAGTGAGGTGGGCGCAGGGTGCAGGACTGAGGTGGGTGCAGGATGCAGGACTGAGGTGGGTGCAGAGTGCAGGGGTGAGGTGGGTGCAAAGTGCAAGACTGAGGTGGGTGCAGAGTGCAGGGGTGAGGTGGGTGCAGAGTGAGGTGTCTACAGAGTGCAGGGGTGAGGGGGATGCAGAGTGCAGGAGTAAGGTGGGTGCAGGGGTGAAGTAGGTGCAGAGTGCAGGGGTGAGGTGGGTGCAGAGTGCAGAGTGAGGTGGGTGCAGAGTGCAGGGGTGAGGTGGGTGCAGACTGAGGTGGGTGCAGAGTGCAGGACTGAGGTGGGTGCAGAGTGCAGGGGTGAGGTGGGTGCAAAGTGCAGGACTGAGGTGGGTGCAGAGTGCAGGGGTGAGGTGGGTGCAAAGTGCAGGGGTTAGGTGGATGCAGAGTGCATGGGTAAGGTGGGTGCAGAATGCAGGGGTGAGGTGGGTGCAGAGTAAGGTGGGTGCAGAGTGCAGAGTGAGATGAGTGCAGAGTGAGGTGGGTGCAGAGTGCAGGGGTGAGGTGGATGCAGAGTTCAGGGGTAAGGTGGGTGCAGAATGCAGGGGTAAGGTGGGTGCAGAGTGAGGTGGGTGCAGAGTGAGATGAGTGCAGAGTGAGGTGGGTGCAGGAGTGAGGTGGGTGCAGAGTGAGGTGGGTGCAGAGTGAGGTGGGTGCAGAGTGAGGTGGGTGCAGAGTGAGGTGGGTGCAGAGTGAGATGAGTGCAGAGTGAGGTGGGTGCAGGAGTGAGGTGGGTGCAGAGTGAGGTGGGTGCAGAGTGAGGTGGGTGCAGAGTGCAGAGTGAGGTGGGTGCAGAGTGAGATGGGTGCAGAGTGCAGAGTGAGGTGGGTGCAGAGTAAGGTGGGTGCAGAGTGAGGTGGGTGCAGGGTGCAGAGTGAGGTGGGTGCAGAGTGAGGTGGGTGCAGAGTAAGGTGGGTGCAGAGTGAGGTGGGTGCAGAGTGCAGAGTGAGGTGGGTGCAGAGTGAGGTGGGTGCAGAGTGCAGAGTGAGGTGGGTGCAGAGTGAGATGGGTGCAGAGTGCAGAGTGAGGTGGGTGCAGAGTGAGGTGGGTGCAGAGTGAGGTGGGTGCAGAGTAAGGTGGGTGCAGAGTGAGGTGGGTGCAGAGTGCAGAGTGAGGTGGGTGCAGAGTGCAGAGTGAGGTGGGTGCAGAGTAAGGTGGGTGCAGAGTGCAGAGTGAGGTGGGTGCAGAGTGCAGAGTGAGGTGGGTGCAGAGTGCAGAGTGAGGTGGGTGCAGAGTGAGGTGGGTGCAGAGTGAGGTGGGTGCAGAGTGCAGAGTGAGGTGGGTGCAGAGTGAGGTGGGTGCAGAGTGAGGTGGGTGCAGAGTGAGGTGGGTGCAGAGTGAGGTGGGTGCAGAGTGAGGTGGGTGCAGAGTGCAGAGTGAGGTGGGTGCAGAGTGAGGTGGGTGCAGAGTGAGGTGGGTGCAGAGTGAGGTGGGTGCAGAGTGAGGTGGATGCAGAGTGAGGTGGGTGCAGAGTGAGGTGGGTGCAGAGTGCAGAGTGAGGTGGGTGCAGAGTGAGGTGGGTGCAGAGTGCAGAGTGAGGTGGGTGCAGAGTGAGGTGGGTGCAGAGTGAGGTGGGTGCAGAGTGAGGTGGGTGCAGAGTGCAGAGTGAGGTGGGTGCAGAGTGAGGTGGGTGCAGAGTGAGGTGGGTGCAGAGTGCAGAGTGAGGTGGGTGCAGAGTGAGGTGGGTGCAGAGTGAGGTGGGTGCAGAGTGCAGAGTGAGGTGGGTGCAGAGTGAGGTGGGTGCAGAGTGAGGTGGATGCAGAGTGAGGTGGATGCAGAGTGAGGTGGGTGCAGAGTGAGGTGGGTGCAGAGTGAGGTGGGTGCAGAGTGCAGAGTGAGGTGGGTGCAGAGTGAGGTGGGTGCAGAGTGAGGTGGGTGCAGAGTGCAGAGTGAGGTGGGTGCAGAGTGAGGTGGGTGCAGAGTGAGGTGGATGCAGAGTGAGGTGGGTGCAGAGTGAGGTGGGTGCAGAGTGAGGTGGGTGCAGAGTGCAGAGTGAGGTGGGTGCAGAGTGAGGTGGGTGCAGAGTGCAGAGTGAGGTGGGTGCAGAGTGAGGTGGGTGCAGAGTGAGGTGGGTGCAGAGTGCAGAGTGAGGTGGGTGCAGAGTGAGGTGGGTGCAGAGTGAGGTGGGTGCAGAGTGCAGAGTGAGGTGGGTGCAGAGTGCAGAGTGAGGTGGGTGCAGAGTGAGGTGGGTGCAGAGTGCAGAGTGAGGTGGGTGCAGAGTGAGGTGGGTGCAGAGTGCAGAGTGAGGTGGGTGCAGAGTGAGGTGGGTGCAGAGTGCAGAGTGAGGTGGGTGCAGAGTGCAGAGTGAGGTGGGTGCAGAGTGAGGTGGGTGCAGAGTGCAGAGTGAGGTGGGTGCAGAGTGAGGTGGGTGCAGAGTGAGGTGGGTGCAGAGTGCAGAGTGAGGTGGGTGCAGAGTGCAGAGTGAGGTGGGTGCAGAGTGAGGTGGGTGCAGAGTGCAGAGTGAGGTGGGTGCAGAGTGAGGTGGGTGCAGAGTGAGGTGGGTGCAGAGTGAGGTGGGTGCAGAGTGCAGAGTGAGGTGGGTGCAGAGTGAGGTGGGTGCAGAGTGAGGTGGGTGCAGAGTGCAGAGTGAGGTGGGTGCAGAGTGAGGTGGGTGCAGAGTGCAGAGTGAGGTGGGTGCAGAGTGAGGTGGGTGCAGAGTGAGGTGGGTGCAGAGTGAGGTGGGTGCAGAGTGCAGAGTGAGGTGGGTGCAGAGTGAGGTGGGTGCAGAGTGAGGTGGGTGCAGAGTGAGGTGGATGCAGAGTGAGGTGGGTGCAGAGTGAGGTGGGTGCAGAGTGAGGTGAGTGCAGAGTGCAGAGTGAGGTGGGTGCAGAGTGAGGTGGGTGCAGAGTGCAGAGTGAGGTGGGTGCAGAGTGAGGTGGGTGCAGAGTGAGGTGGGTGCAGAGTGAGGTGGGTGCAGAGTGCAGAGTGAGGTGGGTGCAGAGTGCAGAGTGAGGTGGGTGCAGAGTGAGGTGGGTGCAGAGTGCAGAGTGAGGTGGGTGCAGAGTGAGGTGGGTGCAGAGTGAGGTGGGTGCAGAGTGCAGAGTGAGGTGGGTGCAGAGTGAGGTGGGTGCAGAGTGCAGAGTGAGGTGGGTGCAGAGTGAGGTGGGTGCAGAGTGCAGAGTGAGGTGGGTGCAGAGTGAGGTGGGTGCAGAGTGCAGAGTGAGGTGGGTGCAGAGTGAGGTGGGTGCAGAGTGAGGTGGGTGCAGAGTGAGGTGGGTGCAGAGTGAGGTGGGTGCAGAGTGAGGTGGGTGCAGAGTGCAGAGTGAGGTGGGTGCAGAGTGCAGAGTGAGGTGGGTGCAGAGTGAGGTGGGTGCAGAGTGCAGAGTGAGGTGGGTGCAGAGTGAGGTGGGTGCAGAGTGAGGTGGGTGCAGAGTGAGGTGGGTGCAGAGTGCAGAGTGAGGTGGGTGCAGAGTGAGGTGGGTGCAGAGTGCAGAGTGAGGTGGGTGCAGAGTGAGGTGGGTGCAGAGTGCAGAGTGAGGTGGGTGCAGAGTAAGGTGGGTGCAGAGTGCAGAGTGAGGTGGGTGCAGAGTGAGGTGGGTGCAGAGTGAGGTGGGTGCAGAGTGCAGAGTGAGGTGGGTGCAGAGTGAGGTGGGTGCAGAGTGCAGAGTGAGGTGGGTGCAGAGTGAGGTGGGTGCAGAGTGAGGTGGGTGCAGAGTGAGGTGGGTGCAGAGTGAGGTGGGTGCAGAGTGCAGAGTGAGGTGGGTGCAGAGTGAGGTGGGTGCAGAGTGAGGTGGGTGCAGAGTGCAGAGTGAGGTGGGTGCAGAGTGAGGTGGGTGCAGAGTGCAGAGTGAGGTGGGTGCAGAGTGAGGTGGGTGCAGAGTGAGGTGGGTGCAGAGTGAGGTGGGTGCAGAGTGAGGTGGGTGCAGAGTGCAGAGTGAGGTGGGTGCAGAGTGAGGTGGGTGCAGAGTGAGGTGGGTGCAGAGTGAGGTGGGTGCAGAGTGAGGTGGGTGCAGAGTGAGGTGGGTGCAGAGTGCAGAGTGAGGTGGGTGCAGAGTGAGGTGGGTGCAGAGTGAGGTGGGTGCAGAGTGAGGTGGATGCAGAGTGAGGTGGGTGCAGAGTGAGGTGGGTGCAGAGTGAGGTGGGTGCAGAGTGAGGTGGGTGCAGAGTGCAGAGTGAGGTGGGTGCAGAGTGAGGTGGGTGCAGAGTGCAGAGTGAGGTGGGTGCAGAGTGAGGTGGGTGCAGAGTGAGGTGGGTGCAGAGTGAGGTGGGTGCAGAGTGAGGTGGGTGCAGAGTGAGGTGGGTGCAGAGTGAGGTGGGTGCAGAGTGCAGAGTGAGGTGGGTGCAGAGTGAGGTGGGTGCAGAGTGAGGTGGGTGCAGAGTGCAGAGTGAGGTGGGTGCAGAGTGAGGTGGGTGCAGAGTGCAGAGTGAGGTGGGTGCAGAGTGAGGTGGGTGCAGAGTGAGGTGGGTGCAGAGTGCAGAGTGAGGTGGGTGCAGAGTGAGGTGGGTGCAGAGTGAGGTGGGTGCAGAGTGAGGTGGGTGCAGAGTGCAGAGTGAGGTGGGTGCAGAGTGCAGAGTGAGGTGGGTGCAGAGTGAGGTGGGTGCAGAGTGCAGAGTGAGGTGGGTGCAGAGTGAGGTGGGTGCAGAGTGAGGTGGGTGCAGAGTGCAGAGTGAGGTGGGTGCAGAGTGAGGTGGGTGCAGAGTGCAGAGTGAGGTGGGTGCAGAGTGAGGTGGGTGCAGAGTGCAGAGTGAGGTGGGTGCAGAGTGAGGTGGGTGCAGAGTGCAGAGTGAGGTGGGTGCAGAGTGAGGTGGGTGCAGAGTGAGGTGGGTGCAGAGTGCAGAGTGAGGTGGGTGCAGAGTGAGGTGGGTGCAGAGTGCAGAGTGAGGTGGGTGCAGAGTGAGGTGGGTGCAGAGTGAGGTGGGTGCAGAGTGAGGTGGGTGCAGAGTGCAGAGTGAGGTGGGTGCAGAGTGAGGTGGGTGCAGAGTGCAGAGTGAGGTGGGTGCAGAGTGAGGTGGGTGCAGAGTGCAGAGTGAGGTGGGTGCAGAGTGAGGTGGGTGCAGAGTGAGGTGGGTGCAGAGTGAGGTGGGTGCAGAGTGAGGTGGGTGCAGAGTGCAGAGTGAGGTGGGTGCAGAGTGAGGTGGGTGCAGAGTGAGGTGGGTGCAGAGTGAGGTGGGTGCAGAGTGAGGTGGGTGCAGAGTGCAGAGTGAGGTGGGTGCAGAGTGAGGTGGGTGCAGAGTGAGGTGGGTGCAGAGTGAGGTGGGTGCAGAGTGAGGTGGATGCAGAGTGAGGTGGGTGCAGAGTGAGGTGGGTGCAGAGTGAGGTGGGTGCAGAGTGCAGAGTGAGGTGGGTGCAGAGTGAGGTGGGTGCAGAGTGCAGAGTGAGGTGGGTGCAGAGTGAGGTGGGTGCAGAGTGCAGAGTGAGGTGGGTGCAGAGTGAGGTGGGTGCAGAGTGAGGTGGGTGCAGAGTGCAGAGTGAGGTGGGTGCAGAGTGAGGTGGGTGCAGAGTGCAGAGTGAGGTGGGTGCAGAGTGAGGTGGGTGCAGAGTGAGGTGGGTGCAGAGTGAGGTGGGTGCAGAGTGCAGAGTGAGGTGGGTGCAGAGTGAGGTGGGTGCAGAGTGAGGTGGGTGCAGAGTGCAGAGTGAGGTGGGTGCAGAGTGAGGTGGGTGCAGAGTGCAGAGTGAGGTGGGTGCAGAGTGAGGTGGGTGCAGAGTGAGGTGGGTGCAGAGTGCAGAGTGAGGTGGGTGCAGAGTGCAGAGTGAGGTGGGTGCAGAGTGCAGAGTGAGGTGGGTGCAGAGTGAGGTGGGTGCAGAGTGAGGTGGGTGCAGAGTGAGGTGGGTGCAGAGTGCAGAGTGAGGTGGGTGCAGAGTGAGGTGGGTGCAGAGTGAGGTGGGTGCAGAGTGAGGTGGATGCAGAGTGAGGTGGGTGCAGAGTGAGGTGGGTGCAGAGTGAGGTGGGTGCAGAGTGCAGAGTGAGGTGGGTGCAGAGTGAGGTGGGTGCAGAGTGCAGAGTGAGGTGGGTGCAGAGTGAGGTGGGTGCAGAGTGAGGTGGGTGCAGAGTGCAGAGTGAGGTGGGTGCAGAGTGAGGTGGGTGCAGAGTGAGGTGGGTGCAGAGTGAGGTGGGTGCAGAGTGCAGAGTGAGGTGGGTGCAGAGTGCAGAAGTGCAGAGCTCTCCTCCCACCCAGATTTCAATACAGAGCTCCACTCTCCCTAAGTACAAGGCTGTCCTCCCACAAAGCCCCCCCCCCATTCCAGTACGGAGGAAAACTCTGTGTACTCACAGCATGTTGCAGTTGTCCTCCGATGTCCGTGGAGCCTGCCAGTCCCAGAAGCAGCTTCCCCTGTGCAGAGTCCCCGCCCCCTTCCTCCTCTGCTCTCATAGATCGTGTGTGAGTGTACCCGAGGGATGAGAACAGCCGCCGGAAGAGAAGCGCTGTCACTTGGAAAAACACAAGCCGTGCTTGTGTATTTCCAAGTGACAGTAGCGAGCAGCCACTATGCGACCAGCACCGGAGGTGGCTGAACTCCGGCGGGCAGTGTGCAGGGTTTAAGGGACGGGCAGCGCAGGGCCCCCAGCAATGACAGGGCCCTGGGCAGATGCCCCTTTTGCCCCGCGGTAAAGACGGCCCTGGTTGTATTTTTGAGGAATAATTTCATTATTAAACAACTACAGTGCTCTTAGTCAATCCAAAATGTTAGCAAACCTCAAACCTGAATATTTAAGAAAGTAAAAGTGAGGTTTTCTTAGGAGAACATCTATGTGTGCACAATTATTGGCCAACTATTAATGTGCAGATTTATTATGCAACTAAATGAAAAACGAAAATTTTCCCATCTCTTTTGTTTATTTTCGCCTGTTAAAGTGAAAATAATAAATAAACAACTGAACATTTACAAATAAACATTTCTGACATTTCCCCCAAAAAATCAGTGACCAATATAGCCAACCTTCTTTTCAATAGCAGTCATAAGCCTTCCATTAATGGGCGTCTGTCAGTTTCTTGATTTTTTGATGATCAAATTTTTTGTGCAGCAGCAACCACAGCCTTCCAGGCACTGCCCAGAGAGGTCTACTGTTTTCCTTCACCATAAATCTCCCGTTTAAAAAGTGCCCGCCTGTTCTCAATAGGGTTTAGGTCAGGTAAGGAAGAGGGCCATTTCATTATGCTTTCATCTTTAAGGCCTTTACTGGCTAGCAATACAGTGGAGTACTTCGATGCATGTGATGGAGCATTGTCCTGTATAAATATCATGGTCTTCTTGAAGGATGAAGACTTTTTCCTGTACCACTGCTTAAAGGAGAAGTCCAGCCTGAGCTTTTTAGGCTGGGCTTCTCCTCTGGGTCACAGGAGTGCAATTCGTTTTGCACTCCTGTGACCTGTTTTCAGCAGAAAGTGGTCTGAAGTCCGCTCTCCGCTGACGTCACTGCCATCAGTCGAGGCAGCGTGTCATCCAGACTTTCAAAGTCTGGATCCGCCAGCTGCCTTGACGGATGGCAGTCTCAGCTGCAACGGCCGCTCCCCGACCCTCCATAGCTCAGGGCTCCAATGAGCGTGGAGAAGTAGAGAGGAGAGCTCTCCTCTCTGGGATCTGTGAGAACCAAGCCATCGGACGGATGTTCGGTGGCTCGGTTCTCAGTGCAGAGACGGCGGGGGACAGATGCAGCATCGGTCTGATGCTGCATCCACCTAGGCAAGTATGAATCTAAAATAAAAAAAAATAAAAAACATACTTCTCTTTTAAAGAAAGTGTCTTCTAAAAACTGGCAGCAGGTTTGATTTTTAGTCCATCTTCAACCCAAAAAGGTCCAACTAGCTCATCTATAATAATGCCAGCATCCCACCTCCACCTTGCTGGTGTCTGAACATAAGTGGGCCTCTGTGCCTGTTACTGATCCAGCCACAGGCCCATCCATCTGCTCACTCTTATCTCATCAGTCCATAAAATCTTTGAAAAATCTGTCTTCAGATATTTCTTGGCCCAGTCTTGATGTTCTAACTTATGTGTCTTGTTCAGTGGTGGTCAGGTTTCAGCCCTCCTTACCTTGGCCATGTCTCTGAGCACTGAACACCTTGTACTTCTGGGCACTCCAGGTAGATTGCAGTTCTGGAATATGGCAGCACTGGAGGATAATGGGTTCTTGGTAGCTTCATGTTTGATTCTTCTCAAATCTTTGGCAGTTAATTTGCGTCTTTTTTCAACATAGTTCTTGCGATCCTGTTGACTATTTGCAACAAAACTTTGATGGTTCTGCGATTGTCTTAGCAATTTTAAGAGTGCTGCATCCCTCTGAAAGACTTTTTTTTACAATTTTTGACTTTTCAGAGTCAGTTAAATCTCTTTTTTGGCCTATTTTGCCTGAGAAAATGAAGCTGCCTAAATACCTTGATATAGGGCAGTGATGGCGAACCTTGGCACCCCAGATGTTTTGGAACTACATTTCCCATGACGCTCCACTACACTGCAGAGTGGATGAGCATCATGGGAAATGTATTTCCAAAACATCTGGGGTGCCAAGGTTCGCCATCACTGATATAGGGTATTGATCTTAGACCACACCCTCCCCTCATTACACAAATATACATCACTTGATATGCTTAAATCCAATAAGCATTCAAGTTCATACCGCTTGGAGTTGAACAATATGCATAAAAATGATGATTTGGTGAAAAATACTCACTTGCCTAATAATTGTGCAATTATTATACTGATTTCTTCTTTACAAGGTTAGATAGGTTAGTGTTAGATTGTGGATATCTGTAGATGCAGGGATTTTAGTGTTAGGGTGGACTTTTACTTTAAGATTGTTGAGATCTCTCCTTCTCAATTTCAGCTTTAAGAATTGTGTCATCTCACTCCTTCCGCTGCATCCTCTGTCAGGTATAAAAAAAAAAAATGAGAAACGAGATGTGGAAGCAGTCTAATAATGGCGGTGACATGAGTCAAAAACAGGCTATGAAACATTTATACAGCGGAAGGCACTTGTCAGACAGCACTTGTATCAGCACGCTGGTCTCCGTGTTTGTGTGTGTGTATATATATATATATATATATATATATATATATATATATATATGTGTATGTATGTATGTATGTATATGTATACTTTGCTTTCACCTTCCCCTTTTTCTTTAATGCTTAGACAGAGAATTAATAATTAATGTGACCTTTACTGAATCCCATTGGGATCCAATCTCACATCTCCAATGCAATTTACTGTAATTAGCATAACGAGTACCCCTCTCCTGCCATCCATGCTGTCTTCACTCTGCTGTTGGAATAAGGAGGATTCTGCACTTAAATTAAAGAGTCAGAAGCCCAATATTAATGTCAGGTATACCCAGTAGATGAGATCACTCAGCCTGGGTTCTCAGCTCCACCTACCTTCTATGGTTTTTTCCAATGATATTTTACCTACTTTTAGATTTTTCATTTATTTAAAGGATAACTTTAGTAAGGTCAGGAGGTCACCTACAGAAAAATTGAACCGCTGTCAGTTTAATCATAAGGCATGATGTCAGCAGGCCAGGGAAGGTAGATCTACCATGAATGGGTAAATATTTGGAAGATGCATAGCTCCCAACTGTCCCTGATTTCAAGGGACTGTCCCCGATTAGTCCCTCTATCCATTTTTCCTCCTCATTTCTCCCTCATTTTGCTCTGATCTATATAGTTGTATATAAAATGCACTTTTTATTTTTCAAAAAGTGTTCCCCAGTGCTAGACCTTTCATCCAATTTCTAAATTGCTGCATTTGTGAATTTCAAACGCCAATATAAAGGAATAGTAGTGGTAAAAAAAAAAAGCACTTGTTGGTTTGCCTAATAATTTTGTTTGTATAATTCCCCTTGAAGGGGCGTGGCATGCCTACATACTATTGCTAATAGGTGTCCCCCGTTCCCATCTCAAAAAGTTGGGAGGTATGGAAGATGTGGTAGAAAAATGGGCACAGAAGGAACAATCAGTCATATGCCAGCTTAATGAGAGATCCTCAGGGGCCAAAAGAAAACAACTGCATTGAAATGCTGAGCGTCAGGGTGCAGGGCATATCAGAGACAGAAGATTAGAAGTGGCTTCTTAAGCACATGCCTGGGATGCAGAGGTTTGCTGGGACACTGAGAATGTTAGGATTCATAAACAATTTCCAGAATCCAGAAATGCCTTCACTTTCAAAGAAGTAATAAAGTGGTTTTAAACGTTCAATCTTTTTTTTTTTTTTAACAAACATGTTTATACCTACCTGCTCTGTGCAATGGGGTCCCCCACCGGAGCTCCAGGCACCTCAGGTGCCCCCATGGAAAGCTGCTTTCCATGGGGGCACCCGTGCTGGCTGACACAGACAGTGGGACTCGGCCTCACAATTCATTGCTCCCGTTGCTATCAATCTGTTCAATGAGGAGAGCGACAGCGACCAGAGCTGCTGCGCTCGTCCACTTCGTTGGATTGGATCGGGCCCAGGTAAGAAAAAGGGGGGTCTGGGGGGGAGCTGCAGCACCAAAGGTTTTTCACCTCAGTGCAGAGCTCCAGCCCCTTCACCGACAAATTAAAAGTCAGCAGCTACAAGTAGTGTAGCTGCTGACTTTTAATATTAGGACACTTACCTGTCCAGGGATCCCGCAATGTCGGCACCCCAGCAAATTTATTCCAACAGCTCTCAGGTGCTGCTGCCGCCATTCTTTGTAAGTGAAATCAGCAGTGAAGCCTTGCAGCTTCACAGCCGGTTCCCTACTGTCCATGCGCGAAGCGTGCTGCGCTTTGTGAGTGGCCCGGTGGTGGGGGAAGGAGGAGGTGAACTTCTGGGGGGACCTCGACGTGGCGAGGTCCCCTGGAAGTGGGGATGGGTACCTGTCAAAAACTGGTACCCGCCCCCCCCCCCTCCGGTGCCAAATGTGGAAGGAAACAAGCAGAGCTTCCCTTTTTTGGTGGAGCTCCGCTTTAAGGCTTTACATCCACTTTAAGCTGGGTAGAATTTCATTTGTACAGAAGTCAGAACATTGATTTGACCCCACTAACCATTAGCAAATTTAATGTTCCGAAACTGATTGTTTTTTAAATGAAATTCTATTTGTGTGTACCTAGCATTAGTTGAAGACTATATCCTGGGGCACCAAGCCAACTTGCAGATGTGACTTCTTACCTCTGACTTTTTCTTTCCCTATGTTTGAGTACGTCTCCATGGCCATAGTAAATATTGGTTTCTTTACATTCAGCCTGTCGTGACTGTATTATAGCCACTCTCAACCAGGTTTTCTCAGGAGAATGCTAGGGGTTCCTTAAAGTGGAACTATACTCACCTTGACTCCAGCAATGCAACAACCTGGAGCTCCCCTCCAGCCGCTGACATCTTCGAGGTATAAAACGCTGGCCGCTTTCATGGGCGTCTCTTCTCCAGGGAGAATAAATTTAGCGCTTGTAGTCATTCCTCATAATTGAGGTCCTCCAATCCCCATATTAATTTAGTTGCCCTTCTCTGGACCCTCTCCAGCTCCAGCAAATCCTTCCTGAGGATTGGTGACCAGAACTGGATAGAATACTTCAGATGCGGCCGAACCAGAGTTTTATAAAGTGTCAGGATTATCGTTTTATCCCTGCAGTAGATTCCCTTTTTTCACCAAGATCTGAAACCTGAAAGTTTCTCTGCACTACATAAACCCACATGTACAATCCAACAGAGAATTAAGTCCCAATCTCCCAATGCTTGCTGTGGCCAGGGGGAGGGCACACCTGGGAAACCTGGAGCAGAGATCTTGTTGGCAGGGTTACAATGAGATAGCGCCATCATCTAAACAGGTTTGCTATACCACTTTGGGTGGAGAGGTCCTTTACATTAAAGTGGTTGTAAGGGGTGAAGGTTTTTTTTTCACCTTTGTGCATTCTATGCGTTTAGTGTGCAGCTCCCCCCCTCAGCAATCCATAATAATTACCCGAGCCCTATCCAGGGATGTGCACGAGAGCAGGGTCTCTCTCTCTCTTCATTGGCTCCTGCTGCTGTCAGTCACAGCCAGTGAGGAGGGACAGAGCCACTCTCTATGTGTTCCAAAGACACACAGAGGTGGATCGGGAATGAGCACGCATGAGTGCCCCCAGAGCAAACAGGTTGCAAAGGGGAGGAGCCTGGAGCTCCTGTGGGGGACCCGAGGCGAGGCGGATCAGGGCCGCTCTGTGCAAAACCATTACACAGAGCAGATAACCTTGATGTTTATTATTTTAAGGGGGGAAAAAAATCAAACCTTTAGAACCACTTTAAAACAGTTATAGTAAGAGAAGGTACATTCTTTGTGGTCCCTTCGGCTGGCCAATTTTACCTTATTCTACTCAGTATAACAGACATTACAGGACTGTAACCTATTCGGCAGATTTGTCCTTGTCAGACCTATCTATTACTCCTCCTTTCTATTTATATCTCGCATTCTCTCCTTGCCGTGTTATTATTCTGCAATCTCATCTTTACCCCGTCATCCACACATAGCAGAGCTGCAGAATATGTTCATGTAAAGTAGCAAGTGTTCTGTAGGAGAATCCATATTCATGAAGATATCTTTTCTCTGGAGACATCACTGAGGCTGGTGGCATTTCAGCCACCCAGGAAGGATGGAGAACTGCAGAGGGCATTTATAAAACTTGCATTGGCTTAGTTTCCAACTGTCCCTTTTTTCCAGGGAGAGGGCCAGGTAATGAAGAGCCATCTAAATGTAATATTGAATTTCATTACTCACACTAGTGTCCTTGGTCCTATCAATATTCAGTCTCACACCATTTTATCTCTTTAAAACTCTGTACCATTTCATGTTATACTTTGTGACTGTTTTTATTGCTAGAAAATGTTAAAGGATATCTAAAGATCTGTTTTAAAAAAAAAAAAACAAACATGTCATTACTTACCTCCTCGGTGCAGTTGGTTTTGCACAGAGTGGCCCCCGATTCTCCTCTTCTGGGGTCCCTCAGCGGCTCCTCCTCTTCTCGAGTGCCCCATTGGAGAGCCGCTCTCCCTCGGGGCACTTGTGCGGGCGCGCTCCCGTGTCCTGCTGCTGCGTATATTGGCACAGACAGCAGGACTCGGCCCCGCCCCCCACGTCATTGGATTTGATTGACAGCAGCAGGAGCCAATGGCTACGCTGCTATCAATCTTTCCAATCAAGATCTTAGACACCAGCTGGAGCTGGTGTGCTCGTCCCCGTCACTGGAAAGACTGGGTTTAGGTAAGTAAAAGGGGGGCTCTGGGGGCCATCACAGGAGGTTTTTCACCTTGTGCATTAAGAATGCATTAACCACTTAAGCCCCATTTAGCTGGCCAAAGACCAGAGCACTTTTTGCGATATGACACTGCGTCGCTTTAACTGACAATTGCGCGGTCGTGCGATATTGCTCCCAAACAAAATTGACATCCTTTTTTTCCCACAAATAGAGCTTTCTTTTGGTGGAATTTGATCACCTCTGCGGTTTTTATTTTTTGCGCTATAAACAAATAAAGAGCGACAATTTTGAAAAAAACGCATTATTTTTTACTTTTTGCTATAATAAATATCTCCAAAAAATATAGAAAAAAACATTTTTTTTCCTCAGTTTAGGTCGATAGGTATCCTTCTACATATTTTTGGTAAAAAAAAAACGCAATAAGCGTTTATTGATTGGTTTGCGCAAAAGTTATAGCGTTTACAAAATAGGGGATAGTTTTATGTCATTTTTATTAAAATTTTTTTTTTAATTAGTAATTTCGGCGATCAGCGATTTTTATTGTGGCTGCGACATTATGGCGGACAGATCGGACACTTTTGGAGCGATTTTGAGACCATTCGCATTTATACAGCGATCAGTGCAATTAAAAATGCATTGACTACTGTGTAAATGTGACTGGCAGTGAAGGGGTAAACCACTAGGTGGCGCTGTAGGGGTTAAGTGTGTCCTAGGGAGAGATTCTAACTGTGGGGGGGATGGGCTATGTGTGACACAACACTGATGACCGCTCCCGATTACAGGGAGCTGTGATCAGTGACAGTGTCACTAGGCAGAACGGGGAAATGCATGTTTACGTTAGCAATTCCCCGTTTTTCCTCTCCATTAAACGATCGTGGGTATGCCCGCGGACATAGAGTCCGCGGGACCCACGATCACGAAGCTCCCGGCAGGCGCGTGCGCGCCCGCAAGCCGACTCTTAAAGGGCAACATAAAGGTACGTGATTCTGCCTGTACGTGCTCCAACTGCCTACGTATATCGTCGTGAGGCAGTCGGGAAGCGGTTAAGGTGAAAAACCTTGAGGGTTTACAACCCCTTTAAATATCCTATTATCTCAGTGAAAATGCCTTTTCCTGCCCTCACACTGCAGTGGTATATGCTGGCAGAGCTGAGTAACAGCCACACCCCTCAGCACAGACTTGAACTGTAGAGAAGAGTGAGGGCATGCCTGACCATTCATATTTAGACACCCTGCACAACTGCTGTAACAGCAAAGTGGAGATAAGACTAAGAAAAAGAGGGATGCTAGTACAAAGTCTGACTTGCTTGAGGACAACTCTTGCAATGGGGACACCTGTGCTGGTGACAACTGTTCAAACAGAAGGTTCTCCTCACTTTGTAGAGATTTCTTCTCACTTCCTGCTGTGTCTCTAGGACAAGAAGTGAAGGGAAATATCCCCAATGCAAAAAAAAAAAAAAAATAACTGATACAGTTTTAACCCTTACATACAGAAAAAATGCAAAAAAAAACCCTTACACCGTACAGTGTCTTGAAAAATATTCATACCCCTTGAAAATGTCCACATTTTGTCATGTTACAACCAAAAATGTAAATTTATTATTATTGGGATTTTATGTGATAGACATATAATTGTGAAGTGGAGGATTTTTTTTTTACAAATAAATATCTGAAAAGTGTGGCATGCATTTGTATTCAGCCCCCTTTACTCTGATACCCCTAACTAAAATCTAGTGGAACCAATTGCCTTCAGAAGTCACCTAATTAGTAAATAGAGTCCACCTGTGAGTAATTCTCAGTATAAATACAGCTGTTCTGTGAAGCCCTCTGGTTTGTTAGAGAATTGTTAGTGAACAAACAGCATCATGAAGGCCAAGGAACACACCAGACAGGTCAGGGATAAAGTTGTCAAGAAGTTTAAAGCAGGGTTAGGTTATACAAAAATATCCCAAGCTTTGAACATCTCACAGAGCACTGTTCAATCGATCATCCGAAAATGGAAAGAGTATGGCACAACTGCAAACCTACCAAGACATGGTGGTCCACCTAAACTGACAGTCCGGGCAAGGAGAGCATTAATCAGAGAAGCAGCCAAGAGGCCCATGGTAAATCTGAAGGAGCTGCAGAGATCCACAGTTCAGGTGGGAGAATCTGTCCACAGGACAACTATTAGTCTTGCACTCCACAAATCTGGCCTTTATGGAAGAGTGGCATGAATAAAGCCATTGTTGCAAGAAAACCATAAGAAGTCCCTTTGTAGTTTGCTAGAAGCCATGTGGGGGACAGCAAACATGTGGAAGAAGGTGCTCTGGTCAGATGAGACCTAAATTGAACTTTTTGGCCTAAAAGTAAAACGCTATGTGTAGCGGAAAACGAACACTGCACATCACCCTGAACACACCATCCCCACCGTGAAACATGGTGGTGGCAGCATCATGCTGTGATGATGCTTTTCTTCAGCAGGGACAGGGAAAACCTATTAGAGTCTGCAAAAGACTTTAGCCTGGGGTAGACGTTTACCTTCCAGCAGGAACGACCAAAGACCCTAAACATACAGACAGAGCTACAATGGAATGGATTAGATCAAAGCATATTCATGTGTTAGAATGGCCCAGACCTAAATCCATTTGAGAATCGGTGGCAAGACTTGAAAATTGCTGTTCACAGACGCTCTTCATCCAATCTGACAGAGCTTGAGTTATTTTGCAAAGAAAAATGGGCAAAAATGTCACCCTCTAGATGTGCAAAGCTGGTAGAGACATCCCCAAAAAGACTTGCAGTGAAAGGTGGTTTTACAAAGTATTGACTCAGGGGGGCTGAATAGAAATGCACACCATGCTTTTCACAAAATTTGGAAAACCATTTATCATTTCCCTTCAACTTTACAATTGTGTGCCACTTTGTGTTGGTCTATCACATAAAATACATTTACGCTTTTGGTTGTAACATGACAAAATGTGGAAAATTTCAAGGCGTATGAATACTTTTGCAAGGCACTGTATATCCACTTTAACATGATTCAGCTATTCAAAAGGCATTAGGTGAAGTGGTTTGTGAGAGAAGAGAGGTGATGGTACTGATTGGATGTCCTGGCATGAAAGAGGAAACTGATTGTTACAAATATATATATCCAACCCGTTTTGGGATCATAGAACCAGGGCTTGGCATGCATTGATGAAAGTTAAGATGGATGCAGGGGCTGATCGGTGGAGCAGATGAAATGGATAATATAGTGTATGCACATTCCACAGCAGCTAGTTTAGCAAGATGAAGTGTTTTGGGCTTCTTATATTGATGCAACCCTTGCGTGCAGTGCCAACTGGGCATGAGGTCCTAGAGCAGACCCACTGGCTGTATTAGATTTCCAGATAGCCTGAAAAAACTTGGAAGTCTTCAGGCAAAGCTACTGTCTACAGTGTCTAGTTTAAGTTTTCACTAACCAAATCAAGTCTGCTTCCCTCCATAATTCATAAGGGAATGCCCATTCTGAAAGCGATGATTATGAACAATGAAAGCACATTAAAGCCACATATTTTTTTTTTTTTTTCAGGACGGAAGTGTGAGCTTTGGCTTTGTGGAAGCACATTCACTTTAGCCGACATACTTTTGGGAGCCACATTACATCGACTCAAGTTCCTTGGACTTTCTAAAAAACACTGGGAAGACGGGAGTAGACCAAACTTACAGTCCTACTTTGAAAGGATACAGAAGCGCTATGCATTCCGGAGAGTGCTTGGAGACATCCACACCACCCTGCTGTCCGCTGTCTTACCCAACGCCTTTCGACTGGTGAAGCGAAAACCGCCATCTTTCTTTGGGGCGTCTTTCCTCATGGGCTCGCTGGGTGGAATGGGATATTTTGCCTACTGGTATTTGAAGAAGAAGTACATCTGAAGACCGGAGGGTCATCTGTGCTATGTGCTAATATTAAGCCTAGTAAGAAAAAACCCCAACAAAATGTCACCACAAAACAAGTATCCTTAATGCTAATGTAAACATTCCATTATAGAACACTTAGACCTTATATTGCAACAAAATACTGTTTGCAAATGTCTTTTGTAGGATCAAGCAAAAAAAATGTAGACTGTTGCAAACTCCTTAAACTGCTGTATTTACCCCACAAGTTCTAATTTGCTGTGTTAGTCTGACTGTTTCCTGTGCTTGCTGGCGGCAGTCATTTTGTGAAATGAGACCGTTTTGTATCTAGGCCTCCCAGCCCTGGTGCTGTTTTTAAATGATGCAAGACTTCACCTCAGTTTCTTAGACTTATCTTCTAAAGGTAGATGACAGGCTTGGGGATAGGATGGATATTAGGCTACAGTACTGTTGCAATAGTTGGTTACAGGCCCCTAGTACAGCGAAAGGAGTGACTGCTGCTGCCTAACTAACCAGCCAACAACTATTGGTGTTAGATTGTAGGGCAATGCTCCCCTTGGCCAATGCAGGGTCAGTTATCAGTAATATAGCCTAGGCCACTAGTGTTAGGTTGCAGTATTATAGCCTAGGCCACCAGTGTTAGGTTGTAGTAATATAGCCTAGGCCACCAGTATTAGTTTGTAGAATGCCCCCCTTGGCCTGGGCAGAGTCAATTAGTGGTACCATAGCCTAAGCGACTGGTGTTAGCATGCTCCCCTTAGGCTATGCAGGTTCAGTTAGTAGTGCTTTAGCTTAGGTCACTAGTGTAAGGTTGCAGTATGCTCCTCTTGGCTCATGCAGGGTTAGCACCACTATATAGCCTAGGCTGCTCATGTTAGGTTGTAGCATTCTTCACTTTGTCTATACAGGGTCAGTTAGTGGTACTTCAGCCTAAGCCATTCATGTAAATTTTCAGTATGCCCCACTTGGCCTATGCAGAGTAGGCTAGCAGTACTATAGCTTAGGACACTAGTATTAGTTGAAGCATGCTCACCTTGGCCCATGCAGGGTCAGCTTATGATGCCACTAGTGTTATGGTTGTAGCACACTCCCTCTTTCCTATAGAGGGTCTCCAAACCGTAGGGGATGCGGCCCTTTGCTTGCCTTTATCTGGCGCTTGGGGTACTGTTCCACCAACTGATGTTAGTGATGGAGCATTATTCCCCCTACTGACAACATCAACAGGGCCCTATTCTTCTTATTAATATCAGCAATGGGCACTATTCCTCCCATTGAAACTGTTAATGGGGCACTAATGCCGGGCATTTTTTACTCCCACTGTCCACAGTCTGGTCCCCCTAAAGCCTGAAAGACAGTAAACTGGACCTTTGCTTGGAAAGTTTGGAGACCCCTGATTTAGGGGTACTATAGCCTACATCACTAGCGTTAGTTGTAGCATGCTCCCCTTGGCCCATGCAGGGTTTGCTAATGATGTTAGGTTGTAGCACACTTCCACTTTCCTATACAGGGTCTCCAAACTGTGGCCTGGGGGCCAGATGTGGCCCTTTGCTTGCCTGTATCTGGCCCTTGGGGCACTATTCCACCAACAAACGCCAATGATGGAGCATCAGTCCCCCTACTGCCATCATCAATGGGGCACTATTCCTCTCATTGATATCAACAATCCAATTAAAACCAATGATTGGGCACTGATGCCGGGGCATTTTCTTTCCCCACTGGCCACAGTCCAGCCTCCCTAAAGCCTTAAGGACAGTAAACTGGCCCTTTGCTTAGATAGTTTGGAGACCCCTGACTTAGGAGTACTATAGCCTAGGTCACTATTGTTGAGTTAAAGCATACCCCCTTTAGCCTAAGCATGGTCAGGTGGAGGTGCTATGCCTGTGCTATAAAACAAAATTCTTTGTGATGCTGGATTCTGCCAAGGGCCATCATCTTGTTGAGAGATTGCCCTTATTGGCATCTGAGGCACTCCCTTTTGACACTGGAAATGGCCATTTGCAGAACCTAGTAACACAGAGAAACTGAGGCACACGGTGAAGGATTTCCTGAATAGTAAAGATGAGAGCAGGAATCCTATTGCTTTTAACTGGTTTAAAGGGGCACTTTTACCTTGTCTTAGACCATGTACTGCCTCTGATTGTCCTGGGAAACAAACATACTCCAGAACACACAAAAAGACTGCAGTAGGCACGCACAGGGAACAGGCCCTCTTGATGCCTAATTAGCGGTGGTCACGCCACCACCTAGGAAAAAAAAAAACAACGAAATGACCAAAATAAAGCCATCGTCTTTGTAAACACACTTATTTTTTTAAGATTATCAAATAAGAGCACAGATTACAGTCCCTTCCATAAATTGCTGGAGACATAGGAATGAAACTGTGTTATCACTCTATTAATTTATTGTGTTTGATTGCAGTTTTGATTTTTTTTTTTTATTATTATTTCATTAAAAGGAATATTTTTAAATTCAGCTGTTTTTAGAATGTATAGGACTCGTGCACATCTTTTTTTGATGCCTGAAAAGAACTCGTTACCCTTTGATGGATCGTGTGCATCTGTCTGTTGCCCGAGTATCATTGCCATATTTTTATTTCATTGTAGAGAGTGCTTGCAGCTCGGTAGGGGCACCTATATGCCAATAAGGCCCAAGAGAGTGTGCGGCTCATTCGCTGCGTGCTGATTGCCAGTAGAGATGGGGACATTTTTTAAAGATACGCTTTTTATGTATAAATATAATGAAGTGAATGATAATGAGTTCAGGTGAAGATGATCTACAGTGGGGAAAATTATTATTTGATTCCCTGCAGATTTTGTAAGTTTGCCCACTTATGCCCCATACACACGAAAGGAAATTCCGCCAGCAAAAGTCCAATGAGAGCTTTTGGTCTGAAAATGCAACCGTGTGTAATTCCATCAGACTTTTGCTGGCGGATTCCAGTCAGCAAAAGATTGGGAGCATGTTCTCGATTTTTCTGGTGGAAAAAGTTCCGATCGGAAATTCCGATCGCCTGTACCAATTCTGACGCGCAAAATTCCTACGCATGCTCGGAAACAATTCGACACATGCTCGGAAGCATTGAACGTTGTACGTCACCGCGTTCTTGATGGTCGAAAGTTCAGCGAACTTTTCTGTGACCGTGTGTATGCAAGCCAAGCTTGAGCGGAATTCCGTCGGAAAAAACAAGATTTTTCAGATGGAAATTCTGCTTGTGTGTACGTGGCATTACAAGGAAATGAAGGGTCTATAATTTTTTATCGTAGGTGTATTTTAAATGATAGAGACAGACTATCAACCAAAAATACAGGAAAAAACACAGGATACAAATGTTATAAATTTAGTTGCAGTTCAGTGAGTAAAATAAATATTTGATCCCTTACTAACCAGCGATAATTCTGGCTCCCACAGATTGGCTACAGTATGTGCTCATGTGGTACACAGATTAGTCCTGTCAATGTAAGAAGGTGCTCCTAACAACAACTCATTATGTGTATAAAAGACACCTGTCCACAGAATCTCTTCCTTCCATTCAAAGCTCACCATCATAGGCAAGACTAAAAAACTGTCAAAGGACGCCAGGGACAAGATTGTAGACCTGCACAAGGCTGGAATGGGCTACAATACCATCAGCAAGAAGTTTTTGTGAGAAGGAAACAACTGTTGGAGTGATTATTCGCAAATGGAAGAAATACAAAATAACCATCAATCACCCTCGGTCTGGAGCTCCATGCGAGATTTCACCTCATGGGGTAAGGATGGTCATGAGAAAAGTGAGGGATCGGCCCAGAACCACACGGGAGGAGCTTGTGAATGATCTGAAGGCAGTTGGGACCACAGTCACCAAACAAACCATTGGTAACACAATACCATGTCATGAATTGAAATCCTTCAGCGCCTGCAAGGTACCCCTCCTCAAGGCACATGTACAGGCCCATCTGAAGTTTGCCAATGAACATCTAAATAATTCAGAGAATGATTGGGAGAAAGTGCTGTGGTCAGATGAGACCAAAATTGAGCTCTATGGCATTAACTCGACTCGCCGTGTTTGAAGGAAGAAAAATGCTGACTATGACCCTAAGAACACCATCCTTACAGTCAAGCACAGAGGTGGAAACATTATGCTTTGGGGCTGTTTCACTGCTAAAGGTATAGGTCGACTTTGCAACATTTAGGGGACAATGGACGGGGCCATGTATTGAAAATCTTGGATGAGAACCTTCTTCCCTCAGCCAGAACACTCATGGATGGGTCTTCCAGCATGACAATGACCTAAAACATACCACCGAGGCAGCAAAGGAGTGGCTTAAGGAGAAGCACATTAACCACTTGCCCACTGGGCACTTAAACCCCCTTCCTAGCCAGGCCAATTTTTAGCTTTCAGTGCTGTCACACTTTGAATGACAATTACTTTGTCATGCAACACTGTACCCATATTACATTTTTGTCCTTTTTGGTGATATTTAATCACCACTGGGTTTTTTTTGTTTTTTTTTGCGCTATAAATAAAAAAAAAGACTGAAAATGTTGTAAAAAAATTTATTTTTCTTTGTTATAAAATTTTGCAAATTAATAATTTTTCTTAATAAATTTTGGCCAACATTTATACTGCTTCATATCTTTGGTAAAAATAACCCAAATCAGTGTATATTATTTGGTCTGTATGAAGGTTATAGTCTACAAGCTATGGTGCCAATCACTGAAAATTGATCACACCTGCTGTACTCTCATTTTTTGAGACACTAACAAGCCAGGAAAGTACAAATAATCCCCCAAATTACCTCTTTTTGGAAAGTAGACATTCCAAAGTATTTAGTAAGAGGCATGATGAGTTTTTTCACGTTGTAATTTTTTTCCCACAATTCTTTGCAAAATGAAAAATTTTTTTTCACAAAATTGTCATATAACAGGTTATTTCTTTCACATGGCATATGCATACCACAAATTACACCCCAAAATACATTCTGCTACTCCTCCTGTGGTATGGCGATACCACATGTGTGAGACTTTTACGCAGCTTGGCCACATAGAGAGGCCCAACATGCAGGGAGCACCATCAGGCGTGCGTTCTAGGGACATTAATTACACATATAATTTCCTGACACCCTCTTACACCATTGAAGGCCCTGGAGCACCAGGACAATGGAAACGCCCACAAAATGACCCCATTTTGGAAAGAAAACACCCCAACATATATTCTAGTAGGCATAGTGAGTCTTTTGAACATGTCATTTTTTTCCACATGTTTTTGGAAAATGTGGAAAGAAAATGAAAATGCATTTTTCTATGCATTTTTTATGGCACTGATGGGCGCTGATGAGGATTCACTGATAGGATGGCCCTGAAGAGCACTTACTGATGGGCACTGTATTGGCACTAATGGGCACTTTAGTGGCAGTGTAAAGCACTGCTGTGGCACAAATGTGGCACTGATGTGACACTGTTGGGGCACTCCTTGGCATTGAGGCACTCCTTGGCACTGATGTGGCATTCCTGGGCACTGCTCCGCACTCAAGCAGCCTCACGCTGCCGCTTTACCTTCCTCTCCTCACATGATTGGTGTGAGGAGGGAGAGAAAAACGGACATGATGTCGGTTTGTTGACAGTGATTGCTCTGTCCAATTGGACTGAGCGATCAAGTGGTAAAGGGCCGCTGGGATTGGCCCTTTACACCGATCCATGATGCGCCGGGTCCCGAGAACCCGGCGGTCACGGACATTCCCGGGGGCGTGATTCTGGGAGGACGTTATTGTATCCCAGGTGTCCCAGAGTTATCCGACCATGCTGTGGCCGTCATTCGGCTATGGTATGGCCTGGTCGGCAAGTGGTTAAGGATATGGAGTGGCCTAGCCAGTCTCCACACCCTTAATCCTATAGAAAATGTATTAAGGGAGCTGAGACTTTGAGTTGCCAAGCGACAGCCAAGAAACCTTAAGGATTTAGAGAAGATCTGTAAAGAAGAGTGGACTAAACACCCTGCTGAGATTTGTGCAAGCCTGGTAACCAACTACAAGAAACATCTTACCTCTGTGCTTGCCAACTAGGTTTCTCCACCAAATACTAAGTCATGTTTTGCTAGGGGATCAAATACTTAATTTTACTCACTGAACTGCAGCTCAATTTATAACATTTGTATTGTGTTTTTTCTGGATTTTTTGTTGATATTCTGTCCCGATCATTTAAAATACACCTATGATAAAAATGATAGACCCTTCATTTCTTGGTGGGCAAACTTACAAAATCTGCAGAAGATCAAATAATTATTTTCCCCACTGCAAGTCAAGTCATGCTATAATGTGATCAAACCAAAACTGCTTAGAGCTGAACTCCAAGATAAGCAAGTGTTGGCGAAATACAAGAGGCATGTGTATTCTTACTTGAACCTTGGTACTTTACTTTGTGTGTTTATTCCAGATCTGTGCAGTGTTTCAGTGTGAACATCTGAACTTCCGGTAACTACATAGTTACATTGTAGGGGAGGTTGTAAAAAAGACACACGTACATCCAGTTCAACCTGTGTGTGTACATTTATGTTAATAGTACAATTTATAACCCTGTATGTTGTGATCGTTAAGATACCCATCTAATAGTTTTGTGAAATTATTGATGCTCCCCGCTGAGACCACTGCTTGTGGAAGAGAATTCCACATCCTTACCGCTCTTACAGTAAAGAACTCGAGTCTTTTTAAATTCCCTTTTACTGAAAAGTTTGTTCCCTATGCTAGGGTCACCAGTACGGTATTTATGCATTGATATCATATGCCATCTCAAGCCTCTCTTCTCCAGAGAGAATAAGTTCAATGCTTGTAGACTTTCCCCATAGCTGAGTTCCTCCAGTCCCTTTATTAGCTTTGTTGCCCTTCTCTGGACTCTCTCCAGTTCCAGTACATCCTTCCTGAGGACTGGTGCCCAGAACTGTACAGCATACTCCAGGTGCGGCCAGACCAGAGTCTTGTAGAGTGGGAGAATTATTGTTTTATCTCTGGAGTTGATCCCCTTTTTAATGCATGCCAACATTCTGTTGGCTTTGCTTGCAGCAGTTTGGCATTGCAATCCATTGGTGAGCCTATCATCTACTAGGACCCCGAGGTCCTTTTCCATACTAGATTCCCCCAGAGGTTCTTCCCTTAGCGAGTAAATTGCATTCAGATTTTTGGCACCCAAATGCATTACTTTACATTTTTCTACATTAAACCTCATTTGCCACGTAGTTGCCCACCCCATTAATTTGTTTAGGTCTTCATGTAGGCTAATCCACATCCTGCGTAGACATTATTGCCCTGCTTAACTTTGTATCATCTGCAAATACTGAGATTGAGCTGTTTATCCCATCCTCCAGATCGTTTATGAAAAAATTAAAAAGAATTGGTCCCAGGACAGAACCCCGGGGGACCCCACTTTCCACACCGGACCATTCCGAGTACTCTCCATTTATCACTACCCTTTTGACTCGCCTCTGTAACCAGTAATGAAGACGGCTCACTGCTGTTCTCTCTCCTTGTGCAAGGTGACCGATCTTGTCTCCGCCCCCTCCTATAGTTTTTTACAGGCAGCCTGTAGTAGGTGGAGCTTGCTGGCCCTTCCTACAGCTCTGCTATCTCTATAGGCTACGTACAGCACAGTCATAATTTCCCTGCTATTCTTAAAAGGTAATATCTGGTTTTGTGGACACATTTGGTGCACACAAAGCAGATTTAGATCCTTTGTGGCTATTAAAGAATATATTTATATAAAAGTTTGTATGTCCGAAGTTCAGCTATAATAAGACTTTTGATCAGCATTCTTCAGCTCCACGTGCCCAGGCTGGACCCTGCATCAGTTCTAAAGGAGTCAATTACCAGAATAATCTGAAGTCCCAGCCTCAATGGCCGCAGCCAATGTGCCGCACACTGACCGTACTGCTGCACTAATATGGTTATCACTTAGAGAAGGACATTTCTAGGTCACATTACCTCTGAAAGTCAGTGTTGTCCGTTTGTGTCCATTGCCATGATTAACCTCACAGGGTTTAAAACTTTCTTGTGCCTTTTGTATGTTGGAAAGAGCAGTTTCACTTCAACAAGAAAGTATTATGGATCTTCAATAAACTGTTGGTGGGAAAACGGTAGAATTTTATTTCACAAATTTGATCTGTTCTTTACATACTTCAGCAAGGACTGCAGCACCTCCAAATGTATGGCTTGGGAAGAAGGTGTGGTTCTGTGTAAAACATCAAGGGGTTAATATGGCGCACAATGGAGGTAGCCGAGTACATATAACTAAAAATGGTGGGGGGAAGGGGGTGGGTTGGGGGTTCCTGAGAGGGGGAACTTGATGGTGGTAGTTAATGTTTCACAACAAGTTCAGGTATTAGTCCATGTAAGGATAAAATGATGCTGAATAAATGGAAGGCAGCCAGTCTATCAAAGCTAGAAGAAGCTCTGGAACAATAAAAAAGAAAGAAGGACGGCGCCCTCTAAGTGCAGCATGGATGTTAAAAAGGCATCAGGCATAGCCTGATGAAGGAGCACGCATGCTCCGAACGCGGAGCACCACCCGCCTCACCCCGCTCCCGGAAGTGAAGACGCAGGTCAGCACGGCGCTCCTCGGAGGATCCATGACCGATATCCTGGCCGCCCGGAGGCTCTGAGGACCCTCGGCACCACCGGAACAGCTACCAGGACCCAGGTCACAGGACTCACATCCCAGGAACCCCCCCACTGGCCCGTGACATCCACATCCCCCGAGAGCACGCGGATGAAACTACTTTACATGCTGGTTTTTAGCAACTCAAATGTGAGTGTTTTTATCTATTGTAATAAATATTTTTAACATACATGCTGCACTTAGAGGGCGCCGTCCTTCTTTCTTTTTTATTTTTCTGTGTAAAACAGGCTGACAGCAGTAACCTACAGCGACCAATCGGGATCCTTTGTTCCTGCTCCAAACAGATTAATGGCAAAATCCAGGTTATTGCAGTTTGCATAGACATTATGCATTGCTCTTTTGATGTCCTATGAAACTGTTGCATACACATTGTAAAAAGGCCACCGTTGATTGAAGTTGCCCCTGAAAACAGGTCCCAATAAGAGGGCTAGCATAATCACTATGTGCATGCCTTGGTAAGTTTCAGTGCCATTCAAAATGCATGTAACTTGCATTACCATATGTTCCTCCAAAGCACAGATGCAAACTGAGCCTAAATGTTTACTGGGCTTAAGGTAAAACTAGACCCAGAGTGTATGGTATTCTTTTATTTGTGTGGTAGAATTTAAGATTGTACACTTCTATAGCCAGGCAATGACTGATGCAAACAGTCTGAAGTGCTGCTTCAACATGGAACTTCACCTAAAAAGGGGACTTCCACTTTTCCTTTTCCTCCTTTCTAACAAACACCCACCACCGTCACCCCATACCCACAATTAGATTATTTTTTTGGGAGCATTTACCTATTTCTGACAGGCACCCGCTCCACTTCCACTTGGATTGCCTAGGGAATCTGACCGAAAGTTCGCCCCCGTCCTCCCTGCAACCTCCTGGGACATGTCACACGACTGCGGGTCCATTAAAAAAGTGCAGTCCTACTGGCTCATGCGCAGTTGGAAGCCAGCTGTGAAGCACCAGGAATTCACAGCCGGCTTCCCACTTCCAAGATGGCGGTGCTGGGGACCCAAAGACCAACAAAGAACTGGCCCTGGTAAAGACACCATTGGACAGGTAAATGTCTGTTTATTAAAAGTCAGCAGCTACAGTATTTGTGTCTGCTGGCTTTCTGACTTTAGATTTTTTTTTTTGTCCAGGGCATGGACGTCACGCGCCTAGGCGAGTAACGTGCGCTTTGCCCACTATGTCTCCTGTACGCCACATATCCCTGGAGGCATAGTCCTTCTTTGAGAAAGGAGGAGATGCCGGCTGAACCAGGAACAGCTGGCAGCTTCCTGTTGATGTAATGCAAGAAGATGGTGGTGCAGGACCAAGAGGGAGGCAGAAGGGAAGAGGATCTCAGCAGGACAACGTTGGGTGGGCGAGTATCCTAACTGTGCAGGACCCATAACCAGGCAGGCGTGAAAAGAAAAATGAAGGGGGTGGCTGGGTGAAGATCAGGTTTAAGTACTTTTAATACAGGAGAAAAAAAATCTGCAGTGATAAGGGTATAGTTGAAACAGAACCATACACTGGGGAACAAAGGATGCATAGTTCCTGAAATTATGCCTGCAAGTTACATGAATGAGCACAAGCTACTGAGTTCCTATCATATTAAACTTTACAATAGGGACACTGGTGGGTAGATGATGACCTGACAGATACAGAGAAGCTGGAGCCAGAGTTGGCCTTAAACTCTTTCCAACTTTTATTTATTAGCCCCCAAGTCCAACATCCCGGAGCCATCGTCTTTTCGCTGCTGCTTTTTTTCAATTAAAATAAACATATCTATACTCACCTGCTCTGTGCAATGCTGTTGCACAGAGCAGCACCGATCCTCTTCTACTGGGGTCCCCCACCAGCGCTATAGGCCCCTCCTCTTCCGCTTTCCATAGGGACACCCGTGCGTGCTCGCAACCGAGTCCTGCTGCTGTGTCCATGTCCAGGTAGAAAATTACTCATTGCTCAAGGAACCCCTAGCAACCTTTGGAGGAACCCTAGGGTTCTATGGAACCCTGGTTGAGAAACCCTGTTGTAAGGTATTTTATAATGTGCTAGTAATCGATGCATACTAGCACATTATACAATTGCCTTACCGATGTTTTTTTTTTTAAAGCCACGATTTAAGTGGTTTGCAACCGCTTTAAGGTTAAAAACCTTCTATTGTCAGCCCCCTCAAAATTCTTACCCGAGCCCGATCTTGAACCAGCACTGTGCCCGAGAACAGTGGTGCTGCTCTCTCTCTCCCCCTCGTCACTGGACGCCATTGGAATGGGGGGCGGTGCTGAGCCTTACTATGTGTGTGTCTATAGACACACACAGTCCAGCACGGGATATAGCCCACACGTAGGAAAGTGGTGGCACAAGAGGAGGGGCCCGGAGCGACAGCTGGGGACCCGAGAAGAGGAGGATCGGGGCTGCTCTGTGCAAAACCATGGCACAGAGCAGGCAAGTATGATATATTTGTTGTTCTTTAACTCCTTGGCGCTGCCTCCCGAAGGCCCTTTAAAAGGGGTTGTAAAGGTATTTTTTTTAAAATAACAAACATGTTATACTTACCTCCACTGTGCAGCTCGTTTTGCACAGAGTGGCCCCGAACCTGGTCTTCTGGGGTCCCTCGGCGGCTGTCTCGGCTCCTCCCCGCAAGAGCTAAACACCTTCATGTGAGCTCTCTCGCATGGTGTTTAGTTCTTGCGGGCGCGCTCCCATGATACAGCCGGCGGCTACAGCCGCTTACTGTATCACTCGGCCCCGCCCCCAGCGCGCCGCATCATTGGATGTGATTGACAGCAGTGCGAGCCAATGGCTGCGCTGCTTTCAGTCCATGCTTTCAGTCCATGCACTCTAGCCAATCAATGACCAGGCTGAGCGGCGAAGAGGATGTCAGGAACAAGCGCCGGACTTTCAAAGGGGTCAGGTAAGTAAAACGGGGGGGCTGGGGGGACCGGCATTGTCGGATGTTTTTTTTTTCACCCTAATGCATAAGATGCATTCTGGGAGGCGGGGTGGGGCTTGTGACCATGTGACTGCCGTGATTGGCTGTCACATGATCAGAAAACTCCTGATCCTAAGATGCGATCGGGAGCTATTTGTGAGCCACCGGGCACTGTGCCGGGAGCGCGCAGGACGCACGCTCCTGGCACAGCTCTATTGGCGCTAATGCACGCAAATATGCGGCCCCTCAGCGCCAAGGCCCAGCCCCCCCGAGAGGCCGCATATTTGCATGTGGTCTGCGCCTAGGGATTTAAAAAACAAACAAAAAAAAAAGTTTATATCATTTTTGGCTGGGTTCACACTATTGCGATGTCAGACATCGCATGTGATTCGCACCGTATTGCTGTGCAGATCACATGCGATGTCAGTGCGACGCAAATTCAACCATACAGAATGCATGGCTGAATTCGCATCGCCTTCAGACCAAAATGGTGCAGGACCCTTTTTTCGGTCCGCACTGGAATCGGATTGGATGTGTGTTCACACCTATGCGATCCGATTCCTGCACCATTTCACAGTTTGAACTGCGATCTGCAAACTGATTTGGAGGTGCCATTACCTTTGTATTGACACCCGCAGCAGTTCACATAGGGCCGTGTGAACGGCCAGTGAGAGACATGCGATGCGGGAACCGCGCACAGGAATCGCGCTGGTTCCCGCATCGCATGTGTGCGAACCCAGCCTTATCGCAGCCACCACATTTAAGGATTGGTAAGCTGCAAAATATTGCAATTTTCTTTCGGGTTTAATACCCACTAAACTAGACTGACAGGAATACAAATCCTCTGGCAGGTAAACCAGTTCCTGTATATGTATGGCATATGTGTATTGAGCCATTTACTTGGCCACATTAAATAAAACAAACCTCACAAAGAACACGTACCCTTTTAAAATTCTTGATGTATAGAAGTAGATGTCATGCCAAGGATTTATTTATTGAACAAACCCAAGCACATGCTAAACATCCAATACTGTTTATGAAAAAGAAAACGCTGCATTATTCATAGCAATAAAACAAATCCTTGAGTAATATTTCACCAGATAACAGAGATTGGACACCATTGGATGACCTTCAATAAATTCCAGAATCTGTTAAATTGCATAATTTGTGCCATTTATATTTCTGTTAATGATTCATTTTAGTTCTCCTTAGAGAGGACACACAGCTGCTCCCTGGATATAGCTGAATCTACTCATCAACAGCACATCTTATCTGCCTTATAATGATACTTTTCTATAAAAAGATGAATTCATTTCACTTATGTTACAGGAACCAAGCTACATTATATTACCAAAAGTATTGGGACACCTGCCTTTACACCCACATGAACTTTAATGGCATCCCAGTCTTAGTCCGTAGGGTTCAATATTGAGTTGGCCCACCCTTTGCAGCTATAACAGCTTCAACTCTTCTGGGAAGGCTGTCCACAAGGTTTAGGAGTGTGTCTATGGGAATGTTTGACCATTTTTTCAGAAGCACATTTGTGAGATCAGGCTCTGATGGTGGATGAGAAGGCCTGGTCCGCAGTCTCCGCTCTAATTCATCCCAAAGGTGTTCTATCGGGTTGAGGTCAGGACTCTGTGAAGGCCAGTCTAGTTCCTCCATCTCAAACTCGCTCATCCATGTCTTTAAGGACCTTGCTTTGTGCACTGGTCCAAATCATTTGATGGAGGGGGGATTATGGTGTGGGGGTTGTTTTTCAGGGGTTGGGCTTGGCCCCTTCGTTCCAGTGAAGGCATCAGCATACCAAGACATTTTGGACAATTTCATGCTCCCAACTTTGTGGGAACACTTTGGGGATGGCCCCTTCCTGTTCCAATGTGACTGCACACCAGTGCACAAAGCAAGGTCCATAAAGACTTGGATGAGCGAGTTTGGCCGCCAGGCCTTCTTATGCAACAACAGTGCCTGACCTCACAAATGCACTTCTGGAAGAATGGTCAAACAATCCGATAGACACCCTCCTAAACCTTGTGGACAGCCTTCCCAGAAGAGTTGAAGCTGTTATAGCTGCAAAGGGTGGGCCAACTCAATATTGAACCCTACGGACTAAGACTGGGATGCCATTAACCACTTCACATCCCGCCCATTGTCATATGACATCCGCAGATGGTATCTCCCATCCTGGGCAGGCGTCATCTGACGTCCTCGGCTTCCCAGCGGTACAGGGGGCATGTGCGCACTCCCGCCGCGTCACCAAGGAGCCGATGCACATGCGCAGCGATCGCTCATGACATAGCAGGAACGTGGATCTGTGTGTATAAACACACAGATCCACATCCTGTCAGGGGAGAGTAGGCAGATCGTGTGTTCCTAGTATATAGGAACACCGATCGGTCTCCTCCCCTAAGTCAGTCCGATCCCCCCACAGTTAGAATTATTTCCTAGGTAACACGTTTAACCCCTTGATCGCCCCCCTAGTGTTAACTCCTTCCCTGCCAGTGACATTTATACAGTAATCAGTGCATATTTATAGCACCGATCGCTGTATAAACGTCAATGATCCCAAAATATTGTCAAAAGTGTCCGATCTGTCTGCCGCAATGTCACAGTCACGATAAAAATTGCATATCACCGCCATTACTAGTAAAAAAAATAATAATAAAAATGGCATAAATCAATAACCTATTTTGTAGGCGCTATAACTTTTGTGCAAACCAATCAATATACGCTTATTGCGATATTTTTTACCAAAAATATGTAGAAGAATACCGATCGGCCTAAACTGAGGAAACTTTTTTTTTTTTAAATTGGGATATTTATTATAGCATAAAGTAAAAAATATTGTGTTTTTTAAACTTTTTTTGTTTATAGCGCAAAAAATAAAAACCGCAGAGGTGATCAAATACCACCAAAAGAAAGCTCTATTTATGGGGAAAAAAAAATTATAAAAATTTCATTTGGGTACAGCATTGTCAGTCTGTGGAGAAGGTAGCATTATACTAGCCGATTTAAATGAACTTGACTAACAAATCAAAGCCAAAGTCCAGCTAAGTTTTAAAGCAGCTGCAGAGTTTTTTTTTCCTTTTGGGATAAACCCGTTAGTGTGTAATGGTTTGTCCCAACCCCCTAACTGCCACTTTGCTGGACAAGTGAAATTAAAGGAAAAAAAATAAAAAAGGGAAAACAAATGCAGCCACCCCATCAAAGAATTGGTAAGCTGCAATATATTACATTCTTGTTTTGGGTTTAATACAGGTCTGATGAAACAAAGATTGAATTCTTTGGTCTGAATGGTAAGTGTCATGTCTGGAGGAAACCGCTCATCACCTGGCCAATACCATCTTTACAGTGAAGCATGGTGGTGGCAGCATCATCCTATGGGGATGTACCGTATATACTCGAGTATAAGTCGTTCCGAGTATAAGTCGAGGCCCTAATTTACCACAAAAAAATGGGAAAAACTTATTGACCCGAGTATAAGACGAGGGTGAGAAATGCACAGCTACTGTAAGTGGAAAAGAGGGTCAACAATGCCCATTTGCAGCCTCACTGTGCCCATTTGCAGCAATAGGTCCCCTGAACTTCAAACTTGGTAGTTAAGGGTTGCTAGATGCCCCCCTAGCTGCAGCCAAAATTTGGGGTCTCTGAACCCAAAGGGTCCCGAATGACATTGCTGAAGATGGACACAGTTGACCGAATTTGGGGCCCCGTATCTCTGGGCCACTTAGTGCTAAGAACCCCAAATTTGGTGTGCAAACCCAGCACCATAAAATATTCAAAGCTGGGGTTTCTAGCACCAAGTGGCCCCGAGATACGGGGCCCCAAAAATCAGTTCAGAAAATGTCAAGCACTTTTCTGCAGCAGAGAATGACATTTTCTGAACCGACTTTGGGACCCCGTATCTCAGGGCCACTTGGTGCTGGGAACCCCAGCTTTAGATATGTTATGGTACCAGTTACACTGGGTTTGCATATCAAATTTGGGGTTCCTAGCACCAAGTGGCCCTGAGATATGGGGTCCCAAAGTCGGTTCAGAAAATGTCAAGCACTTTTCTGCAGCAGAGAATGACATTTTCCGAACCGAATTTGGGGCCCCGTATCTCGGGGCCACTTAGTGCTAGGAACTTCAGATTTGGATATGTGATGGTACCAGTTCCACTGGGTTTGCACACCAAATTTGGGGTTCCTAGCACCAAGTGGCCCTAAGATACGGGGCCCCAAAGTCGGTTCGGAAAATGAAATTTTTTGCTACAGAAAAGTGCTTGACTCGAGTATAAGTCGAGGGGGGCACTTTCAGCACAAAAAACGTGCTGAAAAATTCGACTTATACTCGAGTATATACGGTATTTAATTTTCTGTAGATCAGAGAAACCTACATTCTAAGGCAAGGTTCACATCTATGCAGGTTGCGGTTGATGCGTTTTTCCAGCGTGTTTTGCGTTGCTTTTTGAACATGCTTTTTTCCGTGTTTTTGATGCTTTTTGCCTTTTTCTGGCTAATAGGAAAGTATGACAGTATGCTCATGGAGTGCGATTTTACACTCTCTGGTGCTCAAGGAGCATCAAAGTTGTGCAGGAACCTTTATGTGTCTAAAGTTACATGTTAGCGTTTTTGGTGCGTGGTTCATTGAAGTCTATTACACGCAAAACGCAATCTGCTGCAGGAAAAAAAAAAAGTCCCCGACCCTTTCCAAAATACGCACCGGCTTAAAACCCAGGTGTGAACTAGATCCGTAGTAAACCATGTTAATTGGACTGTAGTGCATTTCTGCAAAACACACTAAAAAACACATAGGTGTGAACCCAGGGTAAGGGCCAGTTCACACCAGAACCCATGTGGGAACCCACGTTTCGTGTGCATTTCCTGCACGTGTTCAAAACAGACTACAGATGCTATCTGCAGTGGTTGTCAATATTAAAGCGGTAGTAAATTGCAGTCGATTAAAAAAAAGAAAAAAAATCCCTTGCAAGGCAATGTCATAATGTGCTAGTACGCATAGCATACCAGCACGTTATTAGCGACTTACCTTAAAACAAAGTCCTCCAGCGCTGCCACCGCTGAGAGGGCTGACGCCTCCCCCCCCGGGTTCGCATCCTCCGACTACACGGTGGCGCGATGACGTCACTCCCGCGCATGCACGCGGGAGCCGCTGTTTATGGCAGGGGCTCTGAAGGTCCGGCATTGTATGCCGGGCCTTCAGAGTGCATGCGCCGGTAACGTCAACGGCTGCAAGCACTCCGAATATCTCCTAAACTGTGCAAGTTTAGGAGATATTCACAGTACCTACAGGTAAACTTTCTTTTAGACTTGTTGCCTGTAGGTACAAGTGGTTATTGACACCCTAAAACGTAGTGCATTTGTCAGCACCGGATTGCATGGTACAAAAGTACCATGCGATCCAGTTGCAGTGAGTTTCCAAAAGTTGTGCATGCACTATTTTTGCGTGGTGCACTGCGATTTCAGCCCATTCAAAATAAATGGGCTGAAATTGCACCGCACAGAGCTGCATGTGAATGGCACAGGAACACGCTGTGCAAACTGGTGTGAAACGGCCATAATACTCTGGCAAATCAGAAGTTAGTGAATGGGCAACCAATCCATAGGCTGTAAACTGACAAGTCTATCAAGTTCAAAGCACCACACAAGACAAAAAAAAAAATAAAAATAAAAAATAAAAAAAAATAAAAATAAAAAAAAATCAGTCTTTAGGAATGACTCCGCTTTTATTAACCTGATAAAAACTTACAGAACTGCTACACATCCAGTTTAATATAGATTTTTAAAGGTCATTTCCATTTTAGTCTGAGGCCAGCTATGGTGTTCTACATACCAGTGGTCCCTTCCTAGTAACAATGACAATCATAGTACAACATCGGGGCTGGTGGTGCAGCAGGCAGCCCCTTCCACTTAGCACCAAGGAAGGAGGAAGGGACTGGAGTACATCTGTGAGTCTCCACAAAGCAGACCAAAAGGTAGGAACCAGCAGAAGTTCGCTAAAAATCCTTAGGCCTAATGCACACAGGACGTTTAAAAAATGCCAGTGCTGCTGCCAGGAAAAAAAGCAGCGTTAAAAACACGCTGTTAGCCACGTTTTTGAATAGCATTTATATGCATTTTTTGGGGTTAGCGTTTTTTTAACCATTTGTTCAGTAAAAACACTCCCCAATAATGTAAAAACACCTAAAAGCGCTACATGCCTGTTACAGCGTTTAGCAGCGTTTTTCATTTTTACAGCTCAACAGCCCCTGCTCCTGGACACACAGGCTGTCGTTTTTTTCTACTGCCCCTAAACACTCTGAAAGTTTATAGGAGGGGCTTTTAGAGGCAGTTAAAAAAAAAAAAAAAAAAAAAGGAAAGGTCAGGCACCCCTTAGAATGTATTTCTCTGACCTGGAGAGGATTTCTTTCTTAACATATGCAAGTGGATTTTCACAAAAAACTATTAACATGAAATAAACGGTCACTGCAAAAGTAAACCAGAACAGGGTCTGCCTACTCCATCCAACTTCAAAGCAAAGCATTTATTCCAAAATGTAAAAGTGGAGTTCTGCCTGGGGGAAAAAATAGAAAAGTCAGCTACAAATACTGCAGCTGCTGACTTTTACTATATGGACACTTACGGTACCTGTCCAGGGAGCCCAGGATGTCGGCACCCCAGCCGATCTTCTGATCGACTGCCAAGATTCCAGGTAGGAGTACCCAGCAGTGAAGCCTTTCGGCTTCACGCCCGGTTCCCTACTGCACATGCGCGAAGCACACTGCACTTTCTGATTGGCCCGGCGGCGGAGGAAGGAGCCAAACTTCCAGGAGATCGGGCCGCGGCATGGTCTTCAAGTGGGACAGGCCCCCCCCCAAAAGGTGCCAAATGGGACACCGGAGGGGGGGGAGCAATTAAGTGGAAGTTACACTTTTGGGTGGAACTCCACTTTAACTTTGTAGTGAGCAGCTGCATTAATATGTCTTTACACATAAATGGTCTATATTGCAAACAGTACAAAATAAAACAAATGTACCGTGCTATAACAAGCATAGCTTATTGTGACTTGATGTAGTGTTCGTTTCAGTTGTCCGTCTTATGAGGTTGCAGAGACCGTAGTGACTGATGTAACAAAAGGAGCTGAAACACACAACAGTGGTCAGGGACAGCCAAAATGTACAGGTGGACAAGAGATATAGTGTGGAATGATGACAGGGAGATCTTGTATCCATAACATACAAGAATTCAGAACCTTACTCAGCCCACCAGACTCAACCTATATGTAACATGGCACTTTTCAGGTTGCCAGATCTTTGGAATATTTTATTTTTATATATATATACTGTATATCTCACCAGTCCTCCGATGTGGCTGCTGCAATAGTTTTAATTTTTTAGATAAATAACATTTTTAACAAGTACAGAAAATACCTGTTGACCTTGCCAGAACTTCCTATGAGCTGAACTGAAAGCAAAAACCCGAGTACCGTATGTACTCGAGTATAAGTCGTTCCGAGTATAAGTCGAGGCCCTAATTTACCACAAAAAAATGGGAAAAACTTATTGACCCGAGTAGAAGACGAGGGTGAGAAATGCACAGCTATTGTAAGTAGAAAAGAGGGTCAACAATGCCCATTTGCAGCCTCACTGTGCCCATTTGCAGCCATAGGTCCCCCGAACTTCAAACGCAGTAGTTAAAAGGTTCCTAGATGCCCCCTAGCTGCAGCCAAAATTTGGGGTCTCTGAACCCAAAGGGTCCCGAAATGACATTGCTGCAGATGGACACAGTTGACCGACTTTGGGGCCCCGTATCTTGGGGCCACTTAGTGTTAGGAACCCCAAATTTGGTGTGCAAACCCAGCACCATAAAATATCCAAAGCTGGGGTTTCTAGCTCCAAGTGTCCCCGAGATACAGGGCCCCAAAAATCGGTTCAGAAAATGTCAAGCACTTTTCTGCAGCAGAGAATGACATTTTCCGAACAAATTTTGGGGCCCCGTATCTCAAGGCCACTTAGTGCTAGGAACCAGCTTTGGATAGGTTGTGGTACCAGTTCCTCTGGGTTTGCACACCAAATTTGGGGTTCCTAGCACCAAGTGGCCCTGAGATACGGGGCCCCAAAGTCGGTTGGAAAATGAAAATTTTTGCTGCAGAAAAGTGCTTGACTCGAGTATAAGTCGAGGGGGGCACTTTCAGCACAAAAAAATGTGCTGAAAAATTCGACTTATACTCGAGTATATACGATAAATCAGTTTCCAGGTATCATCCAGGACTGTCACATGAGATAGGCTCTTTTGCTCTAATGAATAGGGGTTGTCCCTGGAAACGCCTTAGCTGGCGAGTCTCAGTGACGCCAGGGTGTAAAGACACATCCCTCGCGACCTGGGTCTGGTCTTAATGCCTTTAGCCTTGCGCTTTTGTGAGTATGCATTTTTCTGTTCTTTCCTAGTCAAGTATACTTTGGTATAGCTTTTGCGCCCCCTTTTTTCTTTTTATTTGTTTACAATTAAGATTTCCCAGTCTGAAGAGGGCAGCGTTGCTGCGTGTTACCAGAGGGCGCTATGAAGTGATGGTTTGAAAGGTCTACACTATTAATCCATACATTAATGGATACATTAATCCATACATCCCAATCTCTAGCTCTATGGTGTCATTTGAAGATCTTCATGATAAGCTTTGCCTAACTGCAGGAAACACAGTCGCAGAAAGGTTAGACATCTTTAGCCTCTCAGTTCCTAAAGATGTACGCAAAGACCTGAGCATTAAACACAACAATGTATGGAGGGAAATCTATCATCCTGGAGGATCCCTGGACCAGATACCAACTCAGGTTACCTCATCCTCCAGGACAGTTTCTTGAGTGACCACAAGGATGCATACCTAAGAGGGGACCTAATCAAAGTGGCTAATCTAAAGCTGAGCATACATTATACAAATGTTCTTATTAATTTCCTTTATATTTACCTTTAACTATAAAGTGCAAGGGTCTACCTGATTGCATACAAAATGAAAGTGTTTAGATGTGACCTCATATTATATGGTTTTGGTAAATCTAAAGAAAAAATGTATAATGTATGGCCAGCCTAAGACATTTGAGTCAGAAGAACCCTGTGCCCCTCACACTTGAACCTGGCGCTTTGCCTCCTCTAGGTTTTGCTGGGTCCTCCACCCTACAGACCATCCTGGAGGGGGGGCAGCCTTCACATTGGACTTCTTTTAAGTAGGGCATAACATTGCTCCACTACATCCAGTGTCCCGGCATGTGGCCATGGAACTAGAAGCACCCACACTTCATGGTTTGGTCCCTGCTCCAATACAAGTCATATTATGACACTCTGGTCCTTCCCACTGTGGCCCAGCAAGCGTTTTAGCAGCCAGAAGGAAGGATTCTATCTGAATCACAACAGCCCATGTGGCGGAGGTCTCACCAGAAGTGGCGCTGGTTGCAATATTGCAAAGCTTTGGCAACTGGTATGATACCATCTCAAGCCCACCTTGGCTTGAAAAACTAAAGGCGCCTTCCATCGCTAAACCCCGCATGAGGCCCGTGTCCCACGGCAGCGGATCCTAGTTGCCTCCCTGTAGGTAAAACGGGACTGATCGGCGTTAAATATTAGCCAATAGTCACAAATCGGTGGGGAAGGTTGTAGCTCAAGGCAGCCAATGTCGCACATGTTTGCAATGTCCTCCATCTCTATTGGCCAACTGGACCCACTGGCCTAACCCCACATGAGGGGCATGAAATATGAGCCATTAGCCACAAATAGGGGGAAGGTTGTAGCCCAAGGATCCACTGGCCTGACACTCAACTGTTGGTAAAGGTATTCTGAAGTACCTCCAGGGATCATAAAGGAGAGAAATAAAACAGGGATCTGTACAGGTGAAGCAGTAAGCACAAGAACTAAGGGACAAGGGCTGCTGAAAGGCTTTTTCATCTCTCTGTGCTTGTGGGCGCTCTATATTATACTTTGCAGCTTTTGGGGCACTCTGAAGGCAGGAGGAGCCAGAAGTTCCGGTGGGGGGCCCCAGAAGAAGAGAATCAGGGCTGCTCTGAGCAAAACCATTTACACAGAGCAGGTTAAGTGTGCAACGCTTTTTGTTTTGAAAAAAAAAAAAAAAAAAAAAAAAAAAATCACTTTAACGGCTTCAGCCCCGGAAGATTTTGACCCCCTTCCTGACCAGAGCACTTTTTGTGATTCGGCACTGCGTTGTTTTAACTGACAATTGCGCGGTCATGTGACGTTGCACCTAAACAAAATTGATGTCCTTATTTCCCCACAAATAGAGCTTTCTTTTGGTGGTATTTGATCATCTCTGCGGTTTTTATTTTTTGCGCTATAAACAAAAAAAGAGCGACAATTTTGAAAAAAAAAAACTCAATAATTTTTAGTTTTGGCTATAATAAATATCCCCCAAAAATATATAAAAAAACCCTTTTTTTCCCTCAGTTTAAGCTGATACGTATTCTTCTACATATTTTTGGTAAAAAAAAAAATATATATCGCAATAAGTATATATTGATTAGTTTGTGCAAAAGTTATAGCGTCTACAAAATAGGGGATAGTTTTATGGCATTTTTATTATTATTATTTTTTTTACTAGTAATGGCGGCGATCTGCGATTTTTATCAGGACTGCGACATTATTGTGGACATGTTGGACAATTTTGACACATTTTTGGGACCATCGGCATTTATACAGAGATCAGTGCTATAAAAATGTATTGATTACTGTAAAAATGTCACTGGTAGGGAAGGGGTTAACCATAGGAGGCGATCAAGGGCTTGTGTTCCCTAGTGTGTGTTCTAACTGAAAAGAGGGGGGGACTGTGTAGGGGAGATGACAGATCGCTGATCATACCTTGTATGAACAGACGACCTGTCACTTCTCCCCTCAGAGAACTGGAAACCGTGTGTTTACACACACAGATCCCGGTTTCTCCATGTGCCCCAAGCGATCGCGGGAGCCCGGCGGTGATCGCAACTGCCGGGCACTCGCATCGGCTCCGTGGGCGAGCAGGTGGCGAGCGCGCGCCCCTAGTGGCCGAAATTGGAAGAGACGTAACATGACGGCGATTCGCACAGCCGAGCCATGTTGCCGCAGTACAACTGCGGCGGCTGGTCGGCAAGCGGTTAAAGACTGTGTGCAGGGAAGATCAGCATCCGAACCCAGAGAAGGTGGAGGCTGAGAGACTGAAGGTAATAGAAGGCATTACAATTACATTTAAAATAAACTTTAACAGTATTGTGCATTATATTTAAAATGAACCCCTTATAGAAGCGATTAACTGCTCTTTTTGTACAATAAAGGGCTAATTTTATTTTTTTTAACCCCATAATGACAGGTGATACAACAAAAAGCATGCTGCTGCTGCTGCTACTAAACGTCTTAGGCCTGGTTCACACCTATGCATTTTGTTGATGCTTTATGCAGAAATGCACTACAGTTTATTTAACATGGTTCACATCTATGCTTTTTTTTCAGCCGCTGCGTATTTGGAAAGAGTCGGGGACTTTATTCAATGTGAAATGGTGCTCTTTTTTGGTTCAATAGACTTCAATGGAGAAGCTGCAGAAAAGCTTGTAGTGCGTTTTTGCAGCGGTTTGCATTTTTTTATCTGCCCAACAACAAATTGGCCATAAAAAATGCAAAACGCACAGCAAAAATGACCATACACATATAGATTTTCGGATGAGAATATTCATACGAAAAATCTTTGTACATTCGTTGAATGAAAGAATGTCATTTGAAAATTTCACTTGCAAAATGGTCTTTAATTTTTTTTTTTTTTTCTTTAAATAAAAAATTTGGTCTCTGAGTCTGATGATATTTACCAGATTCAACCTCTAATACCCCGTTTCCCTGAAAATAAGACCTAGCGTGATTGTCAGTGATGGCTGCAATATAAGCCCTACCCCCCAAATAAGCCCTACCCTGAAAATAAGACCTACAAGGACTTAACTAGGGCTTATTTGGGGGGTAGGGCTTATATTGCAGCCATCACTGACAATCACGCTAGGTCTTATTTTAAGGGAAACAGGGTATATATACAGTATATCTCTCCTCTAATAGTATATACAGTATATCTCTCCTCTAGTATATACAGTATATCTCTCCTCTAATAGTATATACAGTATATCTCTCCTCTAATAGTATATACAGTATATCTCTTCTGTCTGTTATTCTCAGAGTGGATTAGAGATTTTGCTCCCTAACCATATATAGTTGTTTATTTATATATACCACTGCATAGAATAGAATTAAGAATAAATTGCCTTTTTTTTTTAAACTTCACATATTAACTAAATTATACACCACACTTTTTTAAAGGTTATTATCCGATTAACTGAAACAATCAGCCAACTAATCGATTATGAAAATAATCGTTAGTTGCAGCCCTACCTGCAACAGAGAAAAATTTGATCTCCTGCCCTGCCAGACAGGGCTGTACTGTGCAGCAGAGCTGTGTAACCAGAAATACAACCTCTTTGGCAGGTAAACTGGCTTCCTTGCATGCATTTCAGCTTTAACAATCAAAGGGATTCAGCTTGGAAAGCTTTAACTTCATTTAAATGAACGTACAAAAACATATACACTTAAACATACACAAAAGATACACTTTTCGATGTCTGGAGACACTAATGGGTAAGAAATGTAAACTTCATATAAAACAATGGTGACCCCCCCCCCCCCCCGACATCCCCTATGCTGTGGCTGTTGGTGACAATTTGGTCACAGCAAACTGAACTGAGGGTTTGGGAAAGTAAAATTCTCTGCATAGTTGTACAGAAATGGTTACATATGAAGAAGGTGGTGATACAGTGCAGTGAAAAAGTATTTGCCCCCTTCCTGTTTTTTTTTTTTTTTTGCATATTTCTCACACGTAAATGTTTTGGATCATCAAATTTTAACATTACACAAAGATGACCCGAGTAAATCCAAGATGCAGTTTTTAAATTATTATTTCATTTATTAACCACTTAAGGACTAACCTCGTTTTGAGATTTTGGTGTTTACATGTTTAAAACAGGTTTTTTTGCTAGAAAATTACTTAGAACCCCCAAACGTTATATATTGTTTTTCTTTCTAACACCCTAGAGAATAAAATGGCGGTCATTGCAATACTTTTTTTCACACCGTATTTGCGCAGCAATCTTACAAGCGCACCTTTTTTGGAAAAAATTCACTTTTTTGAATAAGAAAAAAATAAGACAACAGTAAAGTTAGTCCATTTTTTTTTTATATTGTGAAAGATAATATTACGCCGAGTAAATTGATACCCAACATGTCACGCTTCAAAATTGCACCCGCTCGTGGAATGGCGTCAAACTTTTACCCTCAAAAATCTTCATAGGCGATGTTTAAAAAAATTCTACAGGTTGCATGTTTTGCGTTACAGAGGAGGTCTAGGGCTAGAATCATTGCTCTCGTTTTACCGATCACGGCAATACCTCACATGTGTGGTTTGACCACCGTTTTCATATGCGGGCGCTACTTACGTATGCGTTCACTTCTGCGCGCGAGCTTGGGCGCTTTAAAAAAAAAAAAAAAAAATGTTTCTTATTTATTTTACTTGATTTTATTTATTTTTTTCCACTGTTTTTCCACTGTTTTTTTTTTTAAATTGTGTCACTTTTATTCCTATTACAAGGAATGTAAACATCACTTGTAATAGAAAAAAAGCATGACAGGACCTCTTAAATATGAGAGCTGGGGTCAAAAAGTCCTCAGATCTCATATTTGGACTAAAATGCAAAAAAAAAAAAAAAATAATAATTTGACAGAAAAATATGCCTTTAACCACTTCAGCCCCGGAAGGTTTTACCCCCTTCCTGACCAGAGCACTTTTTACAATTCGGCACTGCGTCGCTTTAACTGCTAATTGCGCGGTCATGCAATGCTGTACCCAAACGAAATTTGCGTCCTTTTCTTCCCACAAATAGAGCTTTCTTTTGATGGTATTTGATCACCTCTGCCGTTTTTATTTTTTGCGCTATACGCGGAAAAAGACCGAAAATTTTGAAAAAAAATGATATTTTCTACTTTTTGTTCTAAAAAAAATCCAATAAACTCAATTTTAGTCATACATTTAGGCCAAAATGTATTCGGCCACATGTCTTTGGTAAAAAAAATGTCAATAAGTGTATATTTATTGGTTTGCGCAAAAGTTATAGCGTCTACAAACTAGGGTACATTTTCTGGAATTTACACAGCCTTTAATTTATGACTGCCTATGTCGTTTCTTGAGGTGCTAAAATGGCAGGGCAGTACAAAACCCCCACAAATGACCCCATTTTGGAAAGTAGACACCCCAAGGAATTTGCTGAGAGGCATGTTGAGCCCATTGAATATTCATTTTTTTTGTCCCAAGTGATTGAATAATGACAAAAAAAAAAAAAAAAAAAAAAAATTACAAAAAGTTGTCACTAAATGATATATTGCTCACACAGGCCATGGGCATATGTGGAATTGCACCCCAAAATACATTTAGCTGCTTCTCCTGAGTACGGGGATACCACATGTGTGGGACTTTTTGGGAGCCTAGCCGCGTACGGGGCCCCGAAAACCAAGCACCGCCTTCAGGATTTCTAAGGGCGTACATTTTTGATTTTATTCCTCACTACCTATCACAGTTTTGAAGGCCATAAAATGCCCAGATGACATAAAACCCCCCCAAATGACCCCATTTTGGAAAGTAGACACCCCAAGCTATTTGCTTTGAGGCATGTTGAGTCCATGGAATGTTTTATATTTTGACACAAGTTGCGGGAAAGTGACAAATTTTTTTTTTTTTTTTTTTTTTTGCACAAAGTTGTCACTAAATGATATATTGCTCACACAGGCCATGGGCATATGTGGAATTGCACCCCAAAATACATTTAGCTGCTTCTCCTGAGTACGGGGATACCACATGTGTGGGACTTTTTAGGAGCCTAGCCGCGTACGGGACCCCGAAAACCAAGCACCGCCTTCAGGATTTCTAAGGGCGTACATTTTTGATTTTACTCCTCACTGCCTATCACAGTTTCGGAGGCCATGGAATGCCCAGGTGGCACAAACCCCCCCCAAATGACCCCATTTTGGAAAGTAGACACCCCAAGCTATTTGCTGAGAGGCATGGTGAGTATTTTGCAGCTCTCATTTGTTTTTGAAAATAAAGAAAGACGAGAAAAAAATTTTTTTTTTTTCTTTTTTCAATTTTCAAAACTTTGTGACAAAAAGTGAGGTCTGCAAAATACTCACTATACCTCTCATCAAAAAGCTTGGGGTGTCTACTTTCCAAAATGGGGTCATTTGGGGGGGTTTTGTGCCACCTGGGCATTCCATGGCCTCCGAAACTGTGATAGGCAGTGAAGAGTGAAATCAAAAATTTACGGCCTTAGAAAGCCTGAAGGCGGTGCTTGGTTTTCGGGGTCCCGTACGTGGCTAGGCTCCCAAAAAGTCCCACACATGTGGTATCCCCGTACTCAGGAGAAGCAACAGAATGTATTTTGGGGTGTAATTTCACATATTCCCATGGCATGTTTGAGCAATATATCATTTAGTGACAACTTTGCGCAAAAAAAAATAAAAAAAATAAAAAATTGTCTCTTTCCCGCAACTTGTGTCACAATATAAATTATTCCATGGACTCAACATGACTCTCAGCAAATAGCTTGGGGTGTCTACTTTCCAAAATGGGGTCATTTGGGGGGGGTTTGAACTGTCCTGGCATTTTATGCACAACATCTAGAAGCTTATGTCACACATCACCCACTCTTCTAACCACTTGAAGACAAAGCCCTTTCTGACACTTATTGTTTACATAAAAAAATAATTTTTTTTTGCAAGAAAATTACTTTGAACCCCCAAACATTATATATTTTTTTTAAAGCAAATGCCCTACAGATTAAAATGGTGGGTGTTTCATTTTTTTTTTTCACACAGTATTTGCGCAGCGATTTTTCAAACGCATTTTTTGGGGAAAAAACACACTTTTTTACATTTTAATGCACTAAAACACACTATATTGCCAAAATGTTTGATGAGATAAAAAAGATGATCTTAGGCCGAGTACATGGATACCAAACATGACATGCTTTAAAATTGCGCACAAACGTGCAGTGGCGACAAACTAAATACATTTTTAAAAGCCTTTAAAAGCCTTTACAGGTTACCACTTTAGATTTACAGAGGAGGTCTACTGCTAAACTTACTGCCCTCGATCTGACCTTCGCGGCGATACCTCACATGCATGGTGCAATTGCTGTTTACATTTGACGCCAGACCAACGCTTGCGTTCACCTTAGCGCGAGAGCAGGGGGGACAGGGGTGCTTTTTTTTTTTTTTTTTTTTTTTTCTTTATTATTATTATTTTTTTATCTTATTTTTAAACTGTTCCTTTCATTTTTTTTTTTTTAAATCATTTTTATTGTTATCTCAGGGAATATAAATATCCCCTATGATAGCAATAGGTAGTGACAGGTACTCTTTTTTGCAAAAATTGGGGTCTATTAGACCCTAGATTTCTCCTCTGCCCTCAAAGCATCTGATCACACCAAGATCGGTGTGATAAAATGCTTTCCCAATTTCCCAATGGCGCTGTTTACATCCGGCGAAATCTACGTCATAAAATGCTCGTAGCTTCCGGTTTCTTAGGTCATAGAGATGTTTGGAGCCACTCTGGTCTCTGATCAGCTCTATGGTCAGCTGGCTGAATCACCGGCTGCATTTTCAGGTTCCCTGTTGAGACAGGAGAGCCAGAGAAAAACACGGAAGATGTTGGGGGGGGGGGGGGCATTCCCTCCCACTGCTTGTAAAAACAGTCTAGAGGCTAATTAGCCACTAGGATTGCTTTTACATGAAAGCCGACCGCTGGCTGAAAAGAATGATACCAAGATGATACCTAAAGCTGCAGGCATCATTCTGGTATAACCACTCAAAGTCGTGAATGGCGTACCTGAAGACAAAAAAATGGTTAACAATGGTTAACAATAAAGCACAGTAAAGTGTAAATAATTACACACCTGAAAAACAAACATGATAAAACATAATAACAATAACAATAACAATCAATAACAATAACAATAACAATAACAATCAATAACAATAACAATAACAATAAAACATTGCAGAATAGAATACAGTAAAAAAGAGCAGAACAATAGAGAGAGAGAATAGAGAGAGAGAGAACAATAAAACAACAACTATTTTTTTTATTTCATATATTTTTTTTTTTTTTACACTTTTTTTGTAACTAACTTTTATAACGGTAACCGGTTCCAGGTTCGGGTCTCTCAAAATGCGATGGCATCTTGGGAGACCCTGTGAAAGTGCGCCTAGTCTGTGCAATGCTGTACCCTACGCTAATAGTCAACTAGTGCATGGTAGCGTTCAAAACATTCACCAATGCAAAGACCAGGATTGTCAGGACAGGAGGGACAATAATAGCGGGTGTCACGCCTATATCCGCGCTTGCTGCAGACACAACATCTTTTTTTGGGGGGTTCGCTGGGTAGGGGTACTCGGGAGGACATAAAAATGCCTCTCATGCAGCCGACTGCATTTGGTTGGGGATGTGAATGGGGAAGTACGGGCGCTGCAGAAGCGGTGGGTTCCCAATTAGGATTGGCGAATGCAGCAGGAAGGGCACTATGGGCACGACGGGCCTGTGTTTGTCTTTTTGGTGGCAGCGGGACACTACTTGTGCTTGCCACCTCACCAGCTTGAACTGCACTTATGGGACTCGCCACGTCACCACGTGTTACTGCAGTGCTGGTTTGACTACGACCGGGGTGTACTAGGCCGCTGGCGCTTGCCAGTTCACCAAAACGCTACCAAAAAAACTGTTAGCGATCGCAGGGATCAGGCCTGACTCTGCGAACGCTGCAGTTATGCGTTTAGTATTTTGTAAGTGACAGTGATCGATCGATACTGCACTTGGGTGGGCTGGGCCGGGCTGGGCGGAGGGGCAAAACGCAGGTGCTAGCAGGTATCTGGGCTGATCCCGCTAACACTGCGTTTTTGGGAACCCTAAACTGCTGGGGACACTAGTATAGATCTAATCGGATCAGATATTGATCCGATCAGATACTATACCACTAAGGGTGGTGTACAGTGCGTGCGTGGGTGTTAGCGGTACTGGCGCTAATCTGACGCTGCCTGGGGCTGGTGCTTGCCAGTTCACCAAAACGCTACCAAAAAAACTGTTAGCGATCGCAGGGATCAGGCCTGACTCTGCGAACGCTGCAGTTATGCGTTTAGTGTTTTGTAAGTGACAGTGATCGATCGATACTGCACTTGGGTGGGCTGGGCTGGGCCGGGCGGAGGGGCAAAACGCAGGTGCTAGCAGGTATCTGGGCTGATCCCGCTAACACTGCGTTTTTGGGAACCCTAAACTGCTGGGGACGCTAGTATAGATTTGATCGGATCAGATATTGATCCGATCAGATACTATACCACTAAGGGAGGTATACGGTGCGTGCGTGGGTGTTAGCGGTACTGGCGCTAACCTGACGCTGCCTGGGGCTGGTGCTTGCCAGTTCACCAAAACGCTACCAAAAAAACTGTTAGCGATCGCAGGGATCAGGCCTGACTCTGCGAACGCTGCAGTTATGCGTTTAGTGTTTTGTAAGTGACAGTGATCGATCGATACTGCACTTGGGTGGGCTGGGCTGGGCGGAGGGGCAAAACGCAGGTGCTAGCGGGTATCTGGGCTGATCCTGCTAACACTGCGTTTTCGGGAACCCTAAACTGCTGGGGACGCTAGTATAGATTTGATCGGATCAGATATTGATCCGATCAGATACTATACCACTAAGGGAGGCATATGCTGCGTGCGTGGGTGTTCGCGGTACTGGCGCTAATTTGACGCTGCCTGGGGCGACGCATATCACCGCCGGGCGATCGGGGGGCTAAACCTTTATTCGGTAATAAACGGCGGGTGTCCTGACACTATAAAAAATAAACGAACTAACCAGCGTCAACCGTAACGGTTATACAGTGATCAGTGGTGAAAGGGTTAACTAGGGGGCAATCAAGGGGTTAAAACATTTATTAGGTAGTATAGGGGGGTCCCTGACGCTATAAAACACTGACGGCGAACCTAAATATTTACGTTCCTAACTACCGTCACCAGCGACACTAATACAGCGATCAGAAAAATGATCGCTTAGCGACACTGGTGACAGGGGGTGATCAAGGGGTTAAAACTTTATTAGGGGGGGTTAGGGGGGTATCCTAGACCTAAAGGGGGGTAATACTCACTGCCCTAACACTAACTGTCACAAACTGACACTATGCAGTAATCAGAAAAAAAAAAAAAAAAAATACTGCTAATGTCAGTTTGTGACAGGGGGGGGGGGGTGATTGGGGGGGGATCGGGGGGCGATCGGGGGGGGATCGGGGGTGTAAAGTATGCCTGGCATGTTCTACTGTGTGTGTGTGTGTGTTGTGCACTCACTTGTCATCTCCCCTCGGCGCTGGAACGGAAACTGCCAGACCGAGGAGAGATGACATCACATCCTCTGCCTGTGTGAAACGACACACAGGCAGAGGAGCATTTCCATTGGCTGGGAGCGATCGCGAGGGGGGGGCCACGATCGGATGGTCTCCCCCTCGCCTCCCGACGCTCCCAGTCAGATGCCGACCGCCGATGGCACCGGGGGGGGGTCCGATCGGACCCCCCGCCCGCGGGAGGCAGATCACGTACAGGTACGTGATTTTGCCTGCCCGTGCCGCTCTGCCGCAGTATATCTGCGTTAGGCGGTCGGCAAGTGGTTAAGACGTCAAAACGTCCCTTCCGCCCTCCTATGGTATGGAGACGGGGGGGGGGCCCATCTTCCCCTCACTCTTGTCCATACCACAGACGTGAAAGGACCCGATCGTCGACGGCTCCAGTAAGCAGCGGAGGGCGCGGGATAGCGCCGTGGCACTTCTCCCGCCGCCGATAACGGTGATCTTGCGGTGAATCTGCTGCAGAGACCACCATTATCGTAAACAGAACCGCCGGCTCTAAAGATGGATACCTCGGTTGTGGCAGCAGCTGCTGCCGTTACCGAGATATCCATCTTCAAACTGCCGACGTATATGTACAGGAGCCGGTCGGTAAGTGGTTAAGGGAAAAGGGCTGTTCAAACCCGCCTGGCCCTATGTGAAAAAGTAATTGCCCCCTCCCATGCTGAATTATGAATGAACTGCGATTAACCACAATTTTTTGGAAAGCTGAGTTAAAATTCACTTGCCACACCCAGGCCTGATTACTGCCAGATCTGTTGAATCAAGAAATCACATAAATAGAAGCTGTCTGACGAAGTGAAGCATGCTAACAGATCACAAAAAGCCACAATCTAAAAAAAATTCAAGAACAGATTATAAACAAAGTGATGTATATGTATTGGGCTAGGAAGGGTTTCAAAGCCATTTCTAAGGCTTTGGAACTCCAGTGAACCACGGGGAGAGCCATTATCCACAAATGGAGATAACTTGGAACATTGGTGAACCTTCCCCAGGAGTGGCCGGCCTACTAAAATTACTCCAAGAGCATGACAAAGACTCATCCAGGTGGTCATAAAAGAAGCCAGAGCAACATCTAAAAAACTGCAGGCCTCACTTTCCTCGGGTAAGATCAGTGTTCATGATTCAACATTAAGCAAGAGACTGGGCAAAAATGTCATCCATGGGATGGCATGTTATGCAGCAGGACAATGATCTGAAACACAACAGCAAGTCCACCCTCCAAATGGTTCAAACAAAGTAAAATGTAGTTTTAGGAGTGGCCTAGTCAAAGCCCAGACTTAAATCCAATTGAGATGCTGTATCCTGACCTTACACAGGCCGTTCATGCTGGAAAACCCTCCAATGTGGCTGAATTAAAACAATTCTGCAAAGAAGAGTGGGCCAAAATTGCTCCACAGCGATGTGAAAGACGCAATGCCAGTTTGTGTGTCTAGCCGCTGCTAATTCTCGCGATCTTCCGAAACTGGAAGTGACGCAATGACACGTCTTGGAGGCGTATCTTCGTGCACTTCCGGCGACGTCGCCCGTTGTGATGGCAACGTCGGAAGTTTACGGTGCTGCGCAAAACACATAATGCGCATGTGCGGTAACGGGCGGTGCATGCTGGTAGCTCAGCATCACCGTATCCCGGAACGGTCTGCTTGTGGGCTTCACATGCCCACAAGCAAGATGAAAACGGCCAGGAATAAATAATATAACTTACTTTTTTAGATGAAACCGGACATTGGGGGATATATTTCAGAAAATAAGTGAGAGTGTTACATTTAAATTATATGAAGGTACGAATTGTTTAAAAAAAAGAAAAAATGATTTGACGTTGGAACTCCGCTTTGATAAATTAAACCATCATTTAAAAACTGCATTTTGTATTTACTCAGGTTATCTTTGTGTAATAAAATTTGTTTGATGATCTGAGTCATTTAAGTGTGACAAATATGCAAAAAAAAATAAAATAAAATAAAAATCAGAAAGGGGGCAAATACTTTTTCACAGCATTGTATATAAAAACATTCTTTTCCTTAAGATACCACTGCTATCATTTCAAGGCAGCATTACAAATACTGATAAGTTGCAGAACGATAATGAGGTAAAATAACTAACAGTGACAAAGGGACATAAAATCCACTCCGCAGAAGACAGATAGGAGACTGAAGCATATTTCCTACAAGACGTAGTTAATCCGAGTTTTAATATGTCCAGGAAGGAAAGGGGAAGGTGACCCCCAAGTGACATTATACGCACGTGATTTCGGACTCTTGAGGACAGGCATTCCCTGGTTTACGGATGACTCCGGTGGCATCCAACACTCATCACTGTTTGTCAAACAGCCAGAATAGGAGCCATCTAACATCCAGAGGACATGAAAGTGTCACTCATGACCATGTCATTTTTCTAATATAGGCTGTAAAATGCCATAATAAATGGCAAATTCCAAAATAACATGAAACTTAAGGATCTCCAACTCTTCACATAATTATCAATGCGTTGGTATTGACCTCCTGAACTCTGTAGATCCCCCTGGTTTACCCTATCATGTCCACATTTGCAGTGTAGTTATTAATTTTTCCCCTCTGTGGAATCCCCTTTTTCCAGCCGTTTCTCAGTAAGAATTGCACAGCCACTGAAGCCCGGTCCTCTTCACCCCCCTCTGTAGTCCTCAGGACCACAGATGTGAGGTTACATTACCAACGATGGACGAGCCAAGACCTTGAGCAAGTGTGCGCTTTTGCATGAGAAACTTTCATAGACTGGAGGAGGGGGGGGGGGGTTTAATTGTTTTTAGCTTTTAGGTAATTATGACTAAATAAAGAGCAGCGATGTGCAATGAGTTCTCCATTTTATTGGATTGGCATATTTGGCTACTTACTAGGAGCACCAAGACCCTCTGCTGTGAGCTCAGACATGTGGGGCCTCCAATGACAGTCTCTACAATATGCACTAGCCTGGGAGCCTTCCCGGCCGGAAGAACACAATGATTACTGCCAGCTGTTATAGCCACTAGCTGTAATCACATGCCAAAAATCCATCAGGCTGGTTGTACTGAAGTTGAACAATGGACAGACTTTAGTACAACCAGCCTGCCCATACATGGATCGAAAATCTCAGCCAGTCCCTGCTGACCAGGCCGACATTCAATCTATCTATGGCTGGCTTTACTGCCATGGCGCCCCTGTCTTCAGCCTACATGCACTACTAGTGATGGCCACCCCAATGCTGACACTGCCCCTTTGTCAAGTACCTCCCCCTCCCACCCATTGGTTTATAAAGCCGACACACCCATTGGTTTATAGAGCCGACACACCCTTTACAAGCCTAATTGCAACTTCCAGCAGGCATGCAGCAACTGACCAAGGAGACAAATTACAGGAAAGGACACAGCTATGAATTAGTGAACTACGGGGTGTTTCATATATTTGATGTTTTCTTAAAGACTTATTCAAACTTTGGTTTTTAACCAATCAACATTAGTGTCTGTACCGAGCGCAGTGCAGCACGCACTCATCTCTCATAGCAGCATCATTTACAGTTATTGATAAAACACAACTAGCTGTGAAGATTAGTGACATGGCGGCAGGTTTAGAGATGGCGTTCACCAACTAATACTGAACTCATCTGCAGCTTTTTGCAGTATTAATTATAATTAAATAATAATTATTAATAATTGCTTAAAGAATAAAACAGAATACACTTTCAAGATACTTTCTTTACTAAGGGACGCTTGTCTATGTTCAAGTACTGTTAAACAGTCTGCGTTGCCCATAGCAAAGAAAGCAGTTTGAGGAATAGGTTTGAAATGAAAACTGTACTGCTGAATCGAATTGCAGTGTTGGGATATTTAAATGCCATACAGTGCAAAACCGTAGGAGTATTCCTGCACCCTTTTTTCCCCCAAAATTTTATCTAGCACTCTTCAGTGCCTGTGCGGTGTTCATGTACTTCGGCAAGTCATACAATCTCAAATGGGACAGCTAACTACTTGAAGCACAAAGAGACAATGGGGTTTAAGGCAAATCCACTTTACACTACAAGTGCACTTGGAAGTGCAGTCGCTGTAGATCCGAAGGGGACATGCGAGAAAAATAAAAAACAGCATTTTTGCTTGTACATGATTGGATGATAAAATCAGCAGAGCGTCCCCTCATTTCAGATCTTCCCCTCAAATCTACAGCGACTGCACTTCCAAATGCACTTGTAGTGCAGAGTGGATTTGCCTTTCGTAAATCAACCCCACTGTCATATTGCCCATTCAGCTCTGGTTCACACAAGAAACGCACAAGATTCGCTGCATTTCCCCAGATCACGCGTTGTCCATGCAATCTGCTGCGGGTGCCAATGTTAGATTAACAACACCCCGAAACAGAACGCAAAATGCAGTGCGATTGCCAGAATTGGGACACCCATGTGATGAGGAGATTCAGGTTCGGGGAAAAAAAAAAGGGTCCTGCACCATTTTTGTGCAGATGCGTTGCAGTTTGAGCCAGACAGAGTGTACGGCTCAAATCTCACCACACACACGTCGCATGTGATGTGCATAGGAATGCGGTGTGATTCCTGTGCGAATTGCATTCAGTTTTTTCCACGTACCAGTGTGAACCAAGGCTAAGGGTAAAATGTCAGGCTCTTCTAACAAACAACCGCACCTTTGGCACAACCCCTCCGGTTTTGTTTGCCAGATCCACAGAAAAAATACTTGACCATTGCAGGTATGGGGAGCATGTGAACCCCCCCCCACCGCTCTAAGAATGCAGACCTGCGGCCTAAGCAGTCAAACATGATACAACACAGACCCAGAGCTTGTGGCAGGGGAGCACAGGGAACACCTAGTCCTTCCAGGTATGGAAAAGCATGTGACCTCCTTCCCTTCCCCAAAGATGGAGTGCTTAGAATGGATCAGCCAATTGCCAGGCCCACCACAGTCATATGAAAAGGAGAGGAAGTCATCTACCTTGGGAAAGCTCTGACATCATCCTACAGAGCTTATACAAGGTTTGGACTCCTGGCTCCAACACAGCCTTGGAGCTGCTGGGGAGGGTGGACAAGGTTGATGGGAAGGTAGTGGGGGTTGAACCTTTCAGAGAGACCCTGGGGGTTATTTACTAAAGGCAAATCCACTCTGCAGGACAAGTGCACTTGGAAGTGCAGTGGCTGTAGATCCGAGGGTGACATACAAGGAAAATAAAAAACAGCATTTTAGCTTGCACAAGATTGGATGATAAAATCAGTAGAGCTTCCCCTCATTTCAGAACTTCCCCTTTAGATCTACAGCGACTGCACTTCCAAGTGTACTTGTAGTGCAGAGTGGATTTGCCTTTAGTAGATCAACCCCAGTGTCACATGAATGGGCATAGTGACACAGTCTCTTTAAGACGATAGGAAGAGTATATTAGGCATGCCTACAGTTGGCATGATCCTGACAAACACATATTCAACCTCTCCCATCTTCTGCTCTGAGCAGAAAGTGTTGCAGCATTCAAACTTGCTGTACAAGCAGGGCAGTGTTTATCTGTGTCCCTGGGCAAAAGAGGGGCAGGAATATACCAGTACTTCATCTATATTAATATTATTATACAGTGTATGTAAACCCAAGAACAAAAATGTAGATTGCAGCTTACCAGTCCTTAGGCTACGTTCACACTTCACGTGCTTTCCTTTCATTCCTAACCCCGTCCCACCACTTAGTGGCCCTTTAAGTGATTCAAAATGCTGGGAGGCGGGCATTCTGATCGAAAGCGCTTGATCACAAGTTTGCATCGGGAGCTTTCAATGACAGTTTATTACTGTGCTGGTAGCACACAAGGAGTGCGTTCTCAGCGCATTAAACTGTTACATAGAAACTTAAGAGCAAAGGTAGAAGATGTGAGACTTTTTAGGTGCAGACAGATAATTACACCAAAAGTACTTAAAAACAACAGTATAATAAACACTGTTGTTTTTAAGTACCTTTGGTGTAATTATCTGTCTATGCACCTAAAAAGTCCCGCATCTTCAACCTTTGCTCTTAGTATTCAATACTATGAGATGTTGGTGCTGTAAGCATTGATAATCTGGCTTTGTCCACACAACCTACCAGGTGTTAAAAAGAAACGCACACATGCGGCCACTCAGCGTTAAAGCCCACTGTCTGAAAAAGGCTGCATATGTGTGTGCGGAGAGCGGGAGGAGGTTAATGCCAATAATTCTCACGGCACCCTCACACATTTGCTATTATACATGCCGAAGCACTGTGAGCTTTGGAGCGGTGCAATTTCACAAAAGGGTCAGGCACTTCTGTGGAGTTTCTCAAGCATAGGACAGCCCAATAAAATAAACAGGCTGCCCTACATGTGATGTGTGGAAACACATGCGTGCTCCAATGGTGTGAAGGAGACCTAGATGCAGTGGCTACATTCATTTGCTCTTCATTCTTTTTTTCAGGCTAACTACATTTTCCGGAAGCCCAAAAAATACCTTTCATCAGCCTTACCCGCTATCTTTGGGGGTGGGGGGGCGACGATTATATAGAAGGGAAGAGAAGTGTATTCCAAATCAGGAGAACCTAGTGTGACAACACTGCTCCTCCCAAGATACAGTGCAGAGAGTGTTGTCACCCTAGGACAGGAAGTGCTCTTTGCAGGATCACCAGGTGATAATAAAGGGAACTAAATGACTGAGAAAAAGGGAAGTGAATGCAGCCGCTACATCTAAGAACTGGTAAGCTTTAATATATTACATGTTTTCTTTTTGGGTTTAGATACACCTTAACCATTTCAGTAATGACATTTGATGCCAAAGTACAGTTATTAGTTTATGTAAACGTCAAACCTTGGGCTTGAGATATATGTAGTGTATGTGTAGAATATATATATATATATATATATATATATATATATATATATATATATATATATATATATATATATATATATATATATATATATATATATGTATGTATGTATATGTGTATGTATATATGTATGTATATATATATATGAATTTCTTTTTTTTCATAACTCAAGCCCAAGGTTTAGAGTGAAGAAATACAAAGGCTCCTTATTGCCAACAACAAACATTTTGACTGAGGTTTCCTTATGATGGTCTTGAACTAAAAGGCCCGTTGTGGAGAATTTATATAATACTGAGTAGTGTTGGTTTATTTCGCTTTTCTGTGGCCCTTTCCTGCAGGAGAGCTGGGAGGAAGTCCGGGGGACAACGTCTTTAGATACCACCACCTATAAGTGATGTACCAGGCCAGGATGCCGAAGAAAGTCCCAAATAATTTTTGCCAAACAGTATGGAAGTAAATAGAAGTACAAAAGAACATCAGAGCCCAAATGAACACCAATAGTCCCAGAGACACAACCAGGGCGTGAATCAGTGGCTTCATTCCGTGCTTCTTAAGCCTCTCATTTCGCAGTATGGCCGCTTCTTCCAGAATCATCAAGACGCAATACGGCAGCAGGAACGAGTGGCCGGAGATGTCAAATCCGACCCAGAATCCTCCGCTCTTGATACACTCTCTCTTGTCCCCGTGCTCCGTTTGATTCTCTAGTTGCATCTCGGAGACATAACAACTACCGGTAACGTTTTCAACGTACATGAAAAAATGCGTGCAGACGTACCAAACGATGGTTCCTACAAGCAAGGTGCCTATCCGGCGAAAAACGGCTGGGACGCTCCGGGTCACAATGTAATTGGTCAGCCCGATGAAAGGCAAGAGAAGAGATAATGTCCAGCCCCAGGAAAGCTTGACAAAATAGCTGCAAAGACAAGGAAAGGTTTTTTGGTGAGGGCAGGAAAACATAATAGTAAACAGATCGCATAATTCAGGAGACAATTTACCAGAAAGCTGGAGAAGAGTCGCAGAGCCCCAGGAAAGAATATAAATAATAATAATAAAAAAACATTCTTTGTTACATTCATGAAAAATGTTTTAAAATGTTTCTAAAATCAATTTTATTTTTTAGAAGCTAAGGCTAGGTTCACACTTGTACTTCTTCATTAATTTTTGGTACATTTTTGTAGCGTGTTGTTTGTTGCGTGGTCATGCTTCTTTCCTTTTTTTTTTTTTTGGAGGAGGAGCAGGAGGTTGGTTGTTAAACACAAAACCACACCAAAAATGGCAGGTACATGTGTTTTTCCATACGCTCCCTTTGAAGTCTTTGCAGCCAAAATCACATGAAATTGCATTAAAATACGTCCCTGACCTCTTCCATAAATGCGCTGTAGGAAACTCCATAGATAAGAATGAGACCCATGTTAAATTGATCTGTTTATTTTTTAGCGCATGTCCAGAAGCGCAAAAATGCACAAGTGTGACCCTGGCCTACTGGTATGAAGAGAGGAGAAGAGATCCGATAACCGGCTTGTGTAAAAGGGACACCTACACTGATAATCTGGGCACTTATCAGTACAGTGCTGCCAATCTGTACCCACCAGTGCCCGTCAATGGCACCTCATCAGTGCAGCCTATCAGTGCCCATCAATGGTGTCTCATCAATTCAGCCTATCAGTGTCCACCAGTGCCGCCTATCAGTGCCCATCAATGGCGCCTCATCAATGCCCATCAGTGCTGCCTATCAGTGCCTATCAATGGCACCTCATCAGTGCTGCCTATCAGTGCCTATCAATGGCACCTCATCAGTGCAGTCTATCAGTGCCCATCAATGGCACCTCATCAGTGTAGCCTATCAGTGCCCATCAATGGTGTCTCATCAGTTCAGCCTATCAGTGCCCATCAATGGTGTCTCATCAGTTCAGCCTATCAGTGCCCATCAATGGCGCCTCATCAATACCCATCAGTGCCCATTAATGGTGTCTCATCAGTTCAGCCTATCAGTACCCATCAATGGCGCCTCATCAGTGTAGCCTATCAGTGCCCATTAATGGCACCTCATCAGTGTAGCCTATCAGTGCCCATTAATGGCACCTCATCAGTGCCACCTATCAGTGTCCATCAATGATGCCTCATCAATGGCTCCTCATCAGTGCCCATCAATGGCGCCTCATCAGTGTCCACCAGTGCTGCCTATCAGTGCCCATCAATGGCGCCTCATTAATGCCCATCAATGGCGCCTCATCAGTGTCCACCAGTGCTGCCTATCAGTGCCCATCAATGGCGCCTCATCAGTGTAGCCTATCAGTGCCCATTAATGGCACCTCATCAGTGCCACCTATTAGTGCCCATCAATGATGCCTCATCAATGGCTCCTCATCAGTGTCCATCAATGGCGCCTCATCAGTGTCCACCAGTGCTGCCTATCAGTGCCCATCATTGGCGCCTCATTAATGCCCATCAATGGCGCCTCATCAGTGTCCACCAGTGCTGCCTATCAGTGCCCATCAATGGCGCCTCATTAATGCCCATCAATGACGCCTCATCAGTGTCCACCAGTGCTGCCTATCAGTGCCCATCAATGGCGCCTCATTAGTGTCGCCTATCAGTGCCCATCAATGGCATCTCATCAGTGCAAAAATTGTCCTGGGCAGGAAGGGGGTAAAAGTGCCTGGTGGGCAAGTGGTTAAAATAAGTTGGGGGAGGGGTGGGCAAGAACCCATGACCTGAGCTCACAGAATAGTGACTCCATAGCAACAGGTAGGCAGTCTGTGTACAATGGTATGACTGGTGTGACCCGCCCCTCTGTGTGATGACCGGGCTGTGTCTGTGTGTGTTCTCTGAGATTTAATAAAGTTGTGACAGTGGAGTGTTTGTGGGGAGCCTGTCCCAGCACACACACAGGACAGCCAGTCATGGACTATGTGAGGCTCATGTCTCTCTCATTGTGCCCCTCAGGGTCACTGACCAGAGGGCGGCCATGTTGTTCTCTCCTCACTGACAGCTGACCACGTGACAGCCCCTCCCCCCCCCCTCTCTCCGACCACGTGACCCGCCCGGTCTACTCACACGTTGAGGAAGTTTCTCTTGTTGTTGAAGTAAGAATCCGGCAACGGCCAGAACTCCTTCACCAGAGAGCCGCCCAGCGTCACACAGGCCAGGCCCAGGGCCGAGTATCTGCGGAACCAATCACTGAGGAGCCCGAACCGGACCACACAGGCACACCGCTCCAACCACTCCATTGTGCGCGGCCACCACACAGCGTGCTTCTCCGGCTCCGGCCTGCGTGCGCGTCCCCGACACTGACAGAGCGCACACTGCGCATGTGCAACACTCTCCTCAGAGAGAGTCTGACACACAGGGTGGGAGTATTCTCTCACAGGGGGGGGTGGGGACAGCTATGTGTTCTCAAAGGTGACCTTATCCTTTAATTTAGATGAAGCTGTGTCCCTGACCATCCCTGTAGCACCTTCTTACTTTATAAATGGATCAGTATTTGTATCCAATCAGCGCTCTCCTCTCCTCACCTTCACAAGACCCCAGTCACTCCTCAACATTTTCTTGCACGTTTTTTGTGAGATTTTCTGCTCAAATGTAAAACAATAAAATATATAATAATATATGAATAAATACATGTACCATAAATACACAAATAACTAAAGATCATCATAAACAAATGAATAATATGTTTATGTCATTGACTCGGGGATCACAGAGCGCCCCACAAGGGGCACGCAGGCAGCGCATGCACGGGAGGACGTCTATTGATGCCCTCCCGGCAATTAAGGCTTGCACTGTAGCTGTGTTTTGGCAGTGGGTGGGAAGTGGTTAATACTAGCTGCCATAACCCCAGTAGCATTTTTTACTATGGCCGGTTCTCTGTGAGATAAAAGTGGTCCCGCAGGAGGATTCGCCACCTGATCACCAGGGCTGGACTGGGACAGAAATTAGGCCATGGACTTCATCCAGACAGGCCCACTTACATTTTGAGTGTCCCATCAGCAGCCCCTTACATCAGAGTCCCATCACCAGCCCCTTACATCAGAGTTCCATCAGCAGCCCCTTACATCAGAGTCCCATCAGCAGCCCCTTACATCAGAGTCCCATCAGCAGCCACCCTACATCAGAGTCCCATTAGCAGCCCCCTACATCAGAATCCCATCACCAGCCCCCTTACATCAGAGTCCCATCACAAGCCCCTTACATCAGAGTTTCCCATCACCAGTCCCTTACATCAGAGTGTCCCATCACCAGCGATCATTCACTGTCAGAGAGGAGCGGCTCTAGGATTGCACCTGACTGGCCCACTGAGCCATCGGCCCACCGGGAAACTCCCGGAAGTCCCGAAGGCCAGTACATGCCTGCTGATCACTTATAGAAGCCACGGGAGGGGCTTCCTGGTTGTTCCCGGGTTTACCTGACCCTTCGGTAAAGCCAGGGAGCAATGCGATGCGGCTGTTTGCTGGGCAAGTGAGGCCAAGATGGAAGCACAGGGCTGCCATTCATTCTTAATTGCACCCCCACGCATCTCAACCCGCAGCATGTTTGCTGGTCTGGCTAAAAGCCTCATGGGATTTCCCTGCAGCCACGTTTGGGCGGCCGTGTCCACGCAAATGTGGGCCGCAAACCTGCAGAAGTGTGACCCTAGGGTAATTCCGCTCCTAGCAGCCCCAGCTTCACCTAAGGTGAGGGTATTGGTAGTATACACTTCTTCCAGAGAAACTTAACAGCCTGTTGTGATCTTTTATTTCATTGTATATTGTAAAGTGCTGCGAAAACTGTTGGCGCTATATAAATCCTGTATAATAATAATAATAATAATTGTACATAAAGCTAGAAAGGTCAGTGTTCAGGGGTCAGGGGTTTGTTTAACCATTTTCGGACCGCCCACCGCATATATATACTGCGGCAGGGCGGCCCGGCTGCGCAAAATCACATACCTGTACGTGATTTTGTGCACGTAGTGTAGGGGGCGCGGGGAGCCGGAGCGCCACTCCCGCTGTGATTGGACACAGCAGGAGCCAATCAGTGGGTCTGGTGGCCACGACCCGCTGATCGTTCAGAGGAGAGACAGAGCAGTGGTGTCATTTATACTGTGACAGTTTTTTTTTAGCGCTAATCACTGTGTTTGTGTCACTGGTCCCCAAAAATTGTCACTTTGTGTCCAATTTGTCCGCCACGATGTCGCAGTTCCGCTAAAAATCACTGATCGCCGCCATTATTCGAACTCCCCTCAATAGGACATGCTGCATCCAAAGAAACAAAGCGCAATGCAAAGCAGGTCAAAGGAAGGCCCTATACTGCTCTGTTACAGTCAATATGATTTTTATTACCTGCATTTGACATGCGTTCCAAACGCACAATAAACACAGTAAAAAAACATTCCCTTTTTCAATACCAACCACAAGAGGGAGCTATTCACAAAGACACTTAGGGCTGCTACCAGGCTAACAAAACATATACTATAATACACATAAGGGAATAAAGTGTTTTCTTTAGGGCTAGAAATTTAAAATGAAAATATATATATATTCTTTCAATAAAGTAAATACAAAATATTACATATGATATAATTTTATATGGATAAATCAATTATTCACATCTATTTAGAAACCTATATGCTTAAATATATTCTCAGATCAAAATACATTTTTTTTTTTTTTGCGTTTTGGATAAGTAGGAAAGGGTTAAAAGCTCCATCATTTATTTTTTTTTGTCTGCCATCTTTGTCTAGCTAGGCTGATTTCGCTTTAAGCTGTTCATACATGGATCGGAATTTGACCGGTCCAGCAGGGTCTGTCCGAATTTCAATTCATGTATGAGCGGGCTTGTTGTACACAAGTCGATCTACAGTCGATCTACGCAGACTGTCAGGTTTTGTTGAATGATCAGTGCCCCCCGCTTTAGCCGGCAACACTGATCATTGTATTTTGACAGTGAGGAAGTTTCCTTGCTGTCAGAATACAATAGCTCAGCGGGAAGGATTCTTACGCATTTTGAGGGTCAAGCCCTCTTCCTCGGAGCCAAAGGGGGGGTTGAATGAAAAAATAAAATGGAAAATATTAATCATGTATTTTACTTTCTGTCTCACAGACACAACAGGAAGGGAGTAGGAATTTCCAAGGTGTGGGGCAATCCTTTTTAGACAGTTGTCACCACAGCAAGTGTGCCTGTTGGAAGACTTCCCCCCGCCTTCAGTGACAACTCTTAATGTTGGATTTCCCCTCGCTTCCTCGGGACAAATATAGAGGGTTAATTTCCCCCCCGGGGGGGCACAAACAGCAATAAAAACAAATTCTTCCCAACTTTTAGTAAAACTTAAGTGGCTTTAGATACACGTTAAATAAAAAAAAACAATTCAATTGACCCAAAATTTTTATAGAGTGACATTAAAAAAATCTCACAAAAAAAAAGACTCCCAATCACTCCAAACATAATACAAGTAAATGCATATCAAACAGTCTAATTACTTGGTGGAACATATCTCATATATATACTTTGCTTTTTTACAAATATCTTTGGAGATATCTTTGGCAAAATTGTATTAAAACCAGTGTACTGTAATGGTAACTTCTGTACATGTGGTCAGGAAATATAGCTTAGTGTAATGCCACCTGCAGCAGACCCTGTTCCTATAAGGCAAGCCGGCCTCACCTATGGGTATGTGGCTGCCCCTTGCTGGCCAGGAGGTACAGCTGAAAAAAGGGTAAACAAAAGAGTTCCCGTGGTTCCAGAGGTGTAGTTTCTTACAAAGGATGGCTGAGACTAGTGTTCTGCAAGAACATAGTCAGTGGGATGTGCAGATGTGTCAGTTCAGGTGGCAGGCAGAGACATGGTCAACAAATAAACAAAGGATCGGTCCAGGCAGCAGGCAGAAACATGGTCATAAAACAGACCAGGGTCAGTCCAGGCAGCAGGCAGAAACATGGTCATAAAACAGACCAGGGTCAGTCCAGGCAGCAGGCAAAAACATGGTCAAAAAACAGACTAGGGTCAGTCCAGGCAGCAGGCAGAAACATGGTCATAAAACAGACCAGGGTCAGTCCAGGCAGCAGGCAGAAACATGGTCAATAAACAGACCAGGGTCAGTCCAGGCAGCAGTCAGAAACATGGTTAATAAACAGACCAGGGTCAGTCCAGGCAGCAGTCAGAAACATGGTCAATAAACAGACCAGGGTCGGTCCAGGCAGCAGTCAGAAACATGGTCAATAAACAGACCAGGGTCAGTCCAGGCAGCAGGCAAAAACATGGTCAAAAAACAGACCAGGGTCAGTCCAGGCAGCAGTCAGAAACATGGTCATAAAACAGACCAGGTTCAGTCCAGGCAGCAGGCAGAAACATGGTCAATAAACAGACCAGGGTCAGTCCAGGCAGCAGGCAAAAACATGGTCATAAAACAGACCAGGGTCAGTCCAGGCAGCAGGCAGAAACATGGTCAATAAACAGACCAGGGTCAGTCCAGGCAGCAGGCAAAAACATGGTCAAAAAACAGACCAGGGTCAGTTCAGACAGAAACATGGTCAATAAACAGACCAGGGTCAGTCCAGGCAGCAGGCAACCCTGCACTGGTGTAGCTGGCAATCAGGATCATTGTTGCTGGCTGCACTGGTCTGATGACACTGGTACTGGTGTGGCGGTGTTTAGGAATAGTGTTGTATGCTTATACTGATCTGGAGACACTGGGGCTGATGTTCCTTCGTCCCCCTAATAGTTCAAATTAAATTTTCAGGACAAGCTTTCGGGGGGGGGGGGGGGGGGGGGCTGGGACCCCTTGACGTCTTAACCCCCTTGTCCCCTTCTAAGCTCCCAGTTGGACATAGCCTGTGAGACTTCGATGAGGTCCTAAAGGTATACTAAAGTTAATTTTAGAGCACACAAATGCAATATTTTACCCATTTTTTAAATAAAATATAACAGTTGCGCTGAGTAAATAGATACTCAACATGTCAAGGCTTAAAAGTGGGTGTGCCCATGAAACAGCGACACAATTCAATACCTTAAACTTTCCAAAGGAAAAACTTTAAAAGCCGCTACAGGGTATCAGTTTAGGGTTAACATGGGAATAATGACCTTAGAATTATTGCTTTCATTCTGGTGAGTGTGGCAATACGTAACATATGTAACACAATCATCGTTTTCATAAGTGTGCGTGTGCATGGGGTCAGGCTCAGATTCGTTTGTAGGGGTTTGAGTGCTTGGGTGTTACTTTATAATTTTATACTAAAAATGTATTTATATTGCATAATGGACCAAAAGTCCCCTATGTGATACAGCTTTGTTGTGACAGGTTCTCTTTATTGAGGCATCACGAGCCCATTTTAGCCCATTGATGTTTTACCTGCCCTCTACTGAAGCTAATGGAACTCAGATCACACTTCGTTAGCGTTATCCCCGGACACAACATTCAGGGAAAGAGACAGCAGTCCTGGAAGTGATGTAATGCACATCACTTCAAGGTTCTTATTACGTGGAAATGATCAGCAAACGGATGTTTACTGGTCTCCCCCCAGTCTATCCTGTGAAGGGTGGGGGCAACGTACCATAGTGGGGCAGTTGTGCAGGGTGTGGGTATTGTACTAGGGGTGCATGGAAGCAATGGAGCGACTGTACAGTTCCCGGATCTCTTCCACCTGACAGCCAACAGTAAGATTTACATGCACTCCCAGCTGCTGTAGCATCCGGGAGTGTGTGTAAATGCCCCCACTATATAAATGAAATGACAAAACCAGTTATTATTGCAATATTCAGCTTTAGTCCATAGGTTCCCCCCACAGTACTTTGGCCAGCATCATTCAACCAACCAGTGGCGGCCCGTGCATTAAGGGCGCACAGGCGCTGCCCCCTCTCTCCTGCCACCCCTTCTATCAGCAATAGATTGATTCATGCAGTGCACGAATCTATCTATGGCTGCTGCTGCCACACCCTATTCAGGCGCCCGACCCCTTTTTGAGCGCAGGGCGCCTGAATTACAGCGGTGGGGGGGGGGTGTTTTTTAGCACCTGATTAGAGCCATAGGCTCTAATAGGCATCAAAAAAAGTGACCTGCGAGCGCCACGCCAAAGTGACAACTCTGCTCTGAATCCAGGACAAGAGTAGTTCAGCATGGTCACCCCATCACAGGAAGCTGCAATAGGTGGACTTCACTGGCAGGATCAACAGGTACTTGTGGGACATTGCAGGGGGGGTAAGATGGACTTATAATTGTGGTGCAGGACTGTTTTTCTCTTTGAATTGGGGGGCTATAAAGTATTGATGGCAGAGACATTGTGTAGGCTGATATTTTCAGGGGGAGTTCAGTATTGGCAGCCCCTGTATTATCAGTACAAGATTGCATTAAGATGTGAGGTGTCGATAAAGCACAGCATACTGCAGTTCTAAGACCGGTCCCGCATTGTACTCTGTGCCCCTCCTTCTTCAATTACTGAATGTCATCCTTCTCTTGTAATTCCTGTAGGGCTTCCTGAACCCCTGTTCTGCACATTCTCCAACACAGAACAAGAAGGGGGTTCTAAGAGCCCCTTCACACTGACAACGCAATCAGGTAAAGCGCTGCTAGTTTACCGTCATTTTAGAGTCGCTTTTCGGCCGATAGCGGGGCGCTTTTAACCCACACTAGCGGCCAAATAAAGGGTTAAAAGTGCCCGCTAAGCGCCACTGCCGAGGCGTTTTGCAGGCGCTTTGGCGGCGCTGCCCATTGATTTCAATGGGCAGGGGCGCTTTAGGAGCGGTTTATACACCGCTCCTAAAGCGACACAAAGATGCTGCTTTCAGGCGTTTTGTAGGCGTTTTGCAGGCGCTTCGGCGGCGCTGCCAATTGATTGCAATGGGCAGGAGCGCTTTAGGAGCCGCTCCTAAAGCGCCACAAAGATGCTGCTTTCAGGCGTTTTGTAGGCGTTTTGCAGGCGCTTCGGCGGCGCTGCCAATTGATTGCAATGGGCAGGAGCGCTTTAGGAGCCGCTCCTAAAGCGCCACAAAGATGCTGCTTTCAGGCGTTTTGTAGGCGTTTTGCAGGCGCTTCGGCGGCGCTGCCAATTGATTGCAATGGGCAGGAGCGCTTTAGGAGCTGCTCCTAAAGCGCCACAAAGATGCTGCTTTCAGCACTTTTTTTTTAACATCCAGCGCAGTGCCCCAGTGTGAAAGCACTCAGGCATTCACATTGAGGTGGCAGGGGAGGCGTTTTTCAGGCCCTTTACAGGCGCTATTTTTAGCCCTTTAGCCCTATTTATAGCCCTTTAGCGCCTGAAAAACACCTCCAGTGTGAAAGGGGTGATTTCTTTATCACCATTTCATAATACATATATTGCACTGTCACCATCTAGTGGGAGAAAAGAAGAATTACAGCCAAATAAAACTCAAATGTACCTGAGCACCCCAACATGTATACTTGTAGAATCAGGGCTTTTTTTTCAGCTGGAGTTCCGCCTTAGAAATATTTAGCAGATTTGTGCTGTAAAGGTAGTCTTCCCTGTATAATTCCCTTTTACTCGCTCTCCGTTGCAGTTATGGACATGCCGCCTCGCCTCATGGAGCTCACTTTATGTCTGGTGGACTACATATACAATTCCCCTATGGACAGCTGGAAGACTACAACAACCCACCGGGGGGCACTACAATGAGGCATGTGTATGGGGGGCGTTCATGCATTGGACATTATATATCACTGTGACTGTTTGATATTTGGCTGGCTGCCTGGTGAGTATGCTGGAGGACTCTGTGTGTTGTATTGTTCTGTGACCCGCCCTGCCCATATGCACATGACTTTAAGCACCCAATCACACTTTGTCATTACTGCCATGTAGGTGGACGCATGTTCCATGCGTTAGCATGTTGCAGTGCCATCTATTGTCATGGTAAGACATTAACCCAACGCGCCTCTGACACACATGCATTGCAGCGTAGCACATTGCACATCTATTGTGGTGCGCTGAGTCAGAAGAAATGGCGCAGTCTGATTTTTTTGTCTCTTCTGGTGTGTTGGCAGCCCATCCAAATGAACACAATGCTCCAGAATAAACACCTGTGAATCCCGTCTTGTAGCTAGTAATAAATTGATCAGAGGAGCTGCAACGCCGCAACAGAAAAACGTTAAAGCGGAACTTCACTTTCTCAATCAGCATTGACTATTTTGACCACTTGCCAACCAACCACAGTACATGCAGGCAAAATCAAGTACATATATGTGATTTTTGCCTGCTCTGGTTTAGGGGCGTGTGCCCCCCCCCCCCCCCCCCGCCCACGCGCGAGGGATAAAGTCTGTGGAAAGCTGCGTTGAATATGGTTGGCTGTTGAGGAATCTTTCAAAAAACACAACATAAGTAGGGAGGCTTATTTGCGATTTTGTTTTCAATACAATCTTTCTATTCGATCTTTTAATTTCTTTTTTTTTTATTTGATTCTCGTGGTTTATTATCATTATTAGTAATGGTATTGATTAACATTATTATTCAGTTTCTACTGATTATTATTATTATCATCATCATCACTATCATTATTATTATTCACTTTATTGGTTAACATTTATTGGATATCTATCTTTTTTTAGCAATTATATGCATTTATATACGTTTATAAGACATTTCTAAACACAAATAAATGCATATTAATTATTTTAAATGTATAATGCATTCTAATCTGTATATCTAGCAGCAGATTAGATACTCTGAACACATCTAAACGCATGTACATTTACCAATATGAGAAGGTGACTAGGGAAGTCTATAGTTTGTAATTCCATTCAATCGCTCTTATAATTAAGAAAATATATATATATATCTGAGAGCTAAAAGGTTTTACAGTGCCTTGAAAAAGTATTCATACCCCTTGAAATTTTCCACATTTTGTCATGTTACAACCAAAAACGTAAATGTATTTTATTGGGATGTTATGTGATAGACCAACACAAAGTGGCACATAATTGTGAAGTGGAAGGAAAATGATAAATGGTTTTTAACATTTTTTTACAAATAAATATCTGAAAAGTGTGGCGTGCATTTGTATTCAGACCCCTTTACTAAAATCTAGCGGAACCAATTGCTTTCAGTAGTCACCTAATTAGTAAATAGAGTCCACCTATGTGTAATTTAATCTCAGTATAAATACAGCTGTTCTGTGAAGCCCTCTGGGGTTTGTTAGAGAACCTTAGTGAACAAACAGCATCATAAAGGTCAAGGAACACACCAGACAGGTCAGGGATTAAGGTGTGGAGAAGTTTAAAGCAGGGTTAGGTTACAAAAAAATATCCCAAGCCTTGAACTTCTCACGAAGCACTGTTCAATCCATCATCTAAAAATGGAAAGAGTATGGCACAATTGCAAACCTACCAAGACATGGGCGTCCACCTAAACTGACAGGCCGGGCAAGGAGAGCATTAATCAGAGAAGCAGCCAAGAGGCCCATGGTAACTCAGGAGGAGCTTCAGAGATCCACAGCTCTGGTGGGAGAATCTGTCCACAGGACAACTATTAGTCGTGCACTCCACAAATCTGGACCTTATGGAGGAGTAGCAAGAAGAAAGCCATTGTTGAAAGAAAGCCATAAGAAGTCCTGTTTGCAGTTTGCTAGAAGCCATGTGGGGACACAGCAAACATCTGGAAGAAGGTGCTCTGGTCAGATGAGACCAAAATTGAACCTTTTGGCCTAAAAACAAAACACTATGTGTGGTGCAAAACTAACACTGCACATCACCCTGAACACACCATCCCCACCGTGAAACATGGTGGTGGCAGTATCATGTTGTAGGGATGCTTTTCTTCAGCAGGAACAGGGAAGCTGGTCAGAGTTGATTGGAAGATGGATGGAGCCAAAAACAGGGCAATCTTAGAAGAAAACCTGTTAGAGTCTGCAAAAGACGTGAGGCTGGGGCGGAGGTTCACCTTCCAGCAGGACAACGACCCTAAACATACAGCCAGAGCTACAATGGAATAGTTGATGTAGCAATATGGACTACAATTGCAACGAACACCTATTCTCTGCCTTGTCTGTCTATCGTATTATTCCTCTAGTGCCCAGTGTTATTAAGCTGACATCATATTTGTGAGCCCGATCAAAGGGATTGTGGGATTGTAGTTCCACCAGTTGGCTGCCCCTTGCATGACTATACGCCTGGACTACATATCCCAGGGATCTTTGCTACCATCGGGGAGATTGCCGGAAAGAGCTATAAAAGAAACCAGAGACCCGCCCCAGGCTCTCTTCTTCCCGGGCCTCGTGTGTGATGGATCTCTCCATGCAGGGAGCGAGGTCGCGGGCTACCATGCGAGTGTACATCATTCCTACCCGACCGAGAAGGGGTCCAGCACTGCCTGCTGCTCTTCGGACATCTGACCTGCACCAATTCGACTGTACAGCAACCCACCCTCCGTGTTTCGCAATTGGGGTATCATCACAATCAGGTCCGCAGCCGGGATGTCTATCCGGAGATCGCTAGCTGCAAGGCGTTGAATCTGCCTGGTCGTTGGTGAGAGGGCAATTGCCCACCTTTGCAAGTCTTTCCTTGGTTGTTTTACTGGGACACTTTGTACAGACAGGTTTATCTTGGGAGCACTTCACTGCATTTCTATTCAAACACTGTACATAGGCACCTTTAGCTACAGTCATCGTAAGATATACTACCACTCTGTTACTAAACCTTATCGTATATGTTTAATGAGCTCTGACTGCCGGTGAAGACCATCAGATCTGCAACAGGGACATTCTGTCGTTGCTGCTTATAGCGTTATCTCTCATTAGGATAAAAGGTTGAACAGGCCGGCCTGGGTTCCTCTCTAGAAGTATTGTCAAAATTGATGTTTAACTTGCTTATTCTTTCAAGTTATGCTCAAGTGCCAATCCATTGTATATACATACCTTTTATACTCTGTTGTTGCCAACCGTCTTAACTGGCATTTCTTGAGGAAGCATTCTGCTGAGTGTGTGCTGCTATTCAAAGCTCAGTTGAACCATTACCTCCTATGTATAATAATATCTTATCTGAAGTATCTCAGTAAACATTAATGGAATATAAAAGCATTGAGTGGTGTCTTATTACTCAAAGGTGCTGCAATGATGTCTCAACCCAGGGTGTCAGGTGGGTTGGAATAAATAATTAAGTGAATTTCGCGCAATATTCCAGTATTGCCAGTATCTAGATGCCAAAGAAGAGAGGGGCAAATAGAAATGCTAGCAAGGTTATAATACCATAAATAACCGTGAATAGATCCTGGTGAATGAAAATCCTTGTATAAAGTGTTGTACCATTAAATAAATTAATATAAAGTGCAACCGTATAATATCATAAACAACCGTGAATGGATCCTGGTGAATAAAAATCCTTGTGTAAAGTGTTATGACATTAAATAAATTAATATAAAGTGCAACCGTGACTAAATGGCCGTGAATAGATGCTGGTGAAAAAAAGTCTTGGTAAAAAGTCCTTATGACATTGAATAAATTACTATAAAGTGCAACCCATCATAAAGGTGAATGATTAGCAGCAAATTGATATCAAAAGTGCACTAAACTCAGTGTAATCACACTATTGTAATTACACTGAGTTTAGTGCACTTTTGATATCAATTTGCTGCTAATCATTCACCTTTATGATGGGTTGCACTTTATAGTAATTTATTCAATGTCATAAGGACTTTTTACCAAGACTTTTTTTCACCAGCATCTATTCACGGCCATTTAGTCACGGTTGCACTTTATATTAATTTATTTAATGTCATAACACTTTACACAAGGATTTTTATTCACCAGGATCCATTCACGGTTGTTTATGATATTATACGGTTGCACTTTATATTAATTTATTTAATGGTACAACACTTTATACAAGGATTTTCATTCACCAGGATCTATTCACGGTTATTTATGGTATTATAACCTTGCTAGCATTTCTATTTGCCCCTCTCTTCTTTGGCATCTAGATACTGGCAATACTGGAATATTGCGCGAAATTCACTTAATTATTTATTCAGTAAGCGGTTGTGTGAGCACTATTAATTTTGCTGCAATATTCACATTTAGTATTTTACATCACCTGAAAATAATTTTTTTCTCACATCTACCAGCGCGAAGGAAATTCTTTAAAATTTAAGGTGGGTTGGAATGTTTACAGTGTCATGGTGATGCAGATGAGCAGGTAAATCCAAACAGTCCCCAATGGGGCTATGCTACATTTAGATCAAAGCATATTCATGTGTGAGAATGGCCCAGTCAAAGTCCAGACCTAAATCCAATTGAGAATCTGGGGCAAGACTTGAAAATTGCTGTTCACAGACGCTCTCCATCCAATCTGACAGAGTTTGAGCTATTTTGCAAAGAAGAATGAGCAAAAATGTCCCTCTCTAGATGTGTGAAGCTGGTAGAGACATCCCCAAAAAGACTTGCAGCTGTAATTGCAGCGAAAGGTGGTTCTACAAAGTGTTGACTTAGGGGGGGGGCTGAATACAAATGCATGCCACACTATTCACATATTTATTTGTAAAATATTTTTAAAACCATTTATCATTTTCCTTCCACTTTACAATTATGTGCCACTTTGTGTTGATCTATCACATAAAATCCCAATAAAATACGTACGTAAAGTAAGTTTTTGGTTGTAACATGACAAAATGTGGAACATTTTAAAGGGTATGAATACTTTTTCAAGGCAGTGTAGCTGGAGTTGGACTTTCAGTTTTTATCTCTCACTAAACATCAATTTAAAGTAAAATGTTCACCTAAGACTACCCTTTCCACAGGGTGACAACGAAGCTGTGTGATTTTACTGCACAATGAACAATGTTGTCATCCTGTTACAGGAAGCTGAAAAATAACAGATCTCCTGGCAGTTATGGGGGAAAAACAAAAACCGCTTTGTTACATAGTTGCTTAGCTTATAAGGTTTGAAAAAAGAAACAGGCCCATCTAGTTTAACCACTTACCGACCGCACTATAGCCGAAAGACGGCTACAACATTTCTTTCAGTTCTGGGAAGGCATCCATGGATGTCGTCCCAGAACCCTGCCCCTTGTGCACCCCCGGAGGCACGCATCGAGCACGCTCTGTGACCGGTGTCCTTTGGATACAGCTGATCACAGATTGGGTAAAGGGCACTTCACAGCGGCCCTTTACCATGTGATCAGCTGTATCCAATCACAGCTGATCACACGTAAACAGACTTGTCGGTTATCGGCTCTTCTTTCCTCATGCGCTGTGTCTGTGTGAGGAAAGAAGAGCCGATAACCTGCAAGGTTGTCAGTACATTGTTTACACTAATAACCAGGGCATTGATCATCAGTGCCACCTCGTTAACGCCCATCAGTGCAGATCAGTGCAACCTCATCAGTATACATCAGTGCAGCCTCATCAGCACACATAGGCTGTATTCTCAGTGATGTCACTGGTCTCTAGTGAATGGATAGGCTGTATTCTTAGTGATGTCACTGGTCTTTAGTGAATTAATAGGCTGTATTCTCAGCGATGTCACTGGTCTCTATTGAATGGATAGGCTGCATTCTTAGTGATATCACTGGTCTCCAATGAATGGATAGGCTGTATTCTCAGTGATGTCACTGGTCTCTAGTGAATGGATAGGCTGTATTCTTAGTGATGTCACTGGTCTTTAGTGAATTAATAGGCTGTATTCTCAGCGATGTCACTGGTCTCTATTGAATGGATAGGCTGCATTCTTAGTGATATCACTGGTCTCCAATGAATGGATAGGCTGTATTCTCAGTGATGTCACTGGTCTCTATTGAATGGATAGGCTGTATTCTCAGTGATGTCACTGGTCTCTAGTGAGTGGATAGGCTGCATTCTCAATGATGTCACTGGTCTCCAGTAAATGGATAGGCTGTATTCTCAGTGATGTCACTGGTCTCTAGTGTATGGATAGGCTGTATTCTCAGTGATGTCACAGGTCTCTAGTGAATGGATAGGCTGTATGCTTAGTGATGTCACCGGTCTCTAGTGAATGGATAGGCTGTATTCTCAGTGATGTCACCGGTCTCTAGTGAATGGATAGGCTGTATTCTCAGTGATGTCACTGGTCTCTAGTGAATGAATAGGCTGCATTCTCAGTGATGTCACTGGTCTCTAGTGAATGAATAGGCTGCATTCTCAATGATGTCACTGGTCTCTAGTGAATGGATAGGCTGTATGCTTAGTGATCTCACCGGTCTCTAGTGAATGGATAGGCTGTAATCTCAGTGATGTCACTGGTCTCTAGTGAATGAATGGGTTGTATTCTCAATGATGTCACTGCTCTCTAGTGAATGGATAGGCTGCATACTCAGTGATGTCACCGGTCTCTAGTGAATGGATAGGCTGTATTCTCAGTGATGTCACTGGTCTATAGTGAAGTAATAGACTGTATTTTCAGTGGGTTCACTGGTCTCTAATGAATAGATAGGCTGTATTCTCAGTGGTGTCACTGGTCTCCGGTGACTGCATAGGCTGTATTCTCAGTGATGTCACTGGTCTCCGGTGAATGCATAGGCTGTATTCTCAGTGATGTCACTGGTCTCTAGTGAATGGATAGGCTATATTCTCTGTGATATCACTGGTCTCTAGTGAATGGATATGCTGTATTCTCAGTGGTGTCACTGGTCTCCGGTGAATGCATAGGCTGTATTCTCAGTGATGTCACTGGTCTCTAGTGAATGAATAGGCTGCATTCTCAGTGATGTCACTGGTCTCTAGTGAATGAATAGGCTGCATTCTCAATGATGTCACAGGTCTCTAGTGAATGGATAGGCTGTATGCTTAGTGATCTCACCGGTCTCTAGTGAATGGATAGGCTGTAATCTCAGTGATGTCACTGGTCTCTAGTGAATGAATGGGTTGTATTCTCAATGATGTCACTGCTCTCTAGTGAATGGATAGGCTGCATACTCAGTGATGTCACCGGTCTCTAGTGAATGGATAGGCTGTATTCTCAGTGATGTCACTGGTCTATAGTGAAGTGATAGACTGTATTTTCAGTGGGTTCACTGGTCTCTAATGAATAGATAGGCTGTATTCTCAGTGATGTCACTGGTCTCTAATGAATAGATAGGCTGTATTCTCAGTGGTGTCACTGGTCTCCAGTGAATGGATAGGCTGTATTCTCAGTGATGTCACTGGTCTCCGGTGAATGCATAGGCTGTATTCTCAGTGATTTCACTGGTCTCTAGTGAATGGATAGGCTATATTCTCAGTGATATCACTGGTCTCTAGTGAATGGATATGCTGTATTCTCAGTGATGTCACTGGTCTCCGGTGAATGCATAGGCTGTATTCTCAGTGATGTCACTGGTCTCTAGTGAATGGATAGACTGTATTCTCAGTGATGTCACTGGTCTCTAGTGAGTGGATAGGCTGCACTCTCAATGATGTCACTAGTCTCTAGTGTATGGATAGGCTGTATTCTCAGTGATGTCACAGGTCTCTAGTGAATGGGTAGGCTGTATTCTCAGTGATGTCATTGGTCTCTAGTGAATGGATAGGCTGTTTTCTCAGTGATGTCACTGGTCTCTAGTGAATGGATAGGCTGCATTCTCAGTGATGTCACAGGTCTCTAGTGAAAGGGTAGGCTGTATTCTCAGTGATGTCATTGGTCTCTAGTGAATGGATAGGCTGTTTTCTCAGTGATGTCACTGGTCTCTAGTGAATGGATAGGCTGTATTCTCAATGATGTCACCGGTCTCTAGTGAATGGATAGGCTGCATTCTCAGTGATGTCACCGGTCTCTAGTGAATGGATAGGCTGTATGCTTAGTGATGTCACCAGTCTCTAGTGAATGGATAGGCTGTATTCTCAGTGATGTCACTGGTCTCTAGCGAGTGGATAGGCTGCATTCTAATAGGGCGTACACACGGTCGGACTTTGTTCGGACATTCCGACAACAAAATCCTAGGATTTTTTCTGACGGATGTTTGCTCAAACTTGTTTTGTCTACACACGGTCGCACGAAGTTGTCGGAAAATCCAATCGTTCTAAACGCGGTGACGTAAAACACGTACGTCGGGACTATAAACGGGGCAGTGGCCAATAGCTTTCATCTCTTTATTTATTCTGAGCATGCGTGGCACTTTGTCCGTCGGATTTGTGTACACACGATCGGAATTTCCGACAACGGATTTTGTTGTCGGAAAATTTTATCTCCTGCTCTCCAACTTTGTGTGTCAGGAAATTCCGATGGAAAATGTCCGATGGAGCCCACACACGGTCGGAATTTCCGACAACACGCTCCGATCGGACATTTTCCATCGGAAAATCCGACCGTGTGTACAGGGCATATGTGATGTCACAGGTCTGTAGTGAATGGATAGGCTGTATTCTCAGTGATGTCACTGGTCTCTAGTGAATGAATGGGCTGCATTCTCAGTGATGTCACTGGTCTCTAGTGAATGGATAAGCTGAATTCTCAGTGATGTCACCGGTCTCTAGTGAATGGATAGGCTGCATTCTCAGTGATGTCACTGGTCTCTAGTGAATGGATAGGCTGTATTCTCAATGATGTCACCGGTCTCTAGTGAATGGATAAGCTGAATTCTCAGTGATGTCACCGGTCTCTAGTGAATGGATAGGCTGCATTCTCAGTGATGTCACTGGTCTCTAGTGAATGGATAGGCTGTATTCTCAATGATGTCACCGGTCTCTAGTGAATGGATAAGCTGAATTCTCAGTGATGTCACCGGTCTCTAGTGAATGGATAGGCTGTATTCTCAGTGATGTCACTGGTCTCCAGTGTATGAATAGGCTGTATTCTCAGGGATGTCACTGGTCTCTAGTGAAATGATAGGCTGTATTCTCAGTGGTGTCACTGGTCTCCAGTGTATGAATAGGCTGTATTCTCAGTGATGTCACAGGTCTCTAGTGAATAGATAGGCTGTATTCTCAGTGATGTCACTGGTCTCTAGCGAGTGGATAGGCTGTATTCTAAAGTGATGTCACAGGTCTCTAGTGAATGGATAGACTGTATGCTCAGTGGTGTCACTGGTCTCCAGTGTATGATTAGGCTGCATTCTCAGTGATGTCACTGGTCTCTAGTTCATGTTAAACAGAACAAAATACTTATTTATATATTTTTAAAAAAATCTAGCAAAAAACACTGCAAACAAATACACTTTACATCATTTTAAAGATTCTATTTTATAAGCATTGTTGTACATTTAGACATATAAGAGGAAATTATGTCCAATTATAAACAACAGTAAATCTTATTAAAAAAAAATGATTCAAGACTTGCAAAACAAGTTTCAATCTGACTATACAATTTCCTTTAGCTCGATCTTTAGGTATATACAGTAGTGCAATGATCTGACTGATTGGATGCAAATTAAATAGTTAGTTCAGGTAGGTCCTCCTATTACAAATACTTAGCACTCGTATTTTGGTAGATCAAAGGTTAATTGTACATAGATTGTAATGTGTATGGTGAGTCTTAAACAACTCTTCTATTTACAAACTTCTAATGTTAGCAAAGTAGGATTTCATTGCTTTGTTCTGTCACAAAGCAAAAAAACTGAGAGAAACCTCAGATAGAAGCAGTCATCCGCTGCCCTGAGATGGGACCTCAGCTTGCCCTTCACGGCCCTCAAACTCAAAACCTATTAAGGCATGGCAGCTTCCATCTGGGGCTTCTCTCACAGGTCTAAATCTGATTGACTTAATGCCTCGACAGTCATGATGAGGGCCGGCTGAGGCTTGGTCACTTCCTGGCTTCAGTCAGGTCGTAGTACTCTGAAAAGACAAAAGTTCATTGTAAATATGACTTTTAATTTAATACGTAGTACAGGCACTCTCTCAACTCACTGATCTGAATTAAGGAAGATTTCAGGTTATAACACATTGCTTTCAAACTGTCTCTCTCCAGCTGAAAATCTGAAATGTAGCTGTGTGTGTAACCTGAGCTTCAGCTATCCAGTTGTATCACCACATGCTGACCGCGCTATAGCCTAAAGACAGCTACAGCACGGTCGTCCAGTTCTGGGAAGTCATCTATTAATGTCCTCCCAGATCCCCGCCCCCTGCGTGCCCTCGGGGCGTGCATTGGGCGTGCTCTGATTGCTGTGTCCTTTGGACACAGCTGATCACGAATCATTGTAAAGGGCCAATCACAGTGTCCCTTTACCATGTGATCAGCATTGTCCAATTACAGCTGATCATATATAAACAAATGCCAGTTATCAGCATTTCCTTTCCTCAGTCCTGTTACTGTGTGAGGAAAGGAAAGCCGGTAACCAGCTATGCGGTGACAGGGAACATTTACAATGATCATCAGGGCACTGATCATCAGTGCCCTGATGATCAGTGCAGCCCCATAAGTACAAATCAGTGCAGCATATCAGTCAAGCATATCAGTGCCCATCAGTGCAGCCTTATCAGTGCCTTCTCAGCAGTGGTCATCAGTGCAGCTTATCAGTGGCCATCAGTGAAGAAGAAAAATTACTTATTTGCAAAATTTTTATAACAGAAAACAAGAAAAAGCTTTAGTTTTTTGAAATTTTTGGTCTTTTTTTCGTTTGTATAGCAAAAAAAATGTAAAAAAAAAAAAGGTGAATAAATACCATCAAGAGAGACCTCCATTTGTCTCAAAAAAAAAAATGTCATTTGGGTACAGTGTTGCATGACCGCGCAATTGTCATTCAAAGTGCGACAGCGCTGAAAACTGAAAATTGGCCTGGGCAGGAAGGAGTTGAAACTGCCCTGGATAGTGGATAAGTGGATAAACAGTGAGTCTACAATACACATTACCTTTAGGGCTCTTTCACACTGGGGCGGTTTGCAGGCGATATTGCGCTAATAATAGCTCCTGCAAACCGACCCGAAAGTGCCGCTGCTTTGTCTCCAGTGTGAAAGCCCCGGGGGCTTTCACACTGGAGCGGTGCGCTGGCAGGACGGTAAAAAAAGTCCTGCTAGCAGCATCTTCAGGGCGGTGAAGGAGCGGAGTGTATACCGCTCCTTCACCGCTCCTGCCCATTGAAATCAATGGGAAAGCGTGGCTATACCGCCAGCAAAGCGCCTCTGCAGAGCGGTGGTGGTTTTGAACCCTTTCTCGGCCGCTAGCAGGGGGTAAAACCGCTAGCGGCCGAATACCAACGGTAAAGCGCCGCTTACAATAGCGGAGCTTTACCGCCGGCGCCGCCCCAGTGTGAACGGGCCCTTAAAGTGGCCCTTTCACAAAAACAGCAAGTTCCCTAATTTAGTAGGGGGCCCATTCCCCTTGATGAACACTTCACTAAACTAAAAAAAACTCAGCTCTGGGCGCAAAAATTTAGTCTGCATTCATGGCCGGGCAGAGCAATATTCGTGCATTTTGTTAGTGTTTTATGCATGTGTACACAAGTGGTTTAAAAGTTTATTTTAAGAGTTTTCCATGTGTATTCAAGCTTCAGACATTCTTGTTTTAGGAAAGGGGGAGGAGACCAGTACTTACAGATCAAAAATCATGCAGAAGTACTTAATTTGCCCATTTTCAGGTGTTCCCATTCAAGTCTATGGGGCTTTTTAGAGCGTCAGGTGTTGAGCTACAGACACCTGAGCACTCGTATGTGAATAGTCACCATTGAAATACATGGGATTTAGGATGTCGAGTATTTTTGAGCTACAAAACACTCAGGTGTGATTTGGGCCTTAGGTGATATACTTACTTTCCCTGTGGAGCATGGGCTGTACCTCTGCAGCCATGCACCCATCCAAGCTCTCTGGATGAAGCTCAGAGAAGCAGGCAGAGTCAGGTCTCTGAACTATGCTTCATCACCTAATGCCAGGCTCAAGCTACTCACCTACCAGCTTTTATGGACAACAACAATAAAAGGACAGGGATTATATAGGGTTGGGGATTACATGAAAAACTGAATCTTACAGAAAATAATTAACTTTTCAAGAGATCATAGCGATGCGATGTATCCCAATACATTGAAAACAAAAAATTACCTGTAGCTGGAGGAACATCAGCACCAACAGTTCCGGTGGCACTCAGAGGAGGAGGTGGGGGTACCGGCCGCCTGTGGAATAAAGACCAGTTACCACTCATGTTTGTTGACATCTTTGTTACATGCATTTTAAAGTTCCCTCTCACCACTTAGGAACTACAGTTGTAGCAATAATCCAGAAGCCTCATCTGCTAATCCTCCAGCTCCACAAACTTCTGGATATTGAACCTGCTACTCCGTCCACCAACCACACCTGATTCTCTCCATCTGAAGTTCAGTGTCTTCACCCACACCTTCCATTCCATGGTTCAAAAACACTTAATTATCCTTAGTAATATCTGGTCCCTCTACATATAAGCCCGAATGGTTGTAAGGAGGTTCCTCATTCTGTCTATCCATCCCCCATGTTGCCCACTGTGTTAAATGGGCCCCCTAATCAGCTAAAGTTACTGAGCAAATAAAACTAGCCTACCTTCTACCCATTAAAAAAAAAAAAAAAAAAGTATTAACTTTTCACTTCCCCTGAAAAATTCAAAGTTGGGCTCTGTGCAAGACTATACATACTTACCTGACCGGTGAGTCTGAACACTTCTTTCTTCAAGCAATGCATGCTCCTCATAGTCTTCAGTATTCCACAATTCCAGAATTCTTTTATGCCCGCATTCTCCACCACTTGCTGTGGCTCTTCCCACCAGCCCTGTGTCACTACTGAGTCTTGTAGTGACATAGGGGTCAAAGTCTCTTTACATTAATCATGTGCTTTGCTCTGGCAGGGCAAAGCAACTATCAGGGACCGGGGTGACCAAAAATGTGTGGAGTGCAACAGAGTGTACCAAACACAGGTAAAGTGTAAATAATATGGTTTATTAAAAGATAAGTGAACAACAAAGAAAACGCACCTCCAATACAGTAAATAGTGTAACCCAACCAGTGAACCAACAACCAGTAAACACAAAACAAACAACAGTCTAAATCCAATATGTATAGAGCATAGGATAACCGAATCGTAATCATACCGGCGCCAGGGTCAAACACGGGAGATCAAGCAGAGGGGAGCTGGGAACAAGACAGGACAGGGAAAGGCATCCAGGAGACGGACTGAACGGGTAGGAAGAAATCAGGCAGCAGGATCAGGGTCAGAGTCCAGGAACAGGAGGTGGGATACAAGCTTCAGGAACACAGATCAGCAGCACAAGGTTTAAATACACCTCCTGCAAACAGCATGCAAGGAAACCAGTGGAAATCGCCTGGCACGCGCTGGTGCGCATGTGCGCGCGCACATGTGACCAAAGATGCCCGTGCGCGGTTATGCACATGCGTGTGCGCGGCGCCCGGCGTACATGCGCAGGAGCGCGCCTTAGTGCTAGTTGGCGCCAGATGGCCCACTTAAAGGGGGGCCCAGCTGCTGATCAGTGCTGACTGGTCTTCAGCTGTGTCCCTGCTCTGGGCTCTGCTATACCTGATCTCTGGTTCCTGATCCCGGCTTCCCATCTGACCCGTCTCTGCCTAATGCCCTGCCTGTTGACGAACCTGGCTATCCCTGTGACCTTGCTCTGGTGCCCTACTCGGCCCTGAACTACTACCCGAGTGACTGCAACTACAGTCCTGCGACTTCCTGCTTTGCAACTACAGTCCTGCGACCAGCTGCGACTTCGTGCTGTGCAACTACAGTCCTGTGACCAGCTGCGGCTTCGTGCTCTGCAACTACAGTCCAGCGACCAGCTGCAGCTTCCAGCTACAGATTTCCGGGTTTCCATCTACAGGCATTCGTGTGCCTCCTGTTCTTTGGCTCCTTCTGTTCCACTCTCAGCGGGACCTGGACTGGAGATACAAGAGAGGCCGACCTCGTCATTTCAGTCTCCTTTCAGGTACGGGACACAGCATCAGGTGATGCCTGATTGCAGGGGATGATGTCAGCTCCTGACTGCCGAGTGACACCCGCTGGTGGACACTGGAACTGCAGCTTAAAGATCTGGGAGCACAGTGCCACCAGCAGGTGAATCCTCTCCTGAACGTCAGCCTCTGACTGCTGAGAGACACCCCCTGGTGGACACCGGAAATGCAGCCCATAGATCTGGGATCCACAGTGCCACCAGAAACCTTTCCCCACAGCAACAATTCATTTAACTGCTGCCACCAGCTGTTTATTCTTACCTTCCCTTCACTACCCTATTGTTCTGACCTAGTCAGAGCTTACACAGGGCTAAGGACTCTCTCCTTGCCCCCAAGTGACAATACTAGACCTGGCCATGGTTGTACAGGAACACAGCATTGCATTTCTGGACCATTTATATATTGTTTTTTTTTTTTGCACTTTTCGCATCATCTTCATTCTGTACACTGCCTTATGGGTGTTGATCTGTTGGTGGACCCTGTGTACTCACTGTGAAACCCTGATCACAATGATTGTTCAGAAAAGACCAGCATGGTGTATACAATGCCTGCATGTTGTAAATACATAAACACAGATACCCAGTTATGTCTTACTGGTCTGTGTTACGCCTCGGGGAAGACGGCTCCATGTCCATATTGAGATGCCTGATGGTTGGCTCACGTTGGGGCATTGGCACTGGCGCTGCGGGGTAAGCTGGGTATGTCATATAATTTGAATAATTTGATGGGAATGCTTCATAATGGTGATGATACACAATCTGCTCTTCCTCCTCCTCCACTTGTACTGGTACCACGCTGGGCTGAAAACAAAAAAGACATGATGGCACCAAACTAGGACACCAAACCAAATTCTATCAAAAGGTCAGAGATATATACTGACTATACATGGACCTGGGTATAACTGCCAGTTACCTATACATATCGTGCTTCCTGCTTTACAATGCTCCAGCTGTCAATTTTTTTTCTTAGTTTTGGATAAAGTGAGAAAGGGTTAGAAACCTGTTAGGTCTTAATTCTCGTCTGTGTCCCCACTGGGGCGATCTCTTCCCATTTCTGTTTGTGTCACCAGAACAGGATGTAAGGAGATAATTCCCAGCCTAAAAAAATTTTAAAAACTGTACAGACGTTCTTACCCTTCTATACTTTACCCAAAGAAAAGCCTGTGGCCTCTAGCTGGGCTTTAAGTCACCTGAAGACATTAGACGACTGACACCTGATCTGGCTGACCTGATCTTAAGCTGGCTATAGAGGGATCTTTTTTTTTTTTATTAGCCAGCCAGCTGATCAAAAAGACAAAAACGAACAGATTCCCCCATGCACACATTCGAGGTGGATGAAGGAATTCTCCCCACAGAGCTATTGTATTCTGACAGTAGGGATTTCTCTGCTGTCAGAATACACAGATCAGTGCCGCAGCCGATTGGCTGCATGCGCTGATCAAGTGAAAATTTCCCAACATTCCCACTCAAGAGAAGCCGATCTTTAGATTGAATTCTCAGGAGTGGGATTTGCCAAATCCAGCCAGACCCTGTTTAATAGGCTGATCTTTGATCCAGTGCTGGGACAAGGTCATCTAGAGCCCAGGGCGAACATGCCAAATTGCGCCCCCCCCTCCCCATAATGTATAAGCATTATGTGTCAGCAAAAATCCCCCCCCGCCCAAAAGATAAATCGAGCACTAATCTGCATGCTTACCCCATAGGCATAAATTTCCCCTCCTCCCAATACAAATCAGCCCCTGCTGAAATCCCCTGCCCAGCACGAAATCTCCCCCCCCCCCGCTCAATTCCTCTCATTTCCCACATGCCTTCGGCACAAATCCACCCCCTACATAAAAAAAAAATCCCCCCCTCCTAGTACAAATCTTCTACCCCTCAAATTTCCCCTCTGAGAACAAATCCTCTCCCCCTACTCCAAATCCCCCCCCCTTTCCAACACAAATTCTCCCTGATCCCCATCTTAGCACAACTCACCCCAATCATCACTGCTAACACAAATCCCCCCCCCCCCCCAAAAAAAAACTAAAATTCTACTTCTACTAATTCTAAATCTGATTGGCTGGTTTGCTTTGGCATTCTGAACATCAGAAGTGCAGTTTGGCCACCTACCACTGGGGGAGGCTGTGCTGCCCCATATCCAAAGCTGGACAGAGCCGACATCGCCATATTGTTCATTATGACTTGATGCATCTGGGCGTTCTGTATCATCATCAGATCGACCAAATCTGGGAATAGAAGACATATTTGTTTTCAGGGAGCCATCACACATAACGTAATAAAATATTATAGTCGTATGATTTATGTAAATGATGTGAGACATTATTGTGAAGGGGTAATGCATTATTGTGTAGGGGCGGTGCAATGCATTGTAACAACCCAACACAGTGGTTACTTTTGTTTTTTTAACTTTATTGTCCACCGCAGCTCAACTGACATGGTGCAAAAGAGCCCTTGAGCAACTTTTTTTTTAGTTATAAAGAACTCAAAAATTCCAAAAAATTGTAAATTGGAAAAAAATCGTAAATTCGGGAATTTGAAAAAAAAATGTAAATTAAAAAAAAAATCGTAAATTCGGAAATTCGAAAAAAATCGGGAAGGTATTGGAATTTCCTTTCGTAAACGTAACTAATCAATAATAATAAATTACAAATAATAATAATAAAAACGTTTAATTATTATTAATTTGTTCCGTTCCATTTGTTTAGATGCGGCATTCGTTATTTCTGATAATTCGTGACTTCGGATGAATTCGTATTCGTTACGTTCACTAACAGCCAAATTTGAAAGGATTCCAATACCTGTAATTTAAAGGGTAAGTTCACCTTTATAGAAAACTCTGTAAGGTGAAGTTACTCAGGTCCCCCTCCTCACCCCCCCCTGGTCCCGCTGACCTGGACCGCTGCAATCTCCGGTTCTAAGCCCCGATATATCCGCGTCAGGAGTCCGGGGCTTAGAAATGCTCTCTGCAGCCACGCGTCTTCTCCATGGCTGACAGGATGGGCTATGCGGCTGCTGATTGGTCGGCGCCGCTCATGTGATTGCACTGACCAATTAGAATGCTCCAAAACGTCCCCCTGACGGGACGTTTTGGATATTCAGCTCAGAAGATTTCTAAGCCCCGGACACCTGGCACGGATATACCTGGGCTTAGAACCGGAAATTGCGGCGGTCCAGGTCAGCGGGACCGGGGGGGGCGAGGAGGGGGACCTGAGTAAGTTCACCTTACAGATTTTTCTGTAATAGTGAACCTACCCTTTAATAGTTAGTAATAGTTAAGTTATTATTAGTTAGTTATTATCTTAGATCTTCAAATTTTCGGGTTTCGAATTTCCGAATTTTTCGAATTTCCAAATTACCGATTTTTTTCCAATTTCCGAATTTCCAATTTTTATTGAATTTCCAATTTTTTTGAATCTCCGATTTTTTTCAAATTTCCGATTGTTTTCAAATTTTTTTAAATTTTCGATTTTTTTCGAATTTATGAACTTAGGAATTTACGAATTTTTCCGATTTTTTTTTTTTTTTTTTATTCTCCGTTATTTTTTTTTAATTTATGAATTGCGATCATAACGAATGACCCGAAAAAGGAACAAAAAGAACGAATAAAACAAAAAAGAACACATTTTTCGACAGTGCACATGTCTAATGGATAGGAGGGCGGCGCCCCTGCGCCCCATCAGGAGCGGCCACCACTGATCACATTGTAATGTGTATCCATAGAGATAAACAGGAATGCTTAGCCATGCTGAACATTTGCCTTTATGGAAGTCAGCGATGCCAGAAGTCAGTTGGATTGGGATTGCATGAGTCCCTCCTGTATCTTCAGGGCACATTGACAACGACCAATCATCTCCATGTTTCTTTCTCTAGCTGTCATCTTTTGGTGCTGGTTTAATCTGATTGGTCACTAAAGGCTAATGCTGCTTGATTGCATAAACCTGGTAAACAGGCCAAAGTTTTATCCTAAATGATGCTAACCATGAGATAATATGGATATGTCTCACCTTCTTTGGCGCGGCCTTGTCTGATTGGATACGAGAGAGGAGGGATAAAGTCTGTGTGAAGCTGCTGGATTATGGTTGGCTGTTGAGAAACCTTTCAAAAAACATAAATAGGGATGTTTATTTGTTGTTTTGCTTTTCAATACGATCTTTCTATTTGATTTCTAGTTTTTATTTGATTCATGATTTAGTATTAATATCATCATTTTTGTAATTCTATTGAATAACCTATTTGATTTGTATTAAAATGGTAATAAACTCACTTTTTTGACTTGTACCTACAGGAAAGCCTATAATAAGTCTTACCTTGTGGGTACAGTGAATATCTCCTAAACTTGCATTGTTTATGAGATATTCACACTGCATGCAGCTGGTGACGTCACGGCGCATGCGTTCTGAAGGTCTGGCGTACTGTGCCGGACCTTCAGAGCTCGTACCGTAAACAGGAGCTCCCGCAGGCATGCGCGAGAGTGACGTCATCGCGGCTCCGGGCACTCATGTAGACGGTGGTCACGAATCAGAAGGAAGACCTGTTGAAGATGGAAGTCCTTGCAGGGGATTTTTATTTTTTAATCTGCGGTTTACTATTTATTTATTTTTTTAAACTTTATGAAGAAATTTGGCTTTATTGGATATGTTTTTTTTTTTCCAAATATTTTTATTGAAAATTTGCAATTTACAAGCCTCAAACAGAACCAGAAAGGGATAGATTTACAAAGCTTGTATCTAATCCACTACCAATGTTTCCTTTTACTGCATTGATATTTGATACTATGTCTTTGTACTTAATATCATGCCGTTTTGATCACATTAACATATATGTAAATAGGTAACTATTACCAAATTATTCATGTATAGTGGAAGCATGTATGAGCAATTTGGATTTAACTGTTTATGTAATCAATTAATCTGTATAATATAAAGTAAAAACGTAAGAAAGAAAACAAAAATAAAAAAAGCATAAAGAAAAATACTTTATATTTGATCAACAACAAATAATCTTTTTTTTCACGACTATTATTGTTATTCATTTTATTGATTAACATTTATTCAATGTTTTTATTATTATTATTATTGTTATCATCATCACTATTAATAATAATAATAATAATAATGATGATGATGATAATAATAATAATATCACCATCATCACTATTATTATTATTAACATTATTATTAACATTATTATTATTATTATTATTATTATTATCATCATCATCACTATTATTAATAATATTAATAAAAGTGATGATGATAATAATATCATCATCGTCACTATTATTATTATTATTAATTTAATTGAACAACATTTAGTTGATTTTTATTGATTATCACTATAATCATCATTATCATCATATTTTTAATAATTTTATTGAATAACATTTATTTAATGTCAATCTTTTTTAGGAATCATATGCATTTATATTTGTTTATAAGACATTTCTAAATGGAAATAAATAACTGTAATTATTTTAAAAATATAATGCATTAAGGTGGTTTCAGATTTGCTGCATTTAGAAAAAAATGTAAATCCGTGTATCCAGCAGCAGATTAGATACTCTGAACACATCGCATGTACATTTACCAACAGCAGAAAGTGATCTGAGAAGTCTAAAGTTTGTCATTCCTAGATCAATTTCTCTTACATTAAAATAAAAAAAATGAGGGCGAAAAGGTTTAGCTTGAGTTTGGCTTTCATTTTTTTGTCTCCCACCAAACATCTATTTAACCACTTCAGCCCCGGAAGGTTTTACCCCCTTTCTGACCAGAGCACTTTTTACAATTTGGCACTGCGTCGCTTTAACTGGTAATTGCGCGGTCATGCAATAAATATCCCCAAAAATGTTTTTTTTTTTAAATTTCGTCATCAGTTTAGGCCAATATATATTCTTCTACATATTTTTGGTAAAAAAAAAATCGCAATAAGCGTATATTAGTTGCGCAAAAGTTATAGCGTCTACAAAATAGGGGAAAGATTTATGGCATTTTTATGGCATTTTTTTTTATTACTAGTAATGGCGGTGATCTGCGATTTTTAGCGTTATTGCGACATTGCGGCGGACAGATCGGACACTTTAGACACATTTTTGGGACCACTGACATTTATACAGCGATCAGTGCTATAAAAATGCACTGATTACTATGTAAATGACACTGGTAGGGAAGGGGTTAACACTAGAGGGCTATCAATGGGTTAAATGTGTGTTCCCTCATTGTGTTCTTACTGTATGGGGATAGGACTGAGTAGGAGAGGAGACATTTCGTTGTTTCTACTTACTAGAAACAAATGACATGTCTCCTCTCCTCTCCTCTGACAGCACAGGGATTTCTGCGTTTACACACACAAATCCCCGTGCTGGCGCTCACACGCGCGATCGGCGATGTGCGTCGGGACCTCCGCCATGCAGCGGGTGCGTGCGCGCCCTCTGGCGGCTCTTAAAGGAATCCCGTACCTGTACGGGGTTTCGCGCAGCGTCGCCATTGTGCCACAGTATATGTATGCGAGCCTGTCGGGAACCGGGGTGACGAGGCTGTCACTGCTGACCCAGAACAAGTATGCAGATAAGGAGTCAGTCTCATACCTCCCAACTTTTTGAGATGGGAATGAGGGACACCTATCAGCAAAAGTATGCAGGCATAGGACACACCCCTTGCCACACCCCCTTAAAGGAGAATTGTACAAAAAACAAGATTGGTTAAACCCACTTTTTTTTTACCACTACTATTCCTTTATATTGACTTTTGGAATTTACAAATCCAGTAATTTAGAAATCAGATCAAAGGTTTAGCACTGGGAAACACTTTTTGAGAGAGAAAAAGTGCATTCTATATACAACTATATACATCAGACCAAAATGAGGGACGAATGAGGAGGAAAGAGGGACAAATGAGGAGGAAAGAGGGACAGAGGGACAAATCAGGGACAGTCCCTCGAAATAAGGGACAGTTGGGAGCTATACAGTCTTCTATGTTTTCTCTGACTCTCCTGATGTGCATACTTGTCCCAGCAAGATCAAAGCAGCAGCATGCTGGATTTGTGAAACAGGAAAGAACATTCAATACATGTAAAAAAAAAAAAAATGTCCTGCTTCAGTTCGAGGAGGAGTCTGGTGGGCTGAGTCACCCAAATGGCTTTTAGCAGGAAGACCTCCTAGCATAATTCCTGGCTCCACTTTTAGCGACCTACAAGCATCTCAATACAAACTGCATTTTCCAGCGACTGAAATCCATGTTGGGTGGACTGACCCAACAAACTAGTCCACTATTAAAATGCAACTTCAGCCAAAACTGATGATTTTGTTTTTGAATAGAGCGGGAAAAGCGTCAGAATTCCTCTCGAAATCTGAGATCTTGATGGAGAAATTTCACCTCACTTCCTGTCCCAATGACAACATTATCACAGGGGGTGCTTGGAAATCTGCAATGGGGACACAGACAGCAATAAAAACTGTGTGTGTGCTGTCCCTATTGGAAGAATGTTGCCTGACTTCCTGTCCTGGTGACAACGCTTTCATCTGGTGACAACGCTTTCATCAGAACAGGAAGTCAAGAGAAATTATTATTATTATACAGGATTTATATAGCGCCAACAGTTTGTGCAGCGCTTTACAACATGGGGGCAGACAGTGCGGTTACAATACAATTCAATACAGGAAGGAACAGAGGGCCCTGCTCGTTAGAGCTTACACTCTAGAAAGGAGTCCTGGGGGGGGGGGGTTCTCATTCTTTCCTTTTTGGCTCCATTCACACTTGTACAACTCCAACTTTGGAGTGCAACTTTGATGCAACTTTGGATGGGTGCAGCTTGGATACAACTGTGGCTTTGAGGCTGGGTTTCCACTATTGCGACCCCAAAGTTGTGCGATTTACAGTGCGACTTTGCAATGCGATTTTTGATGCAATGTCATACGACCGGTGAGAACCATGCGAGAACATGTCGCACCGAAGTCAGAACAAAATAGTGCAAAAAACTTTTGTGGAGTTGCTGCAACTTGAGTCGCACCAATTAGAACGGGGACCATTGAAATACATGGGTTTTGACTTGTCATGCGACTTCACATGTAATACCTCATATTCCCATCACACACGTTCCTGGTCTAAGCTCTCAAGATTTGGGTGCTGCAGCAACAACCAGCTGGATACTGGTTCAAGTCACAAAGTAGATATTTGCCAGCACACCAAGGATCAGCACAAAGTGGCCTCCAAACGGGTAGTTTATTGCATGATCATAACACAAGAAAGGTGCAACGTTTCAGAGTCACGCAGGACCCCTTCATCAGGCATGCGACTTCACATGTGTCGCACGACAACTCGCAGTTGTGGAAACAGAGCCTGACCAATGTTAATGGACAACTGTTGCACAACTGTTGCATTGTATAACATTCAGGTACGACTTCCATGCAACTTTTGGGGGTTAACATTGAAGTCTATGGCCCTCAAGTTGCATGAAAGTCGGACCAAAGTAGTGCATGAACTACTTTGAAGTTGCTGCAACTTTAAGTCATACAAATATGAATGGTTATCATTGGAAAACATAGGGAACGACTTGACATGCAACTTTGATGTCCAAAGTTGCATGACAAGTCGCACAAGTGTGAATAGAGCGTTTAAGAAACGTTTTGAGCTTTTTTAACAGAGCAAAGTAAAATGATAATGTACAAGGTGCAGAAATGCAAAAAAAAAAAAACAGATTCCCGTAAATTGGTGAGATCACAGCTGACTATGAAATAAGCTGTTCTCAGGGTACTCACCATAGGAGGGATGAAGTGGACTCCAGGGTAAGGATTGCTGTACAGATTGGGGTCTGTAGGCCAGTGCTGGGACATAGTAGAAGTCAGGGATGGTGATGACGGAGGTATAATGAAGGCACAGAAGGCTGACGCTCACATCTCATTGATGGAGGCTTGGTCTACAAGGATCAGTGGCTGCTGTGGAGACGGTGTATACACAAACAGCCTGGAGCATATTTGCTGTGTACACAATTACACCACACTGTAATTTAATAGCTCATGGTTGTCTGCTAGGATCAGATGATCGCCTGGCTTCAAACCCGACTGGAGCCTCCATGATAGCAAGGCGTGAATGTTTAAAGCGTTTCTAACCCCCCCAAGAACAAAGATCTCATTTATCACAGCTTACAGGTCCTTAGATGTGGTGTCTACAATCATTTTCTTTATTTTCTTTATTTATATTCATTTAATGATTTTTAAATAAATCATTTTATTTATTTAAGGCTTCTTTCCTTTCTTTTTACTTGGTGATCCTGCCAGTAATACACTTCCTGTCCTAGGGTGACAACACTCACTCACTATACTGTATATCTAATACACACGAGCGGACTTTACGGCAGACTTGGTCCGGAGTCCGGCGGATAATTTGATTGTGTGTGGGCTCCAGCTGAATTTTTTTTCGACAGACCTAGAAATGAAACATGTTATACACGGGGTGTGATTGCTGGCTGACCTGTGCCTGGGGACAGGGATGACACTGGAAAACACTGGTGAGAAGCGGCTCTGTACAGGTTGAGGCTGGGAGACGGGTGCGTTCGGAGATTGCAGCGTCCCACACAGGAAGTCCTGGCACTGGCCGGTCCTTGGCGCCAGCATGCTGTCATACTGAAAAGGTGTCCGGGTGTCAGCGTAGATAGGAGAAACCTGCACAGAGAAAAGAACACCTGAGAGGCCAGCAGCCATGTCTGCCTGAGGGAAGAGTGACAGAGCCGGGTGCCGTGTTGTGTGTTTATACCCCAAACATCTCCTTCAGGCATGGCGGGCGGGGGGGGGGGGAGGATGGGGGGGGGGATGGGGGGGGGGTCGGACACAGAGTAGAGAAACATCCATGGGTTGAACACTGTATACACACTTACCAGGAGGCAATGTGTATGTGTACAGGGCATCGTCTACATGGGGGGGGGGGGGGGTATATGTTTGGTCCAGAGGGGAAACAGGCAAGTGTGTATTGCTGGTGCAGACTGCAAGGGAGAGAGGGAGGAGGATGAGGTGTGTGAAGAAATGAATGGAGGCTTTTAGTCTGGGAAGAAGGGAGGACTGGAGGGAGAAGATGATGAAGAAGGGGGACGAGGAGATGTCAGTGTGGGATGAAGAAGAAGGGGGGCGAGGAGGTGTCAGTGTGTGATGATGAAGAAGGGGGACGAGGAGGTGTCAGTGTGTGATGAAGAAGAAGGGGGACGAGGAGGTGTCAGTGTGTGATGATGAAGAAGGGGGACGAGGAGATGTCAGTGTGGGATGAAGAAGAAGGGGGACGAGGAGGTGTCAGTGTGTGATGATGAAGAAGGGGGACGAGGAGGTGTCAGTGTGTGATGAAGAAGAAGGGGGACGAGGAGGTGTCAGTGTGTGATGATGAAGAAGGGGGACGAGGAGATGTCAGTGTGGGATGAAGAAGAAGGGGGACGAGGAGGTGTCAGTGTGGGATGAAGAAGAAAGGGGACGAGGAGGTGTCAGTGTGTGATGATGAAGAAGGGGGACGAGGAGGTGTCAGTGTGTGATGATGAAGAAGGGGGACGAGGAGGTGTCAGGATGATGATGATGATGATGATGATGAAGGGGGGGGGGTGAGGGGGTGTCAGTGTATGATAAAGAAGAAGGGGGATGAGGGGGTGTCAGTGTGTGATGATGAAGAAGGGGGATGAGCAGATGTCAGTGTGTGATGAGGAAGAAGGCGGATGAGGAGATGTCAGTGTGTGATGATGAAGAAGGGGGATGATGATGATGATGATGAAGGGGGATGAGGGGGGTGTCAGTGAATGATGAAGAAGAAGGGGGATGAGGGGAGTGTCAGTGAATGATGAAGAAGAAGGGGGATGAGGGGGGTGTCAGTGAATGATGAAGAAGAAGGTGGATGAGGAGATGTCAGTGTGTGATGAAGAAGGGGGTGTCAGTGTGTGATGAAGAAGGTGGTGTCAGTGTGCGATGAAGAAGAAGGGGGGATGAGGAGATGTCAGTGTGTGATGAAGAAGTGGGATGAGGAGATGTCAGTGTGTGATGAAGGGGGTGTCAGTGTGTGATGAAGAAGGGGGTGTCAGTGTGTGATGAAGAAGGGGGTGTCAGTGTGCGATCAAGAAGAAGGGGGGATGAGGAGATGTCAGTGTGTGATGAAGAAGTGGGATGAGGAGATGTCAGTGTGTGATGAAGAAGGGGGACGAGGGGGTGTCAGTGTGTGATGATGAAGAAGGGGGACGAGGAGGTGTCAGTGTGAGATGAAGAAGGGGGTGTCAGTGTGTGATGAAGAAGGTGGTGTCAGTGTGTGATGAAGAAGGGGGTGTCAGTGTGTGATGAAGAAAGGGGTGTCAGTGTGTGATGAAGAAGGGGGTGTCAGTGTGTGATGAAGAAGGGGGTGTCAGTGTGTGATGAAGAAGGGGGGATGAGGAGATGTCAGTGTGTGATGAAGAAGTGGGATGAGGAGATGTCAGTGTGTGATGAAGAAGGGGGACAAGGGGGTGTCAGTGTGTGATGATGAAGGAGGGGGACGAGGAGGTGTCAGTGTGAGATGAAGAAGTGGGACGAGGAAGTGTCAGGATGATGATGATGAAGGGGGGGAAATGAGGGGGTTTCAGTGTATGATAAAGAAGAAGGGGGATGAGGGGGTGTCAGTGTGTGATGAAGAAGGGGGTATCAGTGTGTGATGAAGAAGAAGGGGGTGTCAGTGTGTGATGAAGAAGAAGGGGGGATGAGGAGATGTCAGTGTGTGATGATGAAGGGGGATGAGGGGGTGTCAGTGTGTGATGATGAAGGGGGATGAGGGGGTGTCAGTGTGTGATGAAGAAGGGGGATGAGGAGATGTCAGTGTGTGATGAAGAAGGGGGATGAGGAGGTGTCAGTGTGTGATGATGAAGGGGGATGAGGAGGTGTCAGTGTGTGATGATGAAGAAGTGGGATGAGGAGATGTCAGTGTGTGATGATGAAGACGGGAGATGAGGAGGTGTCAGTGTGTGATGATGAAGAAGGGGGATGAGGAGATGTCAGTGTGTGATGATGAAGGGGGATGAGGAGATGTCAGTGTGTGATGATGAAGAAGTGGGATGAGGAGGTGTCAGTGTGTGATGATGAAGAAGTGGGATGAGGAGGTGTCAGTGTGTGATGAAGAAAGGGGACGAGGAGATGTCAGTGTGTGATGATGAAGAAGTGGGGTGAGGAGGTGTCAGTGTGTGATGATGAAGAAGTGGGATGAGGAGGTGTCAGTGTGTGATGATGAAGAAGTGGGATGAGGAGGTGTCAGTGTGTGATGAAGAAGAGGGATGAGGAGGTGTCAGTGTGTGATGATGAAGAAGTGGGATGAGGAGGTGTCAGTGTGTGATGAAGAAGAGGGATGAGGAGATGTCAGTGTGTGATGATGAAGAAGGGGGATGAGGAGGTGTCAGTGTGTGATGATGAAGAAGGGGGATGAGGAGATGTCAGTGTGTGATGAAGAAGAAGGGGGATGAGGAGATGTCAGTGTGTGATGATGAAGAAGGGGGATGAGGAGATGTCAGTGTGTGATGAAGAAGAAGGGGGATGAGGGGGTGTCAGTGGGATGATGATGAAGAAGGTGGATGAGGGGGTGTCAGTGTGTGATGATGAAGAAGGGGGATGAGGAGATGTCAGTGTGTGATGAAGAAGGGGGATGAGGGGGTGTCAGTGTGTGATGATGAAGAAGGGGGATGAGGTGGTGTCAGTGTGTGATGATGAAGAAGGGGGGTGAGGAGATGTCAGTGTGTGATGAAGAAGGGGGGTGAGGAGATGTCAGTGTGTGATGAAGAAGTGGGATGAGGAGGTGTCAGTGTGTGATGAAGAAGAGGGATGAGGAGATGTCAGTGTGTGATGATGAAGAAGGGGGATGAGGAGGTGTCAGTGTGTGATGATGAAGAAGGGGGATGAGGAGGTGTCAGTGTGTGATGATGAAGAAGTGGGATGAGGAGGTGTCAGTGTGTGATGAAGAAGGGGGATGAGGAGATGTCAGTGTGTGATGAAGAAGGGGGATGAGGAGATGTCAGTGTGTGATGAAGAAGGGGGATGAGGAGATGTCAGTGTGTGATGATGAAGAAGGGGGATGAGGGGGTGTCAGTGTGTGATGAAGAAGAAGGGGGATGAGGGGGTGTCAGTGTGTGATGAAGAAGAAGGGGGATGAGGGGGTGCCAGTGTGTGATGAAGAAGAAGGGGGATGAGGGGGTGTCAGTGTGTGATGAAGAAGAAGGGGGATGAGGGGGTGTCAGTGTGTGATGAAGAAGAAGGGGGATGAGGGGGTGTCAGTGTGTGATGAAGAAGAAGGGGGATGAGGGGGTGTCAGTGTGATGATGATGAAGAAGGGGGATGAGGAGGTGTCAGTGTGTGATGAAGAAGAAGGGGGATGAGGAGATGTCAGTGTGTGATGATGATGAAGGGGGATGAGGAGGAGGTGTCGGTGTGTGATGAAGGAGGATGAGGAGGAGGTGTCGGTGTGTGATGAAGGGGGATGAGGAGGTGTCGGTGTGTGATGATGAAGGGGGATGAGGAGGTGTCGGTGTGTGATGAAGGGGGATGAGGAGGAGGTGTCGGTGTGTGATGAAGGGGGATGAGGAGGAGGTGTCGGTGTGTGATGAAGGGGGATGAGGAGGAGGTGTCGGTGTGTGATGAAGGGGGATGAGGAGGAGGTGTCGGTGTGATGATGAAGGGGGATGAGGAGGACGTGTCGGTGTGTGATGAAGGGGGATGAGGAGGAGGTGTCGGTGTGATGATGAAGGGGGATGAGGAGGAGGTGTCGGTGTGTGATGAAGGGGGATGAGGAGGAGGTGTCGGTGTGATGATGAAGGGGGATGAGGAGGACGTGTCGGTGTGTGATGAAGGGGGATGAGGAGGAGGTGTCGGTGTGATGATGAAGGGGGATGAGGAGGAGGTGTCGGTGTGATGATGAAGGGGGATGAGGAGGAGGTGTCGGTGTGATGATGAAGGGGGATGAGGAGGAGGTGTCGGTGTGATGATGAAGGGGGATGAGGAGGAGGTGTCGGTGTGATGATGAAGGGGGATGAGGAGGAGGTGTCGGTGTGATGATGAAGGGGGATGAGGAGGAGGTGTCGGTGTGATGATGAAGGGGGATGAGGAGGAGGTGTCGGTGTGATGATGAAGGGGGATGAGGAGGAGGTGTCGGTGTGATGATGAAGGGGGATGAGGAGGACGTGTCGGTGTGTGATGAAGGGGGATGAGGAGGAGGTGTCGGTGTGATGATGAAGGGGGATGAGGAGGACGTGTCGGTGTGATGATGAAGGGGGATGAGGAGGAGGTGTCGGTGTGATGATGAAGGGGGTGTACGCTCGGGGTGGGGTGTCAGTGATTTAGGGGGTCAGTATTAGTGGGTAGTTATTGCAGAGGGAAGGTGGGTGTCGGTGTATGTGGGGGGGGATGGGTATTGGTGTGTACAGGGGGTGTGTTTGTGGGAGGAGGGGGGTGTAAAGGAGTGTTGGGGGGTAAACAGTGGAGGGTGTCAGTGTTGGGGGGGGATGGGGGGGTAGTTTTGTGGAGGGGGGGTGTCAGTATGTGGGGGGGATGGGGGGTAGTTATGTAGAGGGGGGGTGTCAGTGTTGGGGGGGGGGATGGGGGGTAGTTTTGTGGAGGGTGGTGTCAGTATGTGGGGGGGATGGGGGGTAGTTATGTAGAGGGGGGGTGTCAGTGTTGGGGGGAATGGGGGGGTGACTATTAGGGGGTTGTTGGTAAGTCTGGGGGGGTTGTATTGGGAATTGTTCAGAAGGGGGGAGCATATAATGGGGGAGGGGGTGACATTCCGGGTGTAATTAGGGGGTGGGGAAGGGGGGTGTATTTAATAGGGGGGTGTCAGTATATTGGGGGGTTCAGAAGAAGGTGTGTATATAATGGGGGGTGTCCCGGGCCGGGTGTACACGGTGAGGGGGTGACATTCCGGGTGTAAGAAACTGGAGTCAAGCCATCAGACAGTTGCAAATCAGTGGTCTTGCTATCAGACGAGTTTTTTTTTGGTTGGATATTCAACACAGAAAAACTAAATATAACGTAATGTAATATATAAAATAATGATTACACAGAGTTGTCACACATACATCACCCTCTCTAACATTTACAATACCGTAAGATTTTACTGTGGAAATTTAAAGATACAGAGCCCCAAATACCAACCCATTGGCTACATAGTGACATTTTTCCAATATTTCTAAACGGGTTCAAAAAAAATTCTCCCATTGGACCAATACGTTTACAATGCAGATGTGTCATACACACCCCCCTCTAAGATATCTTACAATACGGTTAAATTTTACTGTGGAAATTTAAAGATACAGAGCCCCAAATACCAACCCATTGGCTACATAGTGACATTTTTTGAACCCATTTAGAAGTATTGGAAAAATGTCACTATGTAACCAATGGGTTGATATTTGGGGCTCTGTATCTTTAAATTTCCACAGTAAAATCTTACGGTATTGTAAATGTTAGAGAGGTTGATGTAACATATAATATAATGATTATACAGAGCTGTTACACATCCATCCACCTCCACCTAGAGTGCGGCCGCCCGCTCCGATTGGCCGAGGCCAGACATCAACACGGGCCCGCCCCTCCTCCTTGCGCTCTGGCACCTGGCCAGTCCCTCGTCCCCTATTGGCCGCCGCGTGTTGTTGTTCAGCGGCCGGGTCACGTGTCAAAGGAAGAGGGGGGCGTGACGGGTCCCCTGGGGAATCACTTAACCCCATCGTGCCCGCGGAGAGAGAGAGAGAGAGAGAGGGGGGTGTGACCCGCCCGAAAATGGAAGCCGAGCATTGCAGCCTGCTCAGAGGAGGGTCTGCAAATCATAGAGCTCCCGGTGCAGCATGTCCCCCTGTGATTGTACAATGTGCCCCCCGTCCCCCCCCATACCACCATCTATCCGGGGCTGAGTGATCCGATACCATTTACATGGAAGGCCCCGACACCCCCACACTGTGCGATCACATTGTAATGTGTATGGGGCAGCCAGGAGCACAGGGGACAGGCTGATCCTTTCCCTTCTCTGCTGCTTCATCTGTTTGATGTATTGTGATAATAAATACAAAAAAAAGCTCCAGAATCCTGCTGCTTCCTGATTTTTTTGTATTTATTTTTTTATTTGTTTTATTTGTATCTATTTTAATGTAATTTCGATTTATTATATTTATTTTTATTTTATATATTTATTTTATTTATTTTTACAATTTATTTTAACATATATTTATTGTTCATTTATATTTTATTTTTATGTATTTCTGTTGTATTTATAGTTTTATTTTGTATGTTTTTATTTTAAAGTGTTTCTTACCCTAACATTTCATATTCCTGATAGGTGCCTGCTGTCCCATGTACTTGTATGAGAGTCTCCTGTTCTCTTTGTATTGCTTCCTTTATGTGAAATTCCTGGTAAACCTGCCAGTCCCTCTGCTTTCCTATCAAAACTGACCACACTAGGCATGAGAACACAGCATGGTCAGTTCTCTAGCTGTGCTGGGAACTCAGCCTGCCCTCCTCCAATGATCAGAATTGTCCTGATACACTCCCCCCTGCCCAGCCATTCACTGAGAAGCTCAGTGTACTGTTGCTTCTCCCCCCCCCCCTGTTTTATATACAGTCATTTTCTAGCCCTATCTTTTGGCTTGACTACCGTTTACCAGCCACTTCCTTTATATATATATATATATATATATATATATATATATATATATATATATATATATATATATATATATATATTTGTAGGTGGGGTTAATCTTGCATGTGTTGGGATCGTGATTTTCTTGCACTCCCCTGCCCTTAACAATGCTCACTTCATGCATTCTGTTTATATGATTCTCAATGTTGATGTATGTTTTATTAGAGATGTACATTGTCTTCCACAAAGGAACCGCCCCTGAGGAAAGGACAAGTTCCTGAAACGCGTTGGACATAATTTCCATCTAGGACACAATACTTATTTGTATTTGTTGTACATTCTCATGTTGTTCTTAAATAGTCAAATCACAATTTCTATGCAGATATTGGCTTTTTATAATATTTAATAAATTACAATTTGTCATAAATCGATATTTGGTTTTGTACCATTACTCAGTTGCCCTTAAAATACCAATCCTCTTTGGGGGGACCCTTTCTCACAGGTGTGTTAAATTTGGTGTTATCGCTCTCACTCTCTCATACTGGTCACTAGAAGTTCAACATGGCACCTCATGGCAAAGAACTCTTTGAGGATCTGAAAAAAAGAATTGTTGCTCTACATAAAGATGGCCTAGGCCAGTGATGGGTGAACTTTGGCATTCCAGATGTTTTGGAACTACATTTCCCATGATGCTCAATTACAACGCAGAGTGCATGAGCATCATGGGAAATGTAGATCCAAAACATCTGGGGTGCCAAGGTTCGCCATCACTGGCCTAGGCTATAAGAAGATTGCCAAGACCCTGAAACTGAGCTGCAGCACGGCGGCCAAGACCATACAGAGGTTTACCAGGACAGGTTGCACTCAGAACAGGTCTCGCCATGGTCGACCAAAGAAGTTGAGTGCACATGCTCAGCGTCATATCCAGAGGTTGTCTTTGGGAAATAGACGTATGAGTGCTGCCAGCATTGCTGCAGAGATTGAAGGGGTGGGGGGTCAGCCTGTCAGTGCTCAGACCATACGCTGCACACTGCATTCAATTAGTCTGCATGGCTGTCGTCCCAGAAGGAAGCCTCTTCTAAAGATGGTGCACAAGAAAGCCGCAAACAGTTTGCTGAAGACAAGCAGACTGAAGACATGGATTACTGGAAACATGTCCTGTGTTCGGATGGTTCAGATGGTGTCAAGCGTGTGTGGCGGCAAGCAGGTGAGGAGTACAAAGACAAGTGTGTCTTGCCTACAGCCAAGCATGGTGGTGGGAGTGTCATGGTCTGGGGCTGCATGAGTGCTGCCGGCACTGGGGAGCTACAGTTCATTGAGGGAACCATGAATGCCAACATGTACTGTGACATACTGAAGCAGAGCATGATCCCCTCCCCTCAGGGACTTGGCCACTGGGCAGTATTCCAACATAATGACCCCAAACACACCTCCAATAGGACCCAATGCCTTGCTAAAGAAGCTGAGGGTAAAATGTGATGGACTGGCCAAGCATATCTCCAGACCTAAACCCTATTGAGTATCTGTGGGGCATCTTCAAATGGAAGGTGGAGGAGCGCCAGGTCTCTAACATCCACCAGCTCTGTGATGTCATCATGGAGGAGTGGAAGAGGATTCCAGTGGCAACCTGTGAAGCTCTGGTGATCTCCATGCCCAAGAGGGTTAAGGCAGTGCTGGAAAATAATGGTGGCCACACAAATTATTGACATGGACATTTTTCACTTAGGGGTGTACTCACTTTTGTTGCCAGCGGTTTAGACATTGTTGGCTGTGTGTTGAGTTATTTTGAGGGGACAGCAAATTTACACTGTTATACAAGCTGTACAATCACTACTTTACATTGGAGCAAAGTGTCATTTCTTCAGTGTTGTCACATGAAAAGATAGAAGAAAACATTTAGAAAAATGTGAGGGGTGTACTCAGTTTTGTCAGATACTGTATATATAATTAATTTTTATAAATGACTTTATTGTATTTCTATTTTTTTAAATATATCTTTTTTTAAATTGATATTTTATTAAATTTATAGTTTTTTTTTTTTTTAATTTATACATCCTTCCCTGTCTGGGTGGGTTCAGTCCAGTTGTCCTTTAATATTATCAATGACATCATTGCCAGCAACACCATTCATCTGGCATCATCCTGGTGCCTCCATGGCAGCGTACATGTGATGGTAAACTGCCATGGATAGGCACCAGAGAAAGAAAATTATGGTGAGTCTGATACAATTTTCTGTTTAATTGCCCAAAATTGAGCAACTTCCTCTAGAGACAATGAACCCAATTTAAAGTGTATCGAATGCCAACCGTGGTAGTTAGAGTAGTGGAAGAGATGCAAAAAGTATGAAGAAAGATGCCCATTGTCACCGAGATTCAGCCTAAGCTTCGGGCTCTTATATTTAAAGCCCCACTCCAGGCACGAAAAAAAAAAAACACCCTGGCAGTAGGGCCCACTGCATTGCAATGGTTAAACACTCATTAAAGCGGTATTAAACCTAAAAGCAAACATTGATTAGATCACAGCTTACCAATTCTTAGTTGTGATGCATTGGTTTTCTATTTTAGGCTTTCTTTCTTTTATTTGCACCTGGTGATCCAGCCAGTAAGTCTGTTGTTTTTCAACAGAACAAGCTGTCCTGCAGATATAGCAGGGTGTTGAGACAAACCATTTACCACTGACTTACGATGGTCAGCTTTTATTTATTTATGTAAAACCTTTATCCCAAAAGGAACAAAACTGTTTGCTGTCATTGCAGCGTGAGCTGGAGTTTGGCTTCAATTTGTTAGTGGAACTAAATCTGCCAGTACATCTAACACAGCTCAATACTTTGTTGAAGCACTTTTGGCACTAATTACAGCCTCAAGTCTTTTTGAGTATGATGCTACAAGCTTGGCACACCTATTTTTGGGCAGTTTCTCTCGTTCTTCTTTGTAGGACCTCTCAAGCTCCATCAGGTTGGATGGGGAGAATCGGTGCACAGCCATTTTCAGATCTCTTCAGAGATGTTCAATCGGGTTCAAGTCTGGGCTCTGGCTGGGCCACTCAAAACATTAACAGAGTTGGCCCATAGCCACTCCTTTGTTATCTTGGCCAGTGGCATATTTAGGTTTTGTGCTGCCCTAGGCCTGACTAAACTCGTGCGCCCCTAATTTAAATATGACCCACCCCTTCCTGTCAAGGCCACACCCCTTCCTGTTTAAGACCCGCCCCGGCCAACAAATACATTTTCCATAGCATATATATATATTTTGTATTGTATTGTAGTTTAATAAACTAAAAAACAATCAAGAATATATATATATATATATATATATATATTATAAAACATTTAATAATTTAATAACTACAAGAATTAACAATGAGAAATTCAGTTTTATATAATACCGAGTTTTGACATGGATAATATAATATGCATTGCACATTGTAAGGTATGTTGTAGAGAAGAAATATTTATAATACTGGTCTTGGCTAATACATAAGATATTATCTGGGACTTTGTTTTAGTTAAACTGGAACTTGCTCGCCAATATGTGCTATCACAATATGTCACTGGATTATCTTGTAACATATTTGGACTTGTGTTTGCTGCCACTGATTGTAATCATAGGATTATTTCACTTATTTGTATAATGACTAGGTATTCCCTAGTCATTATGCAAAGAAGTGAAATAATTTTTTTTGTGCGGGGGGGGGGGGGGGGGGGCTGATTTCTTGCTGCCCCCCTCCAAAGTGCCGCCCTTGGCCTGGGCCTTGTTGGCCTAGGCCAAGATACAGCATTGATCTTGGCTGTGTGCTTAGGGTGGTTGTCCTGTTGGAAAATGAACCTTCATCCCAGTCTGCCATTCAGGCCAAAGAGTTCAATCTTTGTTTCATCAGACCAGAGAATTTTGTGTCTCGTGGTCTGAGAGTCCTTCAGGTGCCTTTTGGCAAACTCCAGACGGGCTGTTTGACCACTCTACCATACAGGCCAGATTGATGGAGTGCTGCAGAGATGGTTGTTCTTCTGGAAGGTTCTCCTCTCTCCACAGAGAAATGCTGGAGCTCTGTCAGAGTGACCATAGATTTCTTGGTCACCTCCCTGACTAAGGCCCTTCTCCCCGATCGCTCAGCTTAGCCAGGCGGCCCGCTCTAGGAAGAGTCCTGTCGGTTCTAAACTTCTTCCATTTCCAGATGATGGAGGCCACTATGCTCATTGGGACCTTCAATGCTGCAGAAATGTTTCTGTACCCTTCCCCAGATCTGGGCTTTCATACAATCCTGTCTCAGAGGTCTACAGGCAATTCCTTAGACTTCATGGCTTGGTTTGTGCCCTGACATGCACTAACTGTGGGACCTCATATAGACAGGTGTGTGCCTTTCCAAATCATGTCCAACCAACTGAATTTACCACAGGTGGACTCCACTCATGTTGTAGAAACATCTCAGGGATGATCAGTGGAAACAGGATGGACCTGAGCTCCATTTGGAGTGTCAAAGGCTGTGAATACTTATGTACATGGGATTTTTTTGTTTTTATTTTTAATAAATTAGCTAATATTTCAGACAAACTTCTTTCATGTTGTCACTATGGGGTAGAATTTTATGGAAAATAATGGCTTTAATGCATTTTGGAATAAGGCTGTAAAATAACAAAATGTGGAAAAAGTGAAGCGCTGTGAATACTATCCGGATGCACTGTAAGCTGTAATACTTACCTTACCCTCAGCTCTGCCATCTGTATGACAGGTCGCCCCCCAAGTCTTTTGTTTATGGTGCTCAGGATGGCGGTCGCAGCCCAACGTAACCAAGTACAATGCAGGACCATCATCTCTGCATTGTACAGAAGGTCAGCCAAGGCCTGCCAACAACTCAGAGCATGAGAGAGAAGTGGGGAGTGCCGCAGCAAGGAATAGGATTAGTTATTCTTCTTCCCTTGAGATGGTGGTGGTGGAGGTCTTGCCGTTTGGCTGATGTAATAACTGGACCTTGCATAGGTGACCCCATTGGGGGGATTGTGCTGGTAGGCAAGATTGTAGGGTATTTGTGCTAGGAGGAGAAATTTGAGAGCGGGTTTTTGCTGGGAGGAGTGATTTTTTGTTTGGGGGGGAGGGGTGTGCTGGGGGAGCTTTGGGGAAAGGGGATTTGAGCTGGGGGGGGGGGCAAAGGTTTGTGCTGAGAGGGGAGGTTTTAGCAGGGGGCAGATATGACCTGCCTGGAGGGGGAATTTATGCTTAGCATGCAGACTGGTGCTCCCTTTTTTGAGATGGGGGGGGGTTTCTAACACATAATACTCATACATTATTGGGGGGGGCATAGTTTGGCATGTTCCCCCTGGGCTCTAGATGACCTTGTCCCGGCACTGGTTGTCACGTTAGGCTGCTTGCTCCTGATTTGGACCTTCCTCCCTGTCTCATCATCTGCATTACTAAGGAGACAACCAACGCCACAGAAAATAGCTAGGAAGCGCATAACATTACTTGAGATATCATTTCAGTGCAGATGAAGTCACAAGGACACTGGATTTCTATCAGGATCAACGGGCATTTTTCTGTACTTGCAGAAAATATTCCTAAATCTGAAGAAAACAAATGCAGCCACCACATCGAAGGATTGCACTGGATCACTGCAGTGTCATTGCTGACCTCCTTCTAGAAATAACAGTGGCCTGGTGATATCGGCATTGCCAAACCTGGAACAAAGCATGCAGCCAGTGAAGCTAGAAATCCTGATTCTGCACGCTTACTGCAGGTCAGTGACTCACAATGCACTGAAGCCAATGGATTGCCAAAGTGGCAAGAGGACGAGCAGAGGGAGAGCTCAGCATTCCTGGGGAAAAAAAAAAATCACATTCATTCCCGCTGAGTGGTTGTCTAGCAAAATAAAACAGCCCTTCCATAGGAGTGAATGCAATGGTCTCTGGCCATGCAAAGAACCCAAAGACCAGCGGCTCCATGTGGTTCCACATACACCGCATAGCGTGGAACTACTAGGAGCGTGGACAGGCGAACGTAAAACTGGGGCGTGACCGATGCAATAACTATATGAAAGCCGTGTATATTACATTCTATATATAAGACATGTATACAAATGATGCTTTTTGCAGTAAAGTGCATGCAGATTGCAGCATCTGTCTGGCTAAAAGCTGGCGGGAGATTTCTATCTATTACAGTCCAGCCCACATCTCTGGAGGTCAACACAGGCTACCTACTGAGTGATTATTAGAGGGAAGTCGGCTGTGCGTTGGAAAAATGTTTCCCCAGAGACCAGAACTTTATCTCAGAAATGTTCAGTGTCGACAATATCCTAAAACATTTACACATGTATCTATAAAAATAATCCCCCCCCCCCTGTATATAAAGCTATTTGTAATGTACATTATATAATTAAACCCTCCGATCTGTCACCAATAACAGAGCCCTAAGGGCTTGTTCACACTAGCAATTGAGAGTCGGTAAAACCCCCACGGTTGAGCCGTGTTTTTACAGCCGACCGCTCCCCATTTAGCTGCAGAGGTAGTGGGCACATGGTGTAGCCGCGGCAGGAATTATAACCTCCCCCTGAAACTTTCGGCAGGCACAGCGGCTGTCAAGCGTGACCCATTAAAGTGAAATAGGCTGCTCTGCAAACACACCGGAACTGCGCGCAATGCATGCGGTTGTGGTGCGCTACCGCGGTGTTCAAGGGGTTTAAAGCAGTCGGCGGGGAGGCCTCCTCACCACCTGTCAAATGCACTTTAAAAAGCGATCCGAACGCAGACCGCTCTTCAGAGTGTGAAGTGTGAACGTGCCCCTAAGACGTGCCACAGTTTAAAGCTGAATTCCAGGCATGCAGCTAAATAAACAGTTTAAATAGAAGTATGTTTTTTTTTGTTTTTTTTCCAGATTCATACTTATCTAGGTGGATGCAGCATTGGTCCGTTGTTGCATCTGTTCCCCGGTGCCTCTGCACTGAGAACCGAGCGACTTAACATCACCGATGGTTCGGTTCTCACAGCTCCTGGAGCAGAGAGCTGCTGACTGTCGATCAGCAGCTTTCCGCTCAGCCCCCTCCCCCACGCTCATTGGAGTGCTGAGCTGTGGAGGGGCGGGGAGTGGTCGCCTCAGGCTCTCAGCAGCTCGCTGAAAGGCCGAGACAGGCATCAGCCCAGGCACCTGGCGGATCCCGACTTTATTTTTATGATGACGCGGTGCCTGGACTGATTCCTGTGACGTCAGCAAAGAGCGGACTTCAGACTGCTATGCTATTGCTATGACAACAAGATTGTTTAGATTTAGAAGGAAACATAAGGGGCCTCTACATGAGATATCAGCAAGAAAGGTAAACAACACTGTTGCCATAGCAACCAGTTTGTTTGCAAACCTGAGCTGTAAAATAGACGGCATAAATATATGAATAAAAAAGCAAAATAAAGCAAAATAAAGTCGGCGCTAATCCTCCTCACTAATAACTATTGATCTATATTACCAACAATATCTAGTTGGTGTAATTTACATATGATTCACCACCATACAATAAGACCCCTTTCACACGGAAGCGCCGCTAAAACAGCACTAAAGCGCCAGACATTTTTGCAGGGCTTCAGGCGCTTTTCGCTACTGGGTCGGTTTTTTAAGGTCCCGTGATGACGGGACCTTAAGAGAAGAAAAAGAAAAAAAAAAAAAGACCTATTTTGCGGCGCTTTTAAAGGAGCTTTGGAAGTCATTTCAATGGGTGGGGCATTTTGGGAGATCTATTAATAGCGCTTCCAACCCGCCCCAAAGATGCTGCTTGCAGGACTTTTTCTGACGTCTCGCAACCAAAACCGCCCGGGTGTGAAAGCACACACACTGCAGTGAATGGGAGGCGGTTTTCAGGCGCTATTTCTAGCACTAAAACGCCTAAAAACTGCCTCAGTGTGAAAGGGGTCTAAATCATAAATATCCACATTTGTGAAAGACATATGAAGATAAAACATGCGATTCAACACCATGCATTAAATCATGAAATCAATATCCAGATTTGTGAAAAACATATGAAACAAAAACAAAAAAAAAAAACAAAAAACAAAAAAAAGTCCTTGAAAATGTTCATCCACAAAATTCCGTGTTATTGTATTTATCAAACTTCATCCCATCCCCCGTGCTTTTATATAATTGATCCTTAAAATTCAATACACAAAAGTGCTCCACCTGCTGCGAATGCCCCCCAGAACCCCGAGGACCTCGGGGCCAATCACGCATTATTCTATAACCAAAAACCACCAAATCAGCGTTTCTTCATCCAATAGATATATTCTCCCGTCAATGGATTTCCACCAATCACACAAAAAGGAAATGACGAGCTCATCGTACATCACGCTTTTATTAATAAATCCCCTTTAAAAGCTCCTCCCACGATCTATATTCTTCCACATTCCGGGGCCCAGACCGGCACCAGCTCCATCAGCAGATTTATATCCATTAAAACCCTCCAAATCCTCCAAGTAGTGTACATTGCACAGAAACATAAAACAAGCAGCTGCAGTCCCACCAAAAGTTAGAGGAATTGAAGTGGTTAGCTCTTCTGCCTTCATCCTTTCACAAACTAGGGAAAGCTGGGAGAGCAGAAATCATCAAAAATGTCCAACAGTGAAAGGGTTCAAAAGACTGAGCGCTCACCCCCCCCCCCGGCAGTGGCAGTTGCTCGTGTATGCAGACACCCCCCCCCCCCCCCATAGCCCCATGTGTAATATGCTGCAACCTCTGGAGTCCCCACCATCCCCCGCATACCAGATAAAAGATAAAATAGAAATAAAGACAAACATTTTTTTTTCATTTACAATAGAGTAAGGGGGGGGGGGGGGAACTATAACCACTGTCAGGTTTTCTTTGCCATCTGTGTCCCCATTGGGGGGGGGGGGGTTTCCCTTCACTTCCTGTCCCATAGCCAAAAAAAAGAGAGAAATCCGCCAAAGTGACATCATCACCAGAACTAGTGTCCCCATTGGAAGATTTCCCCTCTAATTCCTGTTCTGGTGACAATCTAAAATGTGCGATTTTCTTTAATTTTTGTTGGTAATGGTAAATAGAGAGAGTGAATCTCCCTAAAGGGGAGCAAACAGCAACAAAAACCTGGCAGGGGTTCTAATCACTCTCCACTTCATCCAACACTAACAAAAAAAACATGTTCCTTTGTTTATAATTTAACATATGGGAGAGAAATGGGGGGGGGGATGATTTGGCAGTGAAAGGGTTAAAATGTGTGTGTGTTTCCATAGCAACAGCAGTGTCAGAGGAAGTTGCCGCCCCTAAGCTATGGAAAGCTCTCCTCCCCCTCCAGGAACCAGGAAGATTATCTACATTTACAAAGATTATAAATCTAGAAATACAAAAAGCAAAAAGGTAATTACTTTTTAAAAGATGCTAATTGTAAATGATATCCCTTGTTTCTGTGCATATATATATATATATATATATATATATATATATATATATATATATATATATATATATATAACATCTGCACAGAAAGAGGGATATGATTTACAATTAGCGCCATTTAAAAAGTAATTAACTATTGCAGAATCTGCCCCATTAAATTGCCCCCATCAAAACTGCCCCATCCAAACTGCCTCATCCTATTGCCCCATCCTATTGCCCCATCCTATTGCCCCATCAAAACTGCCCCATTCCCCCATCATACTGCCACAATCAAAATTGCCCCATCAAATTGCCTCCAGTAAAATTGCCCCATCATACTGCCACCATCAAAATTGCCCCATCAAAACTGCCCCATCCTAATGCCCCCATCATACTGCCCCATCCTAATGCCCCCATCAAAATTGCCCCATCATACTGCCACCATCAAAATTGCCCCATCAAAACTGCCCCATCCTATTGCCCCCATCAAAATTGCCCCATCATACTGCCACCATCAAAATTTCCCCATCAAAACTGCCCCATTATACTGCCACCATCAAAATTGCCCCATCAAAACTACCTCATACTATTGCCCCATCAAATTGCTCCGATCAAAATTGCCCCATCACATTGCCCCATTAAATTGCTCCATCAAACCTGCCCCATCATACTGCCCCATTATACTGCCACCATCAAAATTGCCCCCTCAAAACTACCCCACCAAAAGTGCCCCATCATACTGCCACCATCAAAATTGCCGCATCAAAATTGCCCCATCAAAATTACCCCCATCCATACTGCCTCATCCTATTCCTTTATTATAAATTATTAGTAATGGTGTGTCCCCTCCCCCCCTGTATGTAATCAGAGCCTAGATGCTCCAGCCCCCTCCCCCACTGCCAATCACTGTGTATAAGAAGCTTTGGTAACCATGACAACAAAAGCCTGGTGACCCTTTTTAAAAATGGCGCTGGCAGCCGCCTTGCATCGCGCCTTTTCCGTTTTGCAAATAACGCAATGCTACAGCCCAGCAATGCCTATTGTCTCCTGGGATTGATGACACACATCTCCCAAGAGGCATTGCAAACTGGAAATGATGAGCGTGGGGCTGCGGCCAGGGAGGAGAAAGGGAAAAATGAATACAGAATATTATATACAGAAGGTGCTGAGAAAAAAAATTAAAAAATATCCGATTCGTTTACAGAGCACAGATTAGTGAGGGGTGAAAATGTGGGTGGAGCTCCTCTTTAAAGGGTTGAAATAAATGAACAATATAGTTTGGTAGTGAAAGGGTTAAAAACTGAAAGAAAAAAAATAGATTTGGCAGAATAAATCTCCATATAAGGGGAGCAGACAGCAATAAAAACCTGACTGGGGTTCTAATCCTTCCCCACTCCATCCAAAACTAACAATAAACAGGTTTTACGTTAACATATGGGCAAGAAATGGGGAATAATATATATATATTGGTTTGGCAGTGAAAGCGTTAAATAGGGGAAAACTGGTTTTGGCGGTGAAAGGGTTAAAAATAAAAAGAATTTAGTTTGGCACTGAAAGGGTTAACAAAAAAAACGTAAAAATAAATCTTTTTTTTTTGCAAAGAAAGGGTTCACAGAAAGGGTTAAATATGAAAAAAATATGGGTTGGCAGTGAAAAAGTTTGGGGGTGGGGTTGGTTTGGCAAAGAAAGGGTTCATAAATGAAAGGAAAAACATTTGACTTGGCAGTTAAAGGGTTAAAAATGGAAAAACCTCGGATTTGGTGAAAGTGAAAGAGAATTGGTGTGTAATAATGATAAAATGATCAAATAAAAGAAATGAAAAGATTTGATCGGCAGCGAGGATTTATAAGGCTCCATTCACAGTGTTATAGGAATACACATCTTTGTTTTCAGCCATGGGACTGTAAGGGTTAAATCTCATTCACAATAACCATCACTTCAAGAAAAACATGTTCTTCCAGGAGCCGGGTCCCTATTACGTCTGTATACAGAGCCTACAGGCTGAATTCATAAAGCTCACAAATAAGGACGTGGCCCCTTTAAGAAAAATCGTCAGTTATTTTTTTCAAAGGTCACATGGCTCTGTGATGTCATCTGTGATGTCATCAGCTCAGCCAATATAAAGAGTCGCAAGGGAGGCTGGCAGCAGAAACAGAGTGTTTGCTGACCAGTGAGGACCTGTTTTTTTATCTCTCTGGAGATTTTCTTGCGATTTGATTCGATTTGATTTTCATTCGATTCAATTTCTTTGCGATTTCTATTCTTGTACATTTAAAGCGTGGTTCTTTATTCTTAATAATGAGACGATTTAAATGTAAACAGTTTGTTTCTCTGAAAAACACCAAAGAGAAACCCACCAAGGGAAGCCCAGCTATGGAAGGAGGTATCAGTGACCAGCCTGCAGGTACCAATAAGAGGGCTCGGGCTTTTGTGCGCGGCTGCTTCAGAGCCGTTGTTGGATGTTTTGGTTCCGGCTGTAAAACCAATAGACATCACCGAAATACAGACACCGATATTGGTAAGTACTATGGATAGTGATAGATACAAAAAGTACTCTGGATAAGTCACCTACACTCATGGATTAAAGGCACCTTCATCATGAAATTATTCCTTTTCAAAGAATTTTAGAAGAGAAAGGGATTTTAATGGTTCCCAAACACACAAAAAAAATATTTTAATATAAAAACATCTTTATTGGAGTCCAAAGTTTTAAAAGAAACGGGGGGGGGGGAGCAATGAATGTCCACATTTCACAAAAACACATCAGTGCACATGTACAATATACACATAAAGTAGCTCCTGTAACCAGCGTGATGCTTGTTGCTGGACATGTTTTACTTTTCAGCTCCTTTAAGAACTTATAAAGCAATATGTAGCTACAAAAAGTCATTATTAGTAAGTATTAGTAGGTATGCATGATTGTAAATAAATATTTCTGTTATCAAAGTAAATGTGTATCAAAAACATATAACTACATAAGTAATATGTTCAATGAATATCCATGAGGGTCTGAGCACTATACAGAGTGAACATAAAACTCACCATGTCTATAGAATGTAATCAAGCTAATGCACACTACTAAAGGGTCCAAAACTGATGTAAGAAGAGGTGCCAACACCAGCGGTGGCAACTGATGGTGGGAGGAGCACAATGGGGCCGGAGGAAATACTAGAAATGTCAAAAGGAAAGGGGATAGATTATATATATGTGTGTGTAAAATATATGTGCACTGAGGAAAGAAATATATCAAGGATACATAAAGTCCTCAATCAATTAGATATACAAGTTAGGTTTACCTTCAATGTCATTCAAATGCTCCTTCCACAGAATGTAGAGGGGAGCAACAGACCAATCCGGAACTATTTCTTCCAAAGTGATGAAGGAACAATGTCATGAAGCAATGATGAATGCGGACACATTAAATCAATAGCGTCCCCCAGGCCACCCACAGTGTCCCATCTGATAACAGAGATCATGCACCCATCAGCAAGACCAACAGACACATGTGAAGGGCCTGAAGATCAAACCTACCAAGTGTATCCTCAAAACTCACCGCATCTGTCAGAACAAGACCAATGGCTGGCTCTGTGGCCTGGCGCCATCAGTCCCTTCTGGCCTGGTGGCCGCTATGTCTTTGTTCTGACAGATGCGGTGAGTTGAGAATACACTATGTGTATATTGTACATGTGCACTGAATTGTTTTTATGAAATGTGGACAACATTCATTGTCCCCAATTTCTTTTAAAACTTTAGACTCAAATAAAGATGTTTTTATAACAAAATATTTTTTGGGTGTTTTGGCACCATTAAAATCCCTCTCGGTTCTAAAATTCTTTGTACACATGTATAGGGATCACCATGGACATTGATGAGGAGTCACCCTCCCCCCATATGTACACATGTATAGGGATTGCCATGGACATTTATAAGGGGTCGCCCCCCAATATGTACACATGTATAGAAATTGCCATGCACATTGATGAAAGCATACCTCCCCATATGTACACATGTAAAGGGATGGCCATAGACATTGATGAGGGGTCATCCCCCAATATGTACACATGTATAGGGATGGCCATAGACATTTATGAGGGGTCGCCCCCCCATATATACACATGTATACAGATCGCCATGCACATTGATGAAAGGTTACCCCCCATATGTACACATGTATAGGGATTGCCATGGACATTGATGAAGGATCCCCCACATATGTACACATGTATAGGGATTACCATGGACATTGATGAGGGGCCACCCCCCAATATGTACACATGTATAGGGATGCCATGGACATTGATGAGTAGTCACCCCCCCCCCCATTTGTATACATGTATAGGAATTGCCATGAACATTGATGAGGGGTCGCCCCTCCATATGTACTCATGTAAAGGGATTGCCATGGACATTGATGAGGGGTCCCCCCATATGCACACATGTATAGGGATTGCCATGGACATTGATGAAAGGTTATCCCCCGTATGTACACATGTATAGGGATGGCCATGGACATTGATGAGGGATCCTCCCATATGTACACATGTATAGGGATGGCCATCTATAGGAATTGCCATGAACATTGATGAGGGGTCGCCCCTCCATATGTACACATGTAAAGGGATTGCCATGGACATTGATGAGGGGTCCCCCCCATATGTACACATGTATAGGGATTGCCATGGACATTGATGAAGGGTCCCCCACATATGTACACATGTATAGGGATTACCATGGACATTGATGAGGGGCCACCCCCCAATATGTACACATGTATAGGGATGCCATGGACATTGATGAGTAGTCACCCCCCCCCCATTTGTATACATGTATAGGAATTGCCATGAACATTGATGAGGGGTCCCCCCATATGCACAACTGTATACGGATGGCCATGGACATTGATGAGGGGTCACCCCCCATATGTACACATGTATAAAGATTGCCATGCACATTGATGAAAGGTTACCCCCCTATATGTACACATGTATAGGGATTGCCATGGACATTGATGGGGGGTCACCCCCCCCCATATGTACACATGTATAAAGATTGCTATGCACATTGATGAAAGGTTACCTCCCCCCCCCCCATATGTACACATGTATAGGAATTGCCATGCACATTGATGAGGGGTCACCCCCTCCCCCATATGTGCACATGTATAGGGATTGCCATGGTCATTGATGAGGGGTCACCCCCCATATGTACACATGCATGGGGATTGCCATGGACATTGATGAGGGGCCACCCCCCCACCCCCATTATGTACACATGTATAGGGATTGCCATGGACATTGATGAGGGATCCCCCCATACGTACACATGTATAGGGATGGCCATGGACAATGATGTGTACAAATGGGGGGGGGGGGGTGACGTCTCATCATTGTCCATGGCCATCCCTATACATGTGTACATATGGAAGGATCCCTCATCAATGTCCATGGCCATCCCTATACATGTGTACATACGGGGGATAACCTTTCATCAATGTCCATGGCAATCCCTATACATGTGTGCATATGGGGGGACCCCTCATCAATGTCCATGGCAATCCCTTTACATGAGTACATATGGAGGGGCGACCCCTCATCAATGTTCTTGGCAATTCCTATAGATGTGTACAAATGGGGGGGGGTGACGTCTCATCTATAGGAATTGCCATGAACATTGATGAGGGGTCGCCCCTCCATATGTACACATGTAAAGGGATTGCCATGGACATTGATGAGGGGTCCCCCCCATATGTACACATGTATAGGGATTGCCATGGACATTGATGAGGGGTCAACCCCCATATGTACACATGTATAGGGATTGCCATGGACATTGATGAGGTGTCCCCCCCATATGTACACATGTATAGGGATTGCCATGGACATTGATGAGGTGTCCCCCCCCCATATGTACACATGTATAGGGATTGCCATGGACATTGATGAGGGGTCACCCCCCATATGTACAGGGATTGCCATGAACATTGATGAGGGGTCACCCCCCATATGTACACATGTATAGGGATTGCCATGGACATTGATGAGGGGTCACCCCCCATATGTACACATGTATAGGGATTGCCATGGACATTGATGAGGGGTCCCCCCATAAGTACACATGTATAGGGATTGCCATGGACATTGATGAGGGGTCCCCCCATAAGTACACATGTATAGGGATTGTCATGGACATTGATGATAGATAGTTGCAAACATTAAAAAAAACATTTCCAGCTTTATATTGTTGTGCATCCAGCAAGCAATATAACGCTTCATCACCGCCTGTCAAACACCCTCTGAAAAGGAATCACAGATTGCTCTTCAGAGGGCAAAACAAGAAACAAAAAAACAAAATAAACTTCCTCTGGCCCCATTTCTTCAGCAGGAGGCAGGCAGAGGCAAATTGAATGCCTTTAGGGTGCAGGTGGTGTAATCTGCAGTGCTGCATTCCCCAACAATTACAATCCTGGCCTGTCCCTGATTGGTTGATATAGAAGAGGCCGGAACTTAAATATAATTATTGGGAACTGCAGTGCAGAAGATCACTCCGTCTGCACCCCAAAAGGCATTAAATAGACCCTTTATGCTCCTACGCTCCCCCGCTGAACAAATGGGACCCCAGTAGGTTGCTGCAGGGCTGTGCTGTAAAGCATGGGAGTTTGGACTTTAAGGGCACCCAAGTAATTGAAACTATAAAGAGTAAAAAAGGTAAAAATATTTATTTTATTACAATTAGATTTTTGTTAAAAAAGATTATATATATAATTGAGGATTATCAGACATACAATTTACATATAGAAAAGAATCATACATAGATAAATCCTATCCTGCATGCTAATTGAACCCAATCATTTAATGTATATGTCCCAACATTCAAGAGTAGAAGAGGAGAAACCAACTTCCCAAATGTGAATTGTTGTTGTGAATGTAGGACGCAAAATGGGTTGAATTGCAGGTCAGGTAGGTGTTCTCTTTAATTGCTCGACATGTTTCGCGTTATACAACGCTTCTTCGGGAGCTGGAGATAGTTCTGTTGAGTACACATAAAAGATCACTATGAATATATATATATATATATATATATATATATATATATATATATATATATATATACACACACACACACACACATACATACATACACATCAAACAGTAAAATATATAACTCAGAAATAAAGTTCGTACAAACTGGGAGACCATTAAAAAGAGCACACGTTATAAGTGTGTACACAGATATGTATATAGAGTAAAAATATATCGCTACAAAATGTGTGCCGTGCAATGTGGGATATACTCACAATGCCTAACGGTATTAAAGATAGTATGGCACAGACAACATTGTAAAGAAGGGCATGATAGGTCCGCCACTCAACGTTGGTAATAAAAAAGCACAGCGATGATAACCAAATTGCATATACATAAACATATGTATCCAAATATAGATGGCTTACCCCATATGGTCAAACCGAATAGAAGAGTGTCACTATAGTATTAGTCCAAAAAAGGACAAGTAATCGCCGGATTACATTTAAAAAAAAACAAAAAAAAAAACACCATTGATAATGGGTACCAGAACGCTGCGGGAACAACCCCAAATACTCTCAGTGTATCACGATATAGATGTATGTAGAGGGTAGGTCTTTAGCAGTAGTTTGCGGAAATCATTAGTTCTGGTGTGAAGAAAATAGAAAGACAGAGAGGCATATTGAGATATCATATGGATATTGGAGTGCTTACATCAGGTAGCATCTAAAAAGATATAATCTGTACTGAGTCTCTTCAAAAGGAACCTACCTAAAGTTGGATGGAGAGCTTGTAAAGAATGGTGTCATTTCCCTGATGGAGCAGCGTCTGTCAGTCATGTGGGGCCCGTGTGCATCTATAAATGGTGTCCCCCACCGGAAGCGCCGATAGCCAATTAGGCTCTGCCTTTTCTGATCCTGCTACAGGCTGTTGACGCATGCACCGGACCGTCACCAGCGTCAAGGCGGAAATGCAGGGCGAGCGCGGCGGGAGGAGAATAACAACCTTCCATACTGCGCAGGCGCCAGGTCCAAATGGGATTATGGAGCGAGCGCAGGAGGAAGGGGGATGGAGGACCTAACAACCACCGCGCACGCGTCAGCACAGCACATTAGAGCCGTGACGTCAGGCCAATGCTGTAACAGCAGAGGCGGGGACTGTATGAGGGAACCCAGACGGGGCTCCCATGTCCCCGTCAATCGCCGCACATCCGGTCAGAGAAAAAAAACAGATGTGCGGCGCTATGTAGCTGAGTTGCCTGGGCGAATGCCATGAGACCAAGCCAAATGACCATATGCGCTGGTGACGGTCCGACGCATGTGTCAACAGCCTGTAGCAGGATCGGAAAAGGCCGAGCCTAATTGGCTATCGGCGCTTTCGGTGGGGGACACCATTTATAGATGCACACGGGCCCCACATGGCTGACAGATGCTCCATCAGGGAAATGACACCATTCTTTACAAGCTCTCCATCCAACTTTAGGTAGGTTCCTTTTGAAGAGACTCAGTACAGATTATATCTTTTTAGATGCTACCTGATGTAAGCACTCCAATATCCATATATCTCAATATGCCTCTATGTCTTTCTATTTTCTTCACACCAGAACGAATGATTTCCGCAAAATACTGCTAAAGACCCACCCTCTGCATACATATATATCGTGATACACTGAGAGTATATGGGGTTGTTCCTGCAGCGTTCTGGTACCAATTATCAATGGTTGTTTTTTTTTTTTTTTTTTTTTTAAATGTAATCCAGTGATTACTTGTCCTTTTTTGGACTAATACTATAGCGACACTCTTCTATTCGGTTTGACCATATGGGGTAAGCCATCTATATTTAGATACATATGTTTATATATATGCAATTTGATTATCATCGCTGTGCTTTTTTATTACCAATGTTGAGTGGCGGACCTATCATGCCCCTCTTTACAATGTTGTCTGTGCCATACTATCTTTAATACCGTTAGGCATTGTGAGTATATCCCACATTGCACAGCACACATTTTGTAGACATATATTTTTACTCTATATACATATCTGTGTACACACTTATAACGTGTGCTCTTTTTAATGGCCTCCCCAGCTGCCGGGTTTTTCTATGGACCCCCGTATGACCATTCTCCCTATTGGGGTCTGCCCTTTAGGATCACTAGAATCATTTGGAATGTACCTCAGTTTGTACGAACTTTATTTCTGGTGTTATATATTTTACTGTTTGATGTATGTATATGTATATATATATATATATATATATATATATTTTCATAGTGAACTTTTATGTGTACTCAACAGAACTACCTCCAGCTCCCGAAGAAGCGTTATATAAAACGCGAAACATGTCGAGCAATTAAAGAGAACACCTACCTGACCTGCAATTCAACCCATATTGCGTCCTACATTCACAATTCACATTTGGGAAGTTGGTTTCTCTTCTTCTACTCTTGAATGTTGGGACATATACATTAAATGATTGGGTTCAATTAGCATGCAGGATAGGATTTATCTATGTATGATTCTTTTCTATATGTAAATTGTATGTCTGATAATCCTCAATTATATATATAATCTTTTTTAACAAAAATCTAAATGTAATAAAATAAAAAATATTTTTACCTTTTATACTCTTTATAGTTTTAATTACTTGGGTGCCCTTAAAGTCCAAACTCCCTAGTTTCTATATATGACATACCAATACCGGAATGTTGGCACACCATTTCTTGTTGTACCTATAGTGTCACCCTGTTTTTAGGTACATTTTTATGTGGGATTTTTGATTGAATTGCGCTGTAAAGCAGCTCTCACATATAGTATCTATTTCATCCTTGTTTTTTAGCCATTTGCCTGGAATTCTGACTTAGACCGCACTCACACTTGGTAATTTGGAACGAACGGCAGAAGTGCTATGATTCTGCTGTAATTCAAAATCATGGGAAAATGTGCAACCAGCATTTGGATTACATTTTTCCTAATGGCACCCCAAACATGGCAAGATCTTGTCACGATTGTCACATGACAGAATCGCATGAAAATCAATCCAAACCGTGCAGGGGACTATTTCTTTACTTTCGGGTACGGTGGAGTAATCTGCAATGCAGCGGTTCCTGGTCCCGGGCCTCTTCTATATGAATCCACCGCAACAATTCTAAAGATTACAATACACCCGAAAGTGAAGAATCAGTCCCCTTCTGACTCAATTCATTTTAGTGGGTCGGCATAACGGCCAGGCAACCAGAATTTTTATATGAACGCCACCATTAGTCATCCCTGTGTCCCTGTCATGTCAGGGTTTATTTATTGTCCCTAGCACTGGAATGTTAAACTTTTCTCTCTATAATTTGATGTTGTATAAAAAATATATATAATGTAAGTTAAAGGTGCTAAATCTGATTCTTCTTTTTTATTGCAGATGTAAGCGGTATTTACTGCAAACACAGTTCACAAGGCAGGTCTGCCCCAGTGAGCAAGACAGAATGTGAAAGCTACATTAAGACTCCACCAGCAAGTGACGTTCACATGGAGACTCCACCAGCAAGTGACGTTCACATGGAGACTCCACCAGCAAGTGACGTTCACATGGAGACTCCACCAGCAAGTGACGTTCACATGGAGACTCCATCAGCAAGTGACGTTCACATGGAGACTCCACCAGCAAGTGACGTTGACATGGAGACTCCACCAGCAAGTGACGTTCACATGGAGACTCCACCAGCAAGTGACGTTCACATGGAGACTCCACCAGCAAGTGACGTTCACATGGAGACTCCACCAGCAAGTGACGTTCACATAGAGACTCCACCAGCAAGTGACGTTCACATGGAGACTCCACCAGCATATGACGTTCACATGGAGACTCCACCAGCATGTGACGTTCACATGGAGACTCCACCAGCATGTGACGTTCACATGGAGACTCCACCAGCATGTGACGTTCACATGGAGACTCCACCAGCATGTGATGTTCACATGGAGACTCCACCAGCATGTTACGTTCACATGGAGACTCCACCAGCATGTGGCATTTATATGGAGACTCCACCAGCATGTGATGTTCAGGTTGATACTCCACCAAAATGCCAGAAGAACGTCTCCAGTGAAGATGGGGGCAAGGATACAAGAAAGGATAGGCGGATACTAGTAGTAGGGGATTCAATTATTGGGAGGATACAGAGGGCAATCTGTCCAAGAGACCGTTATCGCCTAACAGTATGTTCTTTACCGGGCGCTCGGGTTCGGAACATTACAGATTGCATGGACACATTGTTGGACGGGGTTGGAGATGACCCAGCCGTCATGGTATATATCGGAACCAATGACAAAGTTCGAGAAAGTTGGAGCGCCCTACAAAATGATTTCAGGGACTTAGGGGCTATATTGAAGAAAAGGTCCCCCAAGGCAATATTCTCTGAAATACTGCCTGTACCTCGATCCACACCAGAGAGGCAGCAGGAGCTTATGGTGCTTAACAAATGGCTGAGGAACTGGTGCAGGGAAGAGAGGTTTGGGTTCATGGAAAACTGGGCTGACTTTTCAGTCAACAACTCGCTCTATAGCAGGGATGGACTGCACTTAAATGGGCACGGTGCCGCTCTGTTGGGAGAGAAGATGACCAGAAAGCTGGAAGAAATTCAGATTGATGCTCCACCAGAATCTAAAGTTCACATTGAGAACCCACCAGAATGTGACGTTCACATGGAGACTCAACAAGCATGTGACGTTCATATGGGGACTCTGCCAGCATGTGACGTTCACATTGAGACTTCACCAGCATGTGACATTCACATGGAAACTCCACCAGCATGTGGCATTTATACAGAGACTCCACCAGCATGTGATGTTCAGGTTGATACTCCACCAAAATGCCAGAAGAACGTCTCCAGTGAAGATGGGGGCAAGGATACAAGAAAGGATAGGCGGATACTAGTAGTAGGGGATTCAATTATTGGAAGGATACAGAGGGCAATCTGTCCGAGAGACCGTTATCGCCTAACAGTATGTTCTTTACCGGGCGCTCGGGTTCGGAACATTACAGATTGCATGGACACATTGTTGGACGGGGTTGGAGATGACCCAGCTGTCATGGTATATATCGGAACCAATGACAAAGTTCAAGAAAGTTGGAGCGCCCTACAAAATGATTTCAGGGACTTAGGGGCTATATTGAAGAAAAGGTCCCCCAAGGCAATATTCTCTGAAATACTGCCTGTACCTCGATCCACACCAGAGAGGCAGCAGGAGCTTATGGTGCTTAACAAATGGCTGAGGAACTGGTGCAGGGAAGAGAGGTTTGGGTTCATGGAGAACTGGGCTGACTTTTCAGTCAACAACTCGCTCTATAGCAGGGATGGACTGCACTTAAATGGGCACGGTGCCGCTCTGTTGGGAGAGAAGATGACCAGAAAGCTGGAAGAAATTCAGATTGACGCTCCACCAGAATCTATAGTTCACATTGAGAACCCACCAGAATGTGACGTTCACATGGAGACTCGACAAGCATGTGACGTTCATATGGGGACTCTGCCAGCATGTGACGTTCACATTGAGACTTCACCAGCATGTGACATTCACATGGAAACTCCACCAGCATGTGGCATTTATACGGAGACTCCACCAGCATGTGATGTTCAGGTTGATACTCCACCAAAATGCCAGAAGAACGTCTCCAGTGAAGATGGGGGCAAGGATACAAGAAAGGATAGGCGGATACTAGTAGTAGGGGATTCAATTATTGGGAGGATACAGAGGGCAATCTGTCCGAGAGACCGTTATCGCCTAACAGTATGTTCTTTACCGGGCGCTCGGGTACGGAACATTACAGATTGCATGGACACATTGTTGGACGGGGTTGGAGATGACCCAGCCGTCATGGTATATATCGGAACCAATGACAAAGTTCGAGAAAGTTGGAGCGCCCTACAAAATGATTTCAGGGACTTAGGGGCTATATTGAAGAAAAGGTCCCCCAAGGCAATATTCTCTGAAATACTGCCTGTACCTCGATCCACACCAGAGAGGCAGCAGGAGCTTATGGTGCTTAACAAATGGCTGAGGAACTGGTGCAGGGAAGAGAGGTTTGGGTTCATGGAAAACTGGGCTGACTTTTCAGTCAACAACTCGCTCTATAGCAGGGATGGACTGCACTTAAATGGGCACGGTGCCGCTCTGTTGGGAGAGAAGATGACCAGAAAGCTGGAAGAAATTCAGATTGATGCTCCACCAGAATCTAAAGTTCACATTGAGAACCCACCAGAATGTGACGTTCACATGGAGACTCAACAAGCATGTGACGTTCATATGGGGACTCTGCCAGCATGTGACGTTCACATTGAGACTTCACCAGCATGTGACATTCACATGGAAACTCCACCAGCATGTGGCATTTATACAGAGACTCCACCAGCATGTGATGTTCAGGTTGATACTCCACCAAAATGCCAGAAGAACGTCTCCAGTGAAGATGGGGGCAAGGATACAAGAAAGGATAGGCGGATACTAGTAGTAGGGGATTCAATTATTGGAAGGATACAGAGGGCAATCTGTCCGAGAGACCGTTATCGCCTAACAGTATGTTCTTTACCGGGCGCTCGGGTTCGGAACATTACAGATTGCATGGACACATTGTTGGACGGGGTTGGAGATGACCCAGCTGTCATGGTATATATCGGAACCAATGACAAAGTTCAAGAAAGTTGGAGCGCCCTACAAAATGATTTCAGGGACTTAGGGGCTATATTGAAGAAAAGGTCCCCCAAGGCAATATTTTCTGAAATACTGCCTGTACCTCGATCTACACCAGAGAGGCAGCAGGAGCTTATGGTGCTTAACAAATGGCTGAGGAACTGGTGCAGGGAAGAGGGGTTTGGGTTCATGGAGAACTGGGCTGACTTTTCAGTCAACTACTCGCTCTATAGCAGGAATGGACTGCACTTAAATGGGCACGGTGCCGCTCTGTTGGCAGAGAAGATTACCAGAAAGCTGGAAGAAATTCAGATGGACGCTCCACCAGAATGTGAAGTTCACATTGGGAACCCACCAGAATGTGATTCTCACACTAAGACTCGCCCAGAATGTGGCGTTCACATTGAGACTACACCAGGAAGCAATGTTCACATTGTGACACCACCAGAATGCGACATTCACATTGTGACTCCACCAGAATGTGATGTTCAAGATGAGACAAAATTCCAGAGGAACCTTGAGAACATCACCTCCAGTGAAGATGGGGGCAAGGTTACAGGAAAGAATAGGAAGACACCGATGGTAGGGGACTCAATCAATAGGAAAGAGAGGGCAATCTGCCACAAAGACTGTTATTACCGAACAGAATGTTCTTTACCGGGTGCTCGTGTTCGGGACGTTGAGGATCAGATGGACAGATTGTTGGATGGGGCTGGGGAGAATCCAGCTGTCATGATACATATTACTAACGACAAAGTTATAGGAAGATGGGGCACCCTAAAAAATGACTTCAGGGACTTAGGGGCTATATTGAAGAAAAGGACCTCCAAAGCAGTATTTTTAGAAATACTGCCTGAACCTCAAGCCACACCAGAGAGGCAGCAGGAGTTTAGGGAGCTTAACAAGTGGCTGAAAAACTGGTGCAGAGAGGAGGGGTATGGCTTCATGGCGAACTGGGCTGACTTTTCAGGTGGTTACCATCTTTATAGCAGTGACGGATTGTACTTAAATGAGAAGGGTGCAGCTTTATTGGGAGAGAAGATGGACAAAATGTCCGAAGAAATTTTAAACTAGGCGATGAAGAGGAGGGATCAGAGGATGATTTGTTAGTGAATATGCGGGAGAGGATCTTCAAGTCAAGCCATCATCACCAAAGTCTACTACATCATCACCCTCTTGAAAGATTCTCATCAACACCTGTCTTCAAGAGCAATACCAATACCAACAAAGGTCTCTATACTGGTGGCGGCTGCCACTCCAGTAACTGAAGGGTCTTCCCATCAGCCCACCATTTTCATTTTTGGAGCTTCGGAATCACCAACTATCAATGCAGTAGGACAAACAAGACAATTGGCTGTTCCTAGAAGACAACAAAAAGTCTAAGGAACCCTCCTAGGGACCAGGTACGGCTGTACCAACACAGGTCCTTACACTGGTGGCGGCTGCCACTCCAGTAACCAGAGGGTCCTCCCATCAGGCCTCCTTTTTGGTTTTGTAGCTTCTGAATCACCATCAATGTAGCTGGACAAACCAAACAATTGGTTGTTCCTAGAAGAAGACTTAACAGGGACCAGAAGAAGCTTTAAGGTTCGATAATACATCGCCCAAACATAATCACCTGTAAAAAAGTACATGAGATTTTGGTGGTAAACAGCCTGCTAGGCACATAGGGGAACCGAACCAAGTCCTCCAAAATCTGCCTCATATCCAAAAGTTGCCAAGAGCGTAAATGTAGACCTTAAGCTTTAAGGTTAATCAAAAATATCACATTCTAAAGGGAAAGGTAGAACAAGGGGGAGTATGGAAGAGGGAGAGAGGGAGGAAAAGGGGGGGGGTTGGAGGAAGAAGGGGGTGAGGGTTTGGGGGAACCCTCACACCCCTTCCTTACTCCCAACCTCCCCTCCACCCCTCTTTCCCACCCTCTCTCCCTCTTCCATACTCCCCCGGAACAAGGGGGAGTATGGAAGAGGGAGAGAGGGAGGAAAAGCGGGGGGGGGAGGTTGGAGGAAGAAGGGGGTGAGGGTTTGGGGGAACCCCCACACCCCTTCCTTACCCCCAACCAACCTCCCCTCCACCCCTCCTTTCCGCCCTCTCTCCCTCTTCCATACTCCCCCTTGTTATACCTTTCCCTATAGAGTGTGATATTTTTGATTAACCTTAAAGCTTAAGGTCTACATTTACACACTTGGCAACTTTTGGATATGAGGCAGCTTTGGGAAGACTTGGTTGGTTGGAACTCTTTTTGTCTTCAGAGGTGGGAGAAGTCTTTCCAGCTTTCTTTAGGCTTTCTCTGGAGAAATGAGAACTCTTCCCGCCAGTGAGGTCCTTTATGGAGAAGTCCAAGGCCTCACTCACACGGGGTGTATGAATCTGTACTCTGTGTGGGGGCTGTGTTTACCCCAAAAAGGACATCCATGCGGGTGCAGTTGCATGGACGCACCCTGGGTGCGTTCGGGGCCGTGCATCGGCACTTACACAGATGTCACATTGGGTACAGCCACTGCACCCCAGTTGACAGCAATGGGACTGCCTACACGGGATGCTATTATTTGGGTGTGTTTTGAAGTGTTATATATATTATATATAGATTGTAGTTTAGGTTAAGTTTGGATTTCTTCAGGGGGCGCTTTGAGTGGACATAACTGATGTACTCCGCTCAGCGGGGGCGGGCCTTAGAGAACAGAGGCCGCATACGGGGAGCACAGAGGCTTAGGGGTTAGCCTTGCAGCACTAGGGTCCATGGTTCAAATCCTGACCAGGAACCTATCTGCATGGAGTTTGCATGTTTTCCCTGTGCTTGCGTGGGTTTCCTCCGGGTACTCCGGTTTCCTCCCACACTACAAAGACATGCTACCTTGCGTTGGTGGTGCAGTGGTGAGCATAGCTGCCTTTCAAGCAGCTGACCCGGGTTCGATTCCCGGCCAACGCCATCTCCAATACTTGGAGTCCTCAGAGAGAAAACAAGGTCAACAGGGAGTATATATTAGCGGTGGTATAAAGAATGAAGCGAATGTGTGGAATGTTTGAGGAAGAAAATGTTCCCCCAGAAGGTGAACTCAGCAACTGATAGAAGACGCTTAGGCTGCGATCACACCTAGGCGTTCCGGATCGCGGGCGGAATTACTTCTATTCACGATTGTGATCTTTTCAATGGCACCCCAACATGGGACAATATTGTCACCTGGCAAATCACACAAACAAAATCGCGGGACGCCTGTTTCCCAAAAGCAGTCCTGTGATTTATTAGGCGACAATAGCGGAAAAAAACACACCTCAGTTGGGGTGATATTAAAAGTAAAAGGATTGCAAGCGTGTGCCGTGATTTGCAGCGATTCGGGAATCCAGAACACCTAGGTGTGAACAGATCCTCGCCGTGTCCATCATACAACAAGAACTTCCTGCACAGATGTCCCCTTCAACATGAATATTACACCCATACTCCCCCCCACAGGAATATTACACCCATACCCCCCCAGCAGGAATATTACACCCATACCCCCCCAGCAGGAATATTACACCCATAACCCCCCCCCCCCAGCAGGAATATTACACCCATAACCCCCAGCAGGAATATTACACCCATAACCCCCCCCCAGCAGGAATATTACACCCATACTCCCCCCAGCAGGAATATTACACCCATACTCCCCCCAGCAGGAATATTACACCCATACTCCCCCCAGCAGGAATATTACACCCATACTCCCCCCGGCAGGAATATTACACCCATACTCCCCCCGGCAGGAATATTACACCCATACTCCCCCCAGCAGGAATATTACACCCATACTCCCCCCAGCAGGAATATTACACCCATACTCCCCCCAGCAGGAATATTACACCCATACTCCCCCCAGCAGGAATATTACACCCATACCCCCCCAGCAGGAATATTACACCCATACCCCCCCAGCAGGAATATTACACCCATAACCCCCCAGCAGGAATATTACACCCATAACCCCCCCCAGCAGGAATATTAGCATTAACATCAGCCCTCTATTTCCCTTTCTGAAGCTTCTGAATCACCAACTATCAATGTAGTTGGTCAAACAAGACAATTGACTGTTCCTAGAAGAAGACTCAACAAAAAGTCTGAGATACCCTCCCAGGGACCAGGTACGACTGTACCAACACAAGTCACTACACTGGTGGCGGCTGCCACTGCAGTACCAGAGGGTCTTCTAATCAGTCCCCCCAGTGGCCCGATATAACTTTAACAACACAGGGTGCTACATGGAGGCTTCCACTCCAACAACCGAAGAGTCTTCCCGTCAGCCCTCCCAGGTACGGCTGTATCAAGACAGGTCTCTGCACCAACGCTTCATCTACTGAGCTCACCTAAAAGGTATTTCCAATTTTTCAGCCATATTGTTTACACCTACTTTATATTTGTTACATGTTCCCATTCACACAGGATAGCTTTAAGAAAATTGTAAAAATTGCTGCTCACCATGGAAAAAATGAAAAAAATAAAAAATAAAAACATGGCTACCCAAAATCCAGACCCCCCCTCCTGAGCATGCATCCTGGCAGGCCAGGAAAGGTGGGAGGGGGATGAGCATGCACCGCCCTCTTTTTCTCGCCCATACCAGGCCACATGCCCTTGACATGGGGAGGTGCCTTGTCAGGGGGGAGGGGGGTCCCCCTTTGCAAGGTCCACTCCCCATGTTGAGAGCATGTGCCCCCCCCTTTCCTGGCCTGCCAGGCTGCATGCCGGGTTGGGGTTCTGGTATCAGATTTGTGAGGCCATATTTTTTTTTACATTGTTCGCATGTGCTTCCCTCTTTGAGGGTGAGCAGCAAACTTTAAAATGTTTTTTCAGTTTTACTCTGTGGATGAGAACATGTAACAGATATAAAGTAGGTGTCATCCCAATATAGCTGCAAACGAGGAACTACCTTTTAGGTGAACGTTAAAGACGTAGCGCTGGTGCCCCATTCAAGTGGTCCCTATTCAGATACCCGTAAAACAGTGGAGAATGGCCAGCAGACCTGGGCACAGTAGGTGGAGCTGGTAGCAGCTCCACAGACAATCATAGACAATGATGATGGACTATCAGGGCATCATTGTTGCCCAATCCACCATACTGGGAATGGACTCTCTACCATCTATGAAGAGCCAGGCTTCCACATTCAACTGAGTCGTGCTGTCTACATTTCAGGTCAAACCCATGGCTAGCTCATGTCCTCTTACATAAGACAGAGCTTATCTATAGAGACAGAGACACTATACAGACCAGAGGACACGTATTTGACCCATTCCACACGAAGGACATCACCAATATTGGCGTAGTGACCACTGAGGCCTACAACAGCTAAAGGACTCTGTAGCTCCAGGTCACTCTACAAAAAGGATCTGCATCTCTAGGTCATTTAGGAATATGATGACTCAAAGAGAATGTGGAGGAGATATGGAAGGCTGGGTGGGTAGAATGAGAAACGTTCAGAGTCTCCCCCTACAGAACAGAATATTAAAGAGGAAGAATTTAATGAACATGGGGGAGGCATAGATAGTTAATTTGTAGGGTTGGTGAAATGAGAACAGTTTATACAAACTCCCCCTACAGGACAGAATATGAAAGATTCATAACTCTACAATATGGACCTGTATCTCCAGGTCCTTTAGGAAATGTAAAGCCGAAGGAGGAAGAGGAAGAAAAGCGGAACTTCCATTTATAGGTGATGTTCTGCTTTAACATCGGGCAGCACAGAGGCTTAGTAGTTAGCATTTCTGCCTTGCAGCACTGGGGTGTTTGGTTCATATCCTGACCAGGATACTGTCTGCATTGAGTCTGCATGTTCTCCCTGTGTTTGTGTGAGTTTTCTCCTACAGCCCAAAGACATGCTGGTAGGTTAAATGGCTCAATTCATTGCGCCCAAGACGGCTGCTTCACCTCCTAAGCGCTTTGTGTACATCACTGATTTATCCCCCACTCAGCGGGGCAGGTCATAAAGAACAGAGGCCACATATGGGCAGCACAGATGCTTAGTTGTTAGCCGGGGGTCCATGGTTCTAATCCTCACCCAGACACTATCTGCATGGACAAAAAACTGGCCACTGCCCCCACCTATAACTGGCCTTCACGGCAAGGAGCACATAGAGGGCCATAAACATGTAAGACAAAAACAATTCCATAGCTCAACTCACCAACCAGTCTGCTGACCAACCAAATTAACCATCTGTTAAAAGCAGGGGTTTAGTTAGCACACATTTGCAAACGCATGTGAAAGCTGCAAGGCCTCATCACGGCACCCTATGTTGCTTGCAGTCCTAACACTACAAATTTATAAGTGTCTACACAGTGGAAGCACATGCATGGAATGGATAGATGTGAGGCAGGTGAGCCTGGAGGCAGCCCAGGCCCCCTTAAAGGAATGGGAGCACACTGGACACCCAGCAAGAGCACAATGGCAGCGAAGGTGCCCAGTGTGTCCCCGGACCATATACCGTATATATTCGAGTATAAGTCGTTCCGAGTGTAAGTCGAGGCCCTAATTTACCACAAAAAAATGGGAAAAACTTATTGACCCGAGTATAAGACGAGGGTGAGAAATGCACAGCTACTGTAAGTGGAAAAGAGGGTCAACAATGCCCATTTGCAGCCTCACTGTGCCCATTTGCATGCCTCCCTGTGCCCATTTGCAGCCATAGGTCCCCCGAACTTCAAACTTGGTAGGTAAGGGTTCCTAGATGCCCCCTAGCTGCAGCCAAAATTTGGGGTCTCTGAACCCAAAGGGTCCCGAAATGACATTGCTGCAGATGGACACAGTTAACTGACTTTGGGGCCCGTATCTCAAGGCCACTTTATGCTAGGAACCCCAAATTTGGTGTGCAAACCCAGTGGAACTAGCACCATAAAATATCCAAAGCTGGAGTTTCTAGCACCAAGTGGCCCCGAGATACAGGGCCCCAAAAATCGGTTCAGAAAATGTCAAGCACTTTTCTGCAACAGAAAATGACATTTTCCGAACCTACTTTAGGCCCCGTATCTCGAGGCCACGTAGTGCTAGGAACTCCAGCTTTGGATATGTTGTGGTACCAGTGCTACTGGGTTTGCACACCAAATTTTGGGGTTTCTAGCACCAAGTGGCCCTGAGATACGGGGCCCCAAAGTCGGTTCGGAAAATGAAATTTTTTGCTGCAGAAAAGTGCTTGACTCGAGTATAAGTCAAGGGGGGCACTTTCAGCACAAAAAAATGTGCTGAAAAACTTGACTTATACTCGAGTATATACGGTATACGAACAGTAACAAAAAACTGGCCACTGCCCCCATCTATAACTGGCCTTAACGGCAAAGAGTTCCTAAAATCGCGTGACTTTCGGCCTGAAAACGCTACGCTCAAGTGTGAATGGGGCCTTAATGCCCTGAGACCCACTTCATGGGGAAAGGAAGTGTAAATTGAGCATACATCCCTTGGTTTCACTGTTTGGAATTTTCGATACATTGTCTCTGCTACATGATCTTTCCATTTGGAATTAAAGATTGTCACTTTTAAATCTATTTGTAATTTTTTTTATTCATTCTACTGGAACTGCGCTTTCTATGTTGATACATTACAGTGCAGACATACTACAGGAGATGGTCAGAGACTGCAGACATATTACAGGAGATGGTCAGAGACTGCAGACATGGTACACGAGACGGCCAGAGGCTGCAGACATAATTCAGGAGATGACCAGAGACTGCAAACATACTACAGGAGACACTTAGAGACTGTAGACATAATACAGGAGATGGTCAGAGACTGCGGACATGCTACAGGAGATGGTCAGAGACTGCAAACATGATACAAGAGATGGTCAGAGACTGCAGACATGATACAAGAGATGGTCAGAGACTGCAGACATGCTTTAGGAGATGGTCAGAGACTGCAGCCATACTACAGGAGATGGTTAGAGACTGCAGGCATGATACAAGAGATGGTCAGAGACTGCAGACATGATACAGGAGATGGTCAGAGACTGCAGACATGATACAAGAGATGGTCAGAGACTGCAGACATGCTAAAGGAGATGGTCAGAGACTGCAGACATGATACAAGAGATGGTCAGAGACTGCAGACATGCTACAGGAGATGGTCAGAGACTGCAGACATACTACAGGAGATGGTCAGAGACTGCAGGCATGGTACAAGAGATGGTCAGAGACTGCAGACATGTTACAGGAGATGGTCAGAGACTGGTGTATTCCCCCATTAGGGAGATCATCTTTATTTCCTGTCAGGACAGGAAGTGAGGGGAATTCTCTGCAGCGGGGATCCCATGAAGTATAATGTCTAGACATGTGACCCCCCAGAGGGAGGATTTATAGGACAATGACACTATTTCGGTGGTGGAGGGTGTGGCTTGGACTCCGGTGAGGGGAATTCTGGGAGAATTGTGTGTGGTGTAACTTTAGTTCTCCAATAATCTTATCACTTCTTGTCCTGGTGACAACCACTCTCAGCCCCCCACCTGTTGTCACAAAGTGAGGGAAAATCTCCACAAAGGGTTCACAAGAATAAAAAAATAAAAAAACTGGAACAAATATTAAAACAATTCCTAATTAAATCCAAAAAGAATGACATGCATCTGTGTCATCTCTATCGTGCGATAAAATAATGAACACAGAACAATGAACCAACCCACCTCCGAGGTGACCGGCCAGCCCGCACAACCTCCTGCCACCCATCCAATCAGTGCCCAGAATCGAGTGACTGGCGTTCGTCTGGGCTTATCGTTGTCAGGCACGCCTTGACAGCAAAAGGCGGAAAAGCGCGGCTGCTCAATCAAACGAAAAGAGCGAGGGCGCTGAGAGGGGGCCCCTGTGCGGGCTCGCTCCCGAGTCCCGCTGCTGAGTCCATTGACACAGACAGCGGGACTCAGCCCCGCCCCCCGCTTCCGTGTCACTGGATTTATTTGACAGCAGAGGGAGCCAATGCCTCCTGCTGCTATCAATCTGTCCAATGAGGAGAGCGTCAGCAGCGGGAGCAACTGCGCTCATGCACATCGCTGGATCGAATTGGGCTGAGGCAAAAAAAAGGGAGGGGGGTCTGGGAGGGAGCTGCAGCACAGAAGGTTTTTGACTTTTGACCTTAATGGATAGAATCCATTAAGGTCAAAAACCTTAAAGGAGTTGTAAAGGCAGAAGATTTTTTATCTCAATGCATTCTATGCATTAAGATAAAAAACCTTCTGTGTGTAGCAGCCTCCCCTGCACCCCTCTAATTACTTACCTGAGCCTCACCTCTGTCCAGCGATGTCCATGAGTCCCTCCGAGACTGTCCCTCCTGACTGGCTGAGACACAGCAGCGGCGACATTGGCTCCCGCGGCTGTCAATCAAAGTCAGTTAGCCAATCAGGAGAGGGAGGAGGCCGAGCAGAATGGCAGCTTCGTATCTGGATGGACACACAGAGCTGCAGCTCGCTCGGGTGCCCCCATAGCAAGCTGCTTGCTTGGGGGCACTCGACAGGAGGGAGGGGCCAGGAGCAGCGAAGAGGGACCCGAGAAGAGGAGGATCCGGGCTGCTCTGTGCAAAACCACTACACAGAGCAGGTAAGTATAACATGTTGGTGATTTTTTTCATTTTTTTTAAACAAGACTTTACTATCACTTTAAGGCTTTACAACTGTTTGAACATGCACTGCAGACACAGATTTAGCCGTTGTGATATATAACGTCTTTATACATAAAAAACAAGTTTGAAAAAAAAAAAATATTGCTTTTTGACAAACAGAAGTGCGACTTTAAAATATAAGAAAAAAAAACTGTATAGTCTGTAGGCTGTAATGCTATTGGACATATTACCTGAATACATTACCAACAATAAATATTAAGGCTCCATGCACACTGAAGCTTATAAACGGCCGTTTTTGGGAGTTTGGGTGATTTTTTTTAATAGCCCATAAACTCCCCTCTATGTTATCCTATGTGTCCATGCACACATGGATGTTTTTGGAGGTTTATCAGCAGTGGAGTTTATGGGCTGTTGTCTGAATGCCCTAAAAATCGCGTTCATGAGCTGTTTTTCTACCACCAAATTTTTTTTTTAAATGTTAAACGCGCATAAACGCTGATAAACATTGGTAAACGCTCAAACATGTGGCTCACCATAGTTTTTTATCGTTTTTCTTAAAAAAAAAAAAAAACGCGGAAAAACGCTAAAAAACGCAGATAAACGCTATTACAAAACCATAAAAAATGTTGAAAGACTCATTGCAAAGCTACTGGCGTTTTTATAACGTTATTTTAACGTCCAGTGTACATGAAGCCTAAGAAAAAAAGCCTTTTTCTTATTTATTTCGTTTTTCAGCAACTTAGTAGATGCCCCCTTATTTATTCTTATGTGGTAGTGCAATAGTAAAATACATGTTTAACCACTTGCTGACCATATAAGGGCTCTTTCACACGGGGCACATCAGTGATGATCTGCCCTGTGAACACCCGCTTGCTCAGCGGGGATCGCTCCGCCGATCCCCGCTGAGCAGGAAGATGACAGGTCCATCGCTGCACACTGTGCAGCCACGGACCTGTCAGAGCGCCGCTCTCCCCTATGGGGGGATCGGATGATGACGGACCGTAGTGTCCGTCGTCACCCGATCCAATCCGAAAACGGATGGAAAAGTAGGTTTTTCCTCCGTTACACTTTTCGGATCGGAGCGGGGTCGGATGTCAGCGGACATGTCACCGCTGACAACCGACGCTCCATAGGGATACATGTATGTCCGTTTTTCATCCGAACCGGACATACGGATCCCTCGTGTGAAAGAGGCCTAACACAGCGTATATTTATTGGTTTGCGCAAAAGTTATAGCGTCTACAAACTAGGGTACATTTTCTGGAATTTAAACAGCTTTTCGTTTATGACTGCCTATGTCATTTCTTGAGGTGCTAAAATGGCAGGGCAGTACAAAACCCCCCCAAATGACCCCATTTTGGAAAGTAGACACCCCAAGGAAATTGCTGAGAGGCATGTTGACCCCATTGAATATTTATTTTTTTTGTCCCAAGTGATTGAATAATGACAAAAAAAAAAAAAAAAAATTTACAAAAAGTTGTCACTAAATGATATATTGCTCACACAGGCCATGGGCCTATGTGGAATTGCACCCCAAAATACATTCAGCTGCTTCTCCTGAGTATGGGGATACCACATGTGTGGGACTTTTTGGGAGCCTAGCCGCGTACGGGGCCCCAAAAACCAATCACCGCCTTCAGGATTTCTAAGGGTGTAAATTTTTGATTTCACTCTTCACTGCCTATCACAGTTTCGGAGGCCATGGAATGCCCAGGTGGCACAAAACCCCCCAAAATGACCCCATTTTGGAAAGTAGACACCCCAAGCTATTTGCTGAGAGGCATGTCGAGTCCATGGAATATTTTATATTGCGACACAAGTTGCGGGAAAGAGACAATTTTTTTTTTTTTGCATAAAGTTGTCACTAAATGATATATTGCTCACACAGGCCATGGGCATATGTGGAATTGCACCCCAAAATACATTTAGCTGCTTCTCCTGAGTATGGGGATACCACATGTGTGGGACTTTTTGGGAGCCTAGCCGCGTACGGGACCCCGAAAACCAATCACTGCCTTCAGGATTTCTAAGGGTGAAAATTTTTGATTTCACTCTTTACTGCCTATCACAGTTTCGGAGGCCATGGAATGCTCAGGTGGCACAAAACCCCCCCAAATGACCCCATTTTGGAAAGTAGACACCCCAAGCTATTTGCTGAGAGGCATGGTGAGTATTTTGCAGCTCTCATTTGTTTTTGAAAATGAAGAAAGACAAGAAAAAACATTTTTTTTTTTCTTTTTTCAATTTTCAAAACTTTGTGACAAAAAGTGAGGTCTGCAAAATACTCACTATACCTCTCAGCAAATAGCTTGGGGTGTCTACTTTCCAAAATGGGGTCATTTGGGGGGGGTTTGTGCCACCTGGGCATTCCATAGCCTCCGAAACTGTGATTGGGGTCTATTAGACCCTAGATCTCTCCACTGCCCTCAAAGCATCTGACCACACCAAGATCGGTGTGATAAAATGCTTCCCCAATTTCCCAATGGCGCTATTTACATCCGGCGAAATCTAAGTCATGAAATGCTCATAGCTTCCGGTTTCTTAGGCCATAGAGATGTTTGGAGCAACTCTGGTCTCTGATCAGCTCTATGGTCAGCTGGCTGAATCACCGGCTGCATTCTCAGGTTCCCTGTTGAGACAGGAGAGCCAGAGAAAAACACGGAAGACGGGGGGGGGGCATTCCCTCCCACGGCTTGTAAAAGCAGTCTAGAGGCTAATTAGCCGCTAGGATTGCTTTTACATGAAAGCTGACCGCTGGCTGAAAAAAATGATACCAAGATGATACCTAAACCTGCAGGCATCATTCTGGTATAACCACTCAAAGTCGTGAATGGCGTACCTGAAGACAAAAAAATGGTTAACAATAAAGCACAGTAAACGGTAAAGTATAAAAAATTGCATACCTGAAAAGCAAACATGATAAAACATAACAACAATAAAACATTGCAGAATAGAATACAGTAAAAAAGAGCAGAACAATAGAGAGAGAATAGAGAGAGAGAGAACAATAAAACTATTTTTTTTTATTTTATATATTTTTTTTTTTTACACTTTTTTTTGTAACTAACTTTTATAACTGTAACCGGTTCCAGGTTCGGGTCTCAAAATGCGATGGCATCTTGGGAGACCCTGTGAATGTGTGCCTAGTCTGTGCAATGCTGTACCCTACGCTAATACTCAACTAGTGAATGGTAGCGTTCAAAACATTCACCAATGCAAAGACCAGGATTGTCAGGACAGGAGGGACAATAATAGCGGGTGTCACGCCTATATCCGCGCTTGCTGCAGACACGACATCTTTTTTGGGGGGATTCGCTGGGTAGGGGTACTCGGGAGGACATAAAAATGCCTCTCATGCAGCCGACTGCATTTGGTTGGGGATGTGAATGGGGGAAGTACGGGCGCTGCAGAAGCGGTGGGTTCCCAATTAGGATTGGCGAATGCAGCAGGAAGGGCATTATGGGCACGACGGTCCTGTGTTTGTCTTTTTGGTGGCAGCGGGACACTACTTGTGCTTGCCACCTCACCAGCTTCAACTGCACTTATGGGACTCGCCACGTCACCACGTGTTACTGCAGTGCTGGTTTGACTATGACCGGGGTGTACTAGGCCGCTGGCGCTTGCCAGTTCACCAAAACGCTACCAAAAAAACTGTTAGCGATCGCAGGGATCAGGCCTGACTCTGCGAACGCTGCAGTTATGCGTTTAGAGTTTTGTAAGTGACAGTGATCGATCGATACTGCACTTGGGTGGGCTGGGCTGGGCTGGGCCGGGCGGAGGGGTAAAACGCAGGTGCTAGCAGGTATCTGGGCTGATCCCGCTAACACTGCGTTTTTGGGAACCCTAAACTGCTGGTGACGCTAGTATAGATCTGATCGGATCAGATATTGATGCGATCAGATACTATACCACTAAGGGAGGTGTATGGGTGTTAGCGCTACTGGCACTAACCTGACGCTGCCTGGGGCTGGTGCTTGCCAGTTCACCAAAATGCTACCAAAAAAACTGTTAGCGATCGCAGGGATCAGGCCTGACTCTGTGAACGCTGCAGTTATGCGTTTAGTGTTCTGTAAGTGACAGTGATCGATCGATACTGCACTTGGATGGGCTGGGCTGGGCCGGGCGGAGGGGCAAAACGCAGGTGCTAGCAGGTATCTGGGCTGATCCCGCTAACACTGCGTTTTTGGGAACCCTAAAACGCTGCGTGCGTGGCTGTTAGCGGTAATCTGACGCTGCCTGGGGCGACGCATATCACCGCCGGGCGATTAGGGGGCTAAACCTTTATTCGGTAATAAACGGCGGGTGCCCTGACACTATAAAAAATAAACAAACTAACCAGCGTCACCAGTAACGGTTATACGGTGATCAGTGGTGAAAGGATTAACTAGGGGGCAATCGCTATAAAACGCTGACGGTGAACCTAAATATTTACCTCACTAACTAGCGTCACCAGCGACACTAATACAGCGATCAGAAAAATGATCGCTTAGCGACACTGGTGACGGGGGGTGATCAAGGGGTTAAAACTTTATTAGGGGGGGTTAGGGGGGTACCCTAGACCTACAGGGGGGTAACAGTAACTGTGCTAACACAGTAACTGTCACAAACTGACACCTAGCAGTAATCAGAAAAAAAAAAAAAAAAACTGCTGGTGTCAGTTTGTGACAGGGGGGGGGGGGGTGATTGGGAGGGGATCGGGGGGCGATCGGGGGGGGGGATCGGGGTGTTTTATATGCCTGGCATGTTCTACTGTGTGTGTGTGTGTTGGTGCACTCACATACCTGTCTTCTCTCCTCGGGCCGGAATGAAAACTACCGAGCCGAGGAGAGATGACATCACTTCCTTTGCTGCTGTTTAGCATACAGCAGCAAAGGAGTGTTCCTATTGGCCAGCGGCGATCGCGAGGGGGGGGCCACGAACGGATGGCCTCCCCCTCGTCTCTGATCGCCGGGGAACAAAACGGGACCGCCTCGGGCACCGGGGGGGGGGTCCGATCGGACCCCCCACCCGTGGGAGGCAAATCACGTACATGTACGTGATTTTGCCTGCCCGTGCCGCCTTGCCGACGTACATCGGCGTGAGGCGGTCCTTAAGTGGTTAAATCTATTTGTAATTTTTTTTATTCATTCTACTGGAACTGCGCTTTCTATGTTGATACATTAGAGTGCAGACATACTACAGGAGATGGTCAGAGACTGCAGACATATTACAGGAGATGTTCAGAGACTGCAGACATGGTACACGAGACGGCCAGAGGCTGCAGACATAATTCAGGAGATGACCAGAGACTGCAAACATACTACAGGAGACACTTAGAGACTGCAGACATAATACAGGAGATGGTCAGAGACTGCGGACATGCTACAGGAGATGGTCAGAGACTGCAGACATGATACAAGAGATGGTCAGAGACTGCAGCCATGATACAAGAGATGGTCAGAGACTGCAGACATGCTATAGGAGATGGTCAGAGACTGCAGACATGCTACAGGAGATGGTCAGAGACTGCAGCCATACTACAGGAGATGGTTAGAGACTGCAGGCATGATACAAGAGATGGTCAGAGACTGCAGACATGATACAGGAGATGGTCAGAGACTGCGGACATGATACAAGAGATGGTCAGAGACTGCAGATATGCTACAAGAGATGGTCAGAGACTGCAGGCATGGTACAAGAGATGGTCTGAGACTGCAGACATGTTACAGGAGATGGTCAGAGACTGGTGTATTCCCCCATTAGGGAGATCGTCTTTATTTCCTGTCAGGACAGGAAGTGAGGGGAATTCTCTGCAGCGGGGACCCTATGAAGTATAATGTCTAGACATGTGACCCCCCAGAGGGAGGATTTATAGGACAATGACACTATTTCGGTGGTGGAGGGTGTGGCTTGGACTCCGGTGAGGGGAATTCTGGGAGAATTGTGTGTGGTGTAACTTTAGTTCTCCAATAATCTTATCACTTCCTGTCCTGGTGACAACCACTCTCAGCCCCCCACCTGTTGTCACAAAGTGAGGGAAAATCTCGACAAAGGGTTCACAAGTATAAAAAAATAAAAAAACTGGAATATTAAAACAATTCCTAATTAAATCCAAAAAGAATGACATGCATCTGTGTCATCTCTATCGTGCGATAAAATAATGAACACAGAACAATGAACCAACCCACCTCCGAGGTGACCGGCCAGCCCGCACAACCTCCTGCCAACCATCCAATCAGTGCCCAGAATCGAGTGACTGGCGTTCGTCTGGGCTTATCGTTGTCAGGCACGCCTTGACAGCAAAAGGCGGAAAAGCGCGGCTGCTCAATCAAACGAAAAGAGCGAGGGCGCTGAGAGGGGGCCCCTGTGCGGGCTCGCTCCCGAGTCCCGCTGCTGAGTCCATTGACACAGACAGCGGGACTCAGCCCCGCCCCCCGCTTCCGTGTCACTGGATTTATTTGACAGCAGAGGGAGCCAATGCCTCCTGCTGCTATCAATCTGTCCAATGAGGAGAGCGTCAGCGGCGGGAGCAACTGTGCTCATGCACATCGCTGGATCGAATTGGGCTGAGGCAAAAAAAAGGGAGGGGGGTCTGGGAGGGAGCTGCAGCACAGAAGGTTTTTGACTTTTGACCTTAATGGATAGAATCCATTAAGGTCAAAAACCTTAAAGGAGTTGTAAAGGCAGAAGATTTTTTATCTCAATGCATTCTATGCATTAAGATAAAAAACCTTCTGTGTGTAGCAGCCTCCCCTGCACCCCTCTAATTACTTACCTGAGCCTCACCTCTGTCCAGCGATGTCCATGAGTCCCTCGATCGTCCGAGACTGTCCCTCCTGACTGGATGAGACACAGCAGCGGCGACATTGGCTCCCGCGGCTGTCAATCAAAGTCAGTTAGCCAATCAGGAGAGGGAGGAGGCCGAGCAGAATGGCAGCTTCGTATCTGGATGGACACACAGAGCTGCAGCTCGCTCGGGTGCCCCCATAGCAAGCTGCTTGCTTGGGGGCACTCGACGGGAGGGAGGGGCCAGGAGCAGCGAAGAGGGACCCGAGAAGAGGAGGATCCGGGCTGCTCTGTGCAAAACCACTACACAGAGCAGGTAAGTATAACATGTTGGTGATTTTTTTCATTTTTTTTAAGCAAGACTTTACTATCACTTTAAGGCTTTACAACTGTTTGAACATGCACTGCAGACACAGATTTAGCCGTTGTGATATATAACGTCTTTATACATAAAAATAATGTTTTTTGACAAACAGAAGTGCGACTTTAAAATATAAGAAAAAAAAACTGTATAGTCTGTAGGCTGTAATGCTATTGGACATATTACCTGAATACATTACCAACAATAAATATTAAGGCTCCATGCACACTGAAGCTTATAAACGGCCGTTTTTGGGAGTTTGGGTGATTTTTTTAATAGCCCATAAACTCCCCTCTATGTTATCCTATGTGTCCATGCACACATGGATGTTTTTGGAGGTTTATCAGCAGGGGAGTTTATGGGCTGTTGTCTGAATGCCCTAAAATCGCGTTCATGAGCTGTTTTTCTACCACCAAATTTTTTTTTTAAATGTTAAACGCGCATAAACGCTGATAAACATTGGTAAACGCTCAAACATGTGGCTCACCATAGTTTTTTAACGTTTTTCTTAAAAAAAAAACATGGAAAAACGCTAAAAAACGCAGATAAACGCTATTACAAAACCATAAAAAATGTTAAAAGACTCATTGCAAAGCTACTGGCGTTTTTATAACGTTATTTTAACGTCCAGTGTACATGAAGCCTAAGAAAAAAAGCCTTTTTCTTATTTATTTCGTTTTTCAGCAACTTAGTAGATGCCCCCTTATTTATTCTTATGTGGTAGTGCAATAGTAAAATACATGTTTAACCACTTGCTGACCATATAAGGGCTCTTTCACACGGGGCACATCAGTGATGATCCGCCCTGTGAACACCCGCTTGCTCAGCGGGGGATCGCTCCGCCGATCCCTGCTGAGCATAAAGATGACAGGTCCATCGCTGCACACTGCGCAGCCACGGACCTGTCAGAGCGCCGCTCTCCCCTATGGGGGGATCGGATGATGACGGTCCGTAGTGTCCGTCGTCACCCGATCCGATCCGAAAACGGATGGAAAAGTAGGTTTTTCCTCCGTTACACTTTTCGGATCGGAGCGGGGTCGGATGTCAGCGGAAATGTCACGGCTGACAACCGACGCTCCATAGGGATACATGTATGTCCGTTTTTCATCCGAACCGGACATACGGATCCCTCGTGTGAAAGAGGCCTAACACTGTTATACGGTGGCACAGTGGCTCTCCTGTGCCGGATCACGTACCTAGTATGTGATCCGGCACTTCCAGGTAGGGGAAGCGGGAGTGGGCCAGTGAATGACTGCCGACACCCGCTGATTGGTGAGGAGAAAGACAGAACAGAGCTCTGCATTGTTTACATGGGCTCTGTTCTGTCTTTTTCCTCGCCCGAGCAGCGGGTGCCAGAGGCCCTGTCAGTGGGGATGTACTGGATTTTGTTTCCCTGTAATGCAGTGAATAAAAACCAGCACATCCCTTAGTAAAGCACCTCACATAGTAAACACAAAATCACTGGTTAGGCACACATTTAACCCTTTAATCCCTGTAGATGTTTAACCCCTTCCCAGCCAGTGTCATTAGTACAGTGACAGTGCATATTTTTAGCACTGATCACTGTATTAGTGTCACTGGTCCCCTAAAAAGTGTCAGACTGTCCGCTGCAATATTGAAGTCCCACTATAAATCGCTGGTCGCCCGCCATTACTAGTGTAAAAAAAAAAAAAAATTCCAGTATATATCCCATAGTTTGTAGATTCTATAACTTTTGCGCAAACAAATCAATATATGCTTACTGGGATTTTTGTTACCAAAAATATGTAACAAAATACATAATGGCCTAAATTTACGAAGAAATTTTTTATTTTTTTATGTTTTATAACAGAAAGTATAAAATATTGTTTTTTTTTAAAAAATTGACGGTCTTTTTTTGTTGAGACAAAATATAAAAAATCCAGTGGTGATCAAATATCACCAAAAGAAAGCGCTATTTGTGTGTGTGTGTGTGGGGGGGGGGGGGATTATATCAATTTAATTTGGGTACAGCGTTGCATGACCGTGTAATTGTCAGTTAAAGTAACGCAGTGCCGTATAGCCAAAAATGTCCTGGTCATGAAAGCGGAGCTCCACCTTAAACAAAAAATATTAAAAGCCAGCAGCTACAAATACTGCAGCTGCGGACTTTTAATAAATGGACACTTACCTGTCCCGGGGTCCAGCGATGTCGGCAGCCGAAGCCGATCGATCGCTCGTCTCTCGGCTGCCCCCACCGCCATCCTCGGTCAGGGAATCAGGAAGTGAAGCGTTGCAGCTTCACTGCCCGGTTCCCTACTGTGCATGCGCGAGTCGCGCTGCGTGTCTACATTTGTCACCATTGTGTTGTGGGAACTGTGTGTTTCCCAGAACACAACGGGGGGGGGGGGGGGGGGGCGGGCATTTGCGGCTAGCTATTCCCGGAAGTGGGTGCAGATACCTGTATTATACAGGTATCTGCACCCACCTCCCCCCTGAAAGGTGCCAATTGAGGCACCGGGGGGGGGGGGGGGGAATCCGATGAGCGGAAGTTCCACTTTAGGGTGGAACTCCGCTTGAAGGGGGGTAAATCTTCCAGAGGTCAAGTGGTTAAAATAAAATCACAATAAAATAAACTGTAAACTCTATTGGCTGTAATGCAAATGCACATTTTAACTGAATATATTATAACCATTAAATATTATTAACCACTTGCCGACCGCCTCACGCCTATATACGTGAGCAGAATGGCACGGGCAGGCAAAATCACGTACCTGGTATGTGATTGCCCTCCTGCGGGCGGGGGGTCCGATCGGACCCCCCCCGCCCCCCCGGTGCCAGCGGCGGTCGGCATTTGTCTGGCAGCGATCAGAGATGAGGGGGAGGCCATCCGATTGTGGCCCGCCCCTCGCGATCGCTCCCAGCCAATGAGAAACATCCCATGTCTCTGTATAGTACACAGAGGCAGAGGATGTGATGTCATCTCTCCTCGGCTCGGCAGTTTCCGTTCCGGCGCCGAGGAGAGAAGACATCTGAGTAAGTGTAAAACACACACACACTCAGTAGAACATGCCAGGCACACTAAACACCCCCGACCCCCCCCCCCCCAATCACCCCTCCCCCCTGTCACAAACTGACACCAAGCAGTTTTTTGTTTTTTTTCCTGATTACTGCATGGTGTCAGTTTGTGACAGTTAGAAGTGGTAGGACAGTTAGGGTTAGCCCCCTTTAGGTCTACCCCCCTAATAAAGTTTTAACCCCTTGATCACCCCCCCTCACCAGTGTCGCTAAGCGATCATTTTTCTGATCGCTGTATTAGTGTCGCTGGTGACGCTAGTTAGGGACGTAAATATTTAGGTTCGCCGTCAGCGTTTTATAGCGACAGGGACCCCCATATACTACCTAATAAATGTTTTAACCCCTTGATTGCCCCCTAGTTAACCCTTTCACCACTGATTACCGTATAACTGTTACGGGTGACGCTGGTTAGTTCGTTTATTTTTTTTAGTGTCAGGGCACCCGCCGTTTATTACCGAATAAAGGTTTAGCCCCCTGATCGCCCGGCGGTGATATGCGTCGCCCCAGGCAGCGTCAGATTAGAGCCAGTAGCGCTAACACCCACGCACGCAGCATACGCCTCCCTTAGTGGTATAGTATCTGAACGCATCAATATCTGATCCGATCAGATCTATACTAGCGTCCCCAGCAGTTTAGGGTTCCCAAAAACGCAGTGTTAGCGGGATCAGCCCAGATACCTGCTAGCACCTGCGTTTTGCCCCTCCGCCCGGCCCAGCCCACCCAAGTGCAGTATCGATCGATCACTGTCACTTACAAAACACTAAACGCATAACTGCAGCGTTCGCAGAGTCAGGCCTGATCCCTGCGATCGCTAACAGTTTTTTTGGTAGCGTTTTGGTGAACTGGCAAGCACCAGCCCCAGGCAGCGTCAGGTTAGTGCCAGTAGCGCTAACACCCACGCACGCACCGTACACCTCCCTTAGTGGTATAGTATCTGATTGGATCAATATCTGATCCGATCAGATCTATACTAGCGTCCCCAGCAGTTTAGGGTTCCCAAAAACGCAGTGTTAGCGGGATCAGCCCAGATACCTGCTAGCAACTGCATTTTGCCCCTCCGCCCGGCCCAGCCCACCCAAGTGCAGTATCGATCGATCACTGTCACTTACAAAACACTAAACGCATAACTGCAGCATTCGCAGAGTCAGGCCTGATCCCTGCGATCGCTAACAGTTTTTTGGGTAGCGTTTTGGTGAACTGGCAAGCGCCAGCGGCCTAGTACACCCCGGTCGTAGTCAAACCAGCACTGCAGTAACACTTGGTGACGTGGCGAGTCCCATAAGTGCAGTTCAAGCTGGTGAGGTGGCAAGCACAAGTAGTGTCCCGCTGCCACCAAGAAGAAGACAAACACATTCCCGTCGTGCCCATAGTGCCCTTCCTGCTGCATTCGCCAATCCTAATTGGGAACCCACCGCTTCTGCAGCGCCCGTACTTCCCCCATTCACATCCCCAACCAAATGCAGTCGGCTGCATGAGAGGCATTTTCTTTATGTCCTCCCGAGTACCCCTACCCAACGAACCCCCCCAAAAAAGAGGTCGTGTCTGCAGCAAGTGCGGATATAGGCGTGACACCCACTATTATTGTCCCTCCTGTCCTGACAATCCTGGTCTTTGCATTGGGTGAATGTTTTGAACGCTACCATTCACTAGTTGAGTATTAGCATAGGGTACAGCATTGCACAGACTAGGCACACTTTCACAGGGTCTCCCAAGATGCCATCGCATTTTGAGAGACCCGAACCTGGAACCGGTTACAGTTATAAAAGTTACAGTTACAAAAAAAAAGTGTAAAAAAAAAAAAAAAAACACAAACAAAAATTTAAAAAAATAGTTGTCGTTTTATTGTTCTCTCTTTCTCTCTATTCTCTCTCTCTATTGTTCTGCTCTTTTTTACTGTATTCTATTCTGCAATGTTTTATTGTTGTTATGTTTTATCATGTTTGCTTTTCAGGTATGCAATGTTTTATACTTTACCGTTTACTGTGCTTTATTGTTAACCATTTTTTTGTCTTTAGGTACGCCATTCACGACTTTGAGTGGTTTTACCAGAATGATGCCTGCAGGTTTAGGTATCATCTTGGTATCATTCTTTTCAGCCAGCAGTCGGCTTTCATGTAAAAGCAATCCTAGCGGCTAATTAGCCTCTAGACTTTTACAAGCAGTGGGAGGGAATGCCCCCCCCACCACCACCACCACCATCTTCTGTGTTTTTCTCTGGCTCTCCTGTCTCAACAGGGAACCTGAGAATGCAGCCAGTGATTCAGCCAGCTGACCATAGAGCTGATCAGAGACCAGAGTGGCTCCAAACATCTCTATGGCCTAAGAAACCGGAAGCTACGAGCATTTTATGACTTAGATTTCGCCGGATGTAAACAGCGCCATTGGGAAATTGGGGAAGCATTTTATCACACCGATCTTGGTGTGGCCAGATGCTTTGAGGGCAGAGGAGAGATCTAGGGTCTAATAGACCCCAATTTTTTCAATAAAAGAGTACCTGTCACTACCTATTGCTATCATGGGGGATATTTACATTCCCTGAGATAACAATAAAAATGATGTAAAAAAAAAAAAAAAAAATGAAAGGGAACAGTTTAAAAATAAGATAAAAAAGCAAAAAAAAATAAATAAAAAAAAAAAAAAAAAAAAAAAAAAAAAAAAAAAAAAGCACCCCTGTCCCCCCTGCTCTCGCGCTAAGGCGAACGCAAGCATCGGTCTGGCGTCAAATGTAAACAGCAATTGCACCATGCATGTGAGGTATCACCGCAAAGGTCAGATCGAGGGCAGTAATTTTAGCAGTAGACCTCCTCTGTAAATCTAAAGTGGTAAGCTGTAAAGGCTTTTAAAGGCTTTTAAAAATGTATTAATTTTGTTGCCACTGCAATTTTAAAGCATGTCATGTTTGGTATCCATGTACTCGGCCTAAGATCATCTTTTTTATTTCATCAAACATTTGGGCACGGGACCCCGAAAACCAAGCACCGCCTTCAGGTTTTCTAAGGGCGTAAATTTTTGATTTCACTCTTCACTGCCTATCACAGTTTCGGAGGCCATGGAATGCCCAGGTGGCACAAAACCCCCCCAAATGACCCCATTTTGGAAAGTAGACACCCCAAGCTATTTGCTGAGAGGTATGGTGAGTATTTTGCAGACCTCACTTTTTGTCACAAAGTTTTGAAAATTGAAAAAAAAAAATTTTTTTCTGGTCTTTCTTCATTTTCAAAAACAAACGAGAGCTGCAAAATACTCACCATGCCTCTCAGCAAATAGCTTGGGGTGTCTACTTTCCAAAATGGGGTCATTTGGGGGGGGTTGTGCCATCTTGGCATTTTATGGCCCTCAAAACTGTGATAGGCAGTGAGGAGTGAAATCAAAAATTTATGCCCTTAGAAATCCTGAAGGCGGTGCTTGGTTTTCGGGGCCCCGTACGCGGCTAGGCTCCCAAAAGGTCCCACACATGTGGTATCCCCATACTCAGGAGAAGCAGCTGAATGTATTTTGGGGTGTAATTCCACATATTCCCATGGCCTGTGTGAGCAATATATCATTTAGTGACAACTTTTTGTAAACTTTTTTTTTTTTGTGGGCGGCACAGTGGTGTAGTGATAGCACTCTCGCCTAGCAGTAAGAAGGGTCGCTGGTTCGAATCCCAACCACGACACTACCTGCTTGGAGTTTGCATGTTCTCCCTGTGCCTGCGTGGGTTTACTCCGGGTACTCCGGTTTCCTCCCACACTCCAAAGACATGCTGGTAGGTTAATTGGATCCTGTCTAAATTGTCCCTAGTATGTGTGAATGTGAGTTAGGGACCGTAGATTGTAAGCTCCTTGAGGGTAGGGACTGATGTGAATGTACAATGTATATGTAAAGCGCTGTGTAAATTGACGGCACTATATAAGTACCTGAAATAAATAAATAAATAACTTTTTGTAAATTTTTTTTTTTTTTTTTGGCATTATTCAATCACTTGGGACAAAAAAAAAAAAATATTCAATGGGCTCAACATGCCTCTCAGCAATTTCCTTGGGGTGTCTACTTTCCAAAATGGGGTCATTTCTGGGGGTTTTGTACTGCCCTGCCATTTTAGCACCTCAAGAAATGACATAGGCAGTCATAAACGAAAAGCTGTTTAAATTCCAGAAAATGTACCCTAGTTTGTAGACGCTATAACTTTTGCGCAAACCAATAAATATACGCTTATTGACATTTTTTTTTACCAAAGACATGTGGCCGAATACATTTTGGCCTAAATGTATGACTAAAATTGAGTTTATTGGATTTTTTTTATAACAAAAAGTAGAAAATATCATTTTTTTTCAAAATTTTCAGTCTTTTTCCGTTTATAGCGCAAAAAATAAAAACCGCAGAGGTGATCAAATACCATCAAAAGAAAGCTCTATTTGTGGGAAGAAAAGGACGCAAATTTAGTTTGGGTACAGCATTGCATGACCGCGCAATTAGCAGTTAAAGCGACGCAGTGCCGAATTGTAAAAAGTGCTCTGGTCAGGAAGGGGGTAAAACCTTCCGGGGCTGAAGTGGTTAAAAAACGAAGAAAAGCCTTTTTCTTCATTTTTTTTTTTTTTTCCTTCAGCAGCCTCTATTTATTCTTAGGTGGTAGTGCAATAGTACAATACATGCTTAAACTTTATTGTGCTATTATTATTGGCATGGAATTGGATTTGGGAAGATTTGGTATTGGGGTGGAAGTGGGGTTGAATTGTGTTGCCGATTTAGAAAAGGCCAGCAGAGGGCACTAAAGAGATGGTTTGAATGAATGTAGTAATATGTGGAACTGCATAAGAAAGGGAAAGGGTTGATGGGAGCCTGCGTCTCTTAGCCAATACAGCTTGCCAGAAGCGTCAGAGGGCTGGGGCTTTAACAGACAGGCGGCGTTCAGAGAAAAACGCAAATTCAGGTGGATAAACCTCCCTCCTTCACATTTTCGTTCCGTATTCATTAGAACATTAAAATTGATATTCATCATAATTTTCGTCAATTGACTTAATTTGAATTTTATTTCTGTTTCATTTTCATCACTGAAAACATGCAGCTGATGATAACTATGATGAAAATACTTTCGTCTACAAAATGAACACTGTAGTACAGTTAGAATTCCGGTAAAATCACTGCTTTGATAACATCAAACATCAACATGCTGGGTCTGTTTTTCGGTTTATCAGAGTTGACTGACAGGCTTGATGTGAGCAAGAGGAAGAGTAAAACAGAGTCACTGCGGAGCGCTACTACTACTACTACAAAAAGGAAAGCCTGCATGTTAAGCACTTCGTATCTAGGCCAAATCTGACACTTCGCTCCTACATTTAAAAATCTACTTTTTTTTTTTACCGTGTTTCCCCGAAAATAAGCTCGGGTCTTTTATTAATTTTGGTAACAAAAGACCCAGTAGGGCTTATTTTCAGGGTAGGTCTTATCATGCCATGTGCACTCTTCTCTCCCCCTCTCCGTCCCTACCTGTCAGGAATCCCCTGTGAAAATATCTTCTGAAATACTAGAATCTACTCCATAGAAATGGAGAAGAGAGAGGGGGGGGGGGAAGGAATGGGCAGTCCTCCTCCTCAAATGTATGGGACTTTGAAGGAAAAAACTGAGTTGCGTAGGTGAGAATCACACAAGCTTAATAAAATTAGCAATGTTTATTGAAATATAATAAAAAAAATATAGTATCGTCAATACATATACAAACATATAGACATCCAGTAGTTGAATCCAGAATTCGTGCGTGACTAAAGCCAACATGTTTCGCAAAAGAAATTTCGCTTCATCAGGGCTAGACACGATGCAATTGATTCATTTACACTGTGTAAATAATAGACAGTCTTAGATTGTACAATGGTTATACATAACATCAACTCTTAACGAACATCAATTATTTTAAATTGTAGCTCACCTACTGTGATAATCTCAAGAATTAAGACTAAAACCACCATTCATTGGACATCACTCGCTGAACCAACCAATACGGACTGTCTCTGGGTGCCAGATCCCAGACAAACAATACCAGTAGGAGGCCTGGACCACACATTCAGGGCACTATATGCTGGTAACCCGTGCTGAAATAGAGACGGGAAACCCATAAGTAACATTGGTAGAAATCAATTATAGAAAAATGCTAATGACCATGGATGGTCAGGCACAAGAGGAAATTACATATGACGCGCACTGGGGTATATTGTACATAAGGTATATTAAATACTTTCAAAAGGTTTACTGGGGATATAATAGATTAACTGTAAGGTACCTGCAATGCTACCCGTACCAGGACCATATAGAATAACCCCTTATAGTACAGTAGGAGGCCCCCCCAGGTGCAAGGCATGTCCGGGTATAGAAGAGGCGACAAGTGCGTCTAAAGTAATTTAAACTTACCCCTAAACGTGGAGAGTAGAGAGAGGGGGGTTATAGCAGCTCCTCATTCCAGGATCAGGGCGTCCGCCCGTTTACCGATGGATGGCCGCGGATGCGTCTAGCAGACAGCTCCCGCGCCTCCATCTTTTGAATGATATGCTCCCCTCGGAAGCAATCAGGTCGGGATTGACCTCCGGCATTGCTTCCGGTCTAGACGTCCCTGTCAGAATGCGCGCGCATCAGGGGAGCGGACGCGGCTGCGTTCCATCCCCAATGATGCGAGCACATTGCCCGTATAGCGTCAATGACGTGACGGGCAGCTGGGGGCGGAAGGGAAAGTGGCTCCACCCCCTGGGCAGGGACGTCCGAGTCCCCCTACCATTAAGGCAACCGTTACTTAGCCAGCAGCAGAGATAGTCCAAGGAGTGGTAGAGAACAACAAATAGGTCTGACATAGACTGGGTACTTTGAAATAATACAAGAGCTTTGTGCAGCAAACATATAAAGTATAAATATCATCTATACATGATTCCCTTCTAATCAAGATCATTATAACTTAATACATTAAGTGAAGCACAAAAAAAAACCATTGTACAATCTAAGACTGTCTATTATTTACACAGTGTAAATGAATCAATTGCATCGTGTCTAGCCCTGATGAAGCGAAATTTCTTTTGCGAAACATGTTGGCTTTAGTCACGCACGAATTCTGGATTCAACTACTGGATGTCTATATGTTTGTATATGTATTGACGATACTATATTTTTTTATTATATTTCAATAAACATTGCTAATTTTATTAAGCTTGTGTGATTCTCACCTAAGCAACTCAGTTTTTTCCTTCAAAGTCCCATACATTTGAGGAGGGGGACTGCCCATTCCCCCCCCCCCCCTCTCTCTTCTCCATTTCTATACAAGTCATACCATAATCAGGGATGGAAAAACTGTTATTTCCCTAAATATAGTCCAACCAGCTCTCCTCTATTACATAGAATCTACTCCACTACAGTATCACACAATGTACACTGTGCATGTTTCTGCAATCCAACCGTGTCACATACCTTCTTATAGTGCCGCTGGGCACTTCCGTGACCTGCAAGAGCTCTGCAGAGGGAGGAGGGCCCGAGATCCCCCGCTGACAGCTTGGAGAGGGGGAGATCAGCTGAGCGCCGCTTCCTTAGCCCGCCGGACCTCTCCTCCTTGCTCTGAGCACTGCGGGGGGGGGGCAAAATCACCCGCTGACAGCTGGGAGGAAAGGAGGAAAGCAGCAGGAGATCAGCTGATCGCAGAGCAGCGCAATTCCGAAGGTACTTGGCACAATTAGATCGCACAAACACACACACAGTCTACACTATACACCACTGCAACAGAGTGGATTCCAGCACGCTACCACCACTTTAAACTAGGGCTTATTTTCGAGGTAGGGCTTATATTGCAGCCCTTCCCGCAAATCACAGTAGGTCTTATTTTCGGAGTAGGTCACATTTTCAGGGAAACAAGGCAGAAAATTACTTAGAACCCCCAAAAATTATATATATATATATATATATATATATATATATATATATATATATATATATATATATTATATATATATTTTAGCAAAGGCCCTATAGAATAAAAAGGTGGTCATTTCAAAACACTAAAGTTAGCCCAATTTTTTTGCATACTATGAAAGACGATGTTACGCTGAGTAAATAGATTCCTGAACATGTTACACTTCAAAATTGCGTCTGCCCGTGAAATGGCGGAAAACTATGTTGCCTAAAATTCTCCATAGCCGATGCTTTAAACGCCTTTACGGGTTTCCAGTTTAGCGTTGCACAGGAGGTCTGGTGCTAGAATTATTGCTCTCGCTGTGACGTTTGCGACAATACCTTACATGTGTGGTGCAATCACCATATACATATGCGTGCGACAGTAACGTATGCGTTCGCCCTTACATGTAAGCAAGGCGGGACGGGGGCACTTTTAATTTTTTCTATTTATTTGATAAAAAAAGTATTTATTTTTTTTATTTTATTTTTATTACAGTTTTTTAAAAAAACTTTTTTTTTTTTTTTTTACTAACTGTATTGTAGTGTTAATTTAGTCGACTGTAATAATTTTGTCGACTAAATTAATACTATTTTAGTCTACAAAAATAAGACCAAAACTAAAACAATACAGATGACTAAAATACAACTAAAACTAAAATGATATTTTAGTCACAAGACTACGAATAAAACGAAATTGAATATATATCACGACGGCTAAACCTTAAAGCCATAAATAATAAACATCTTATTAGATTTTTACTCCAGGAGTAGATAATGTTTGGCAGTTCTAAAGAAATAATGCATTAAAATTTAACTACAATGTAAACCCATCAGATTTTAGTCGACTAAAATGTACTGGGGATTGTAGTATACTAAAATACGACTAAAACTAAAACAACTCAGATGACTAAAATACGACTAAAGCTAAAATGCCATTTTAGTCAATAGACTATAACTAAAGCTAAAAATTTGAAAATTGATGTCAAAATTACCACTGCTGTATTTGCTATCACAAGGTATGAACAACATCCCTTGTGACAGCATGGGCCGTGACAGGTCCTCTTTATGGAGACCCCAAATCTCTCCTCTAGTCTCATGCAGCTGATCAGACACAGGTCGGTCTGATCGGCTGCTTTCCTGGCCGCTGGCGACTTCAAAGTAGTCCCTGCACTACTTTAGTCCGACTTTGATGCGACTTGAGGTCCTTAGAACTAGGTGCACCGTCTCATCTGCTTTAAGCATAGATCGCCACTTATTGGCTGTGAGGGGAACTGCACTGTTCTAGACCAAGAAAGAAGAGGATGTTTTTATCATTTATTTATATATCCTGGTCCCTTAAAGTGGTTGTAAACCCTTACAAACACACTTTTTGCTACAGGTAAGCCTATAATAAGGCTTACCTGTAGCTACCCTGGATATCTCCTAAACCTGAACGGGTATCCCCCGTATGCATGTGCCGACGTCATCGGCACATTCGCACAGAAGCAACGGCACGTAAGTGCCGTTGCTTCAGTTAGACTGTGCCGTTACCGGCGGCTCCCGCACGCACGTGCGAGAGTGATGTCATCGTGTCTCCGGCGCGGAGTAATCACAGCGCCGGAGTAACTCCGGGAGCAATGTCACCAGCTGGAGCGGTGAACGAGAACTGCTGCAGGGGCTTCAATCTAAGGTAAGTAAAACATAATGAGCAAGTACGCTAGGCATACTAGCTCATTATGCCTTTGTCTTGCGAGTTTTTGTTTTTTTACTTACCTTAGAACGAAGCCCCCCGCAGGGGCACACGGTCCCCGCTGAGGGGGCTGACATGCTTCCTCCTCGTTTCTTTTGGGTTCGCGGGCTCCAGCAATGTATGTGGCCGGAGCCGCGATGACGTCACTCCCGCACGTGGCATTCTCGCGGGAACCCCCGGCAAAGAGTTCTGAAGTTTTGTCAGGATACTCCAGACCTTCAGCGCGTATACGCCGCTGACGTCAGCGGCTATATGCAGGGTGAATATCTCCTAAACCGTGCAGGTTTAGAAGATATTAATTTTACCTACAGGTAAGCCTTATTATAGGCATTCCTGTAGGTAAAAATCACCAAGCGGGGTATACAACGAAGACAGGTATTTCGAAAATTCAGGTTTTACCACCCCAAAAATACACAAAAAAATAAAACCAGAGTAAGATAATTCTCTATAACAGCGGTCTTCAACCTTTTTGGCACCGGGGACCGGTGTCATGGCAGAACATTTTGCCAATTCCCGGGTTTTCCACTTCAATGATCACCACACCATGGTTGATATGGGGTTAGGATGATTGAAGCGCATTATTTATTTTATTACATTGTAATGTGAAATAAAATAGCTCAACTCACCATAATGCAGATTCTGTGGGATCCCTGAGTGTGTCACTTGCCACCGCCGCCTGTCACCAGATGCAGCGTGTCACTTGCCACCGTCGCCTGTCACCAGATGCAGCGTGTCACTTGCCACCGTCGCCTGTCACCAGATGCAGCATGTCACTTGCCACCGTCGCCTGTCACCAGATGCAGCGTGTCACTTGCCACCGTCGCCTGTCACCAGATGCAGCGTGTCACTTGCCACCGTTGCCTGTCACCAGATGCAGCGTGTCACTTGCCACCGTCGCCTGTCACCAGATGCAGCATGTCACTTGCCCCTGTCGCCTGTCACCAGATGCAGCGTGTCACTTGCCACCGTCGCCTGTCACCAGATGCAGCATGTCACTTGCCCCTGTCGCCTGTCACCAGATGCAGCGTGTCACTTGCCACCGTCGCCTGTCACCAGATGCAGCGTGTCACTTGCCACCGTCGCCTGTCACCAGATGCAGCGTGTCACTTGCCACCTATCGACTGTCACCAGATGCGGCTTCCCACTCTCCTGCCGCCAGATGTAGAATGTCACGGTAGCCTGCCACCAAAAATATGAATTTAAGGCCAATTTTTAAAGTTTTTTCTTCTGCAGTGGAAGAACTTACTCACACCCTTTTCTTGCAACCTCGCTGCCTCTCCCCAGCGCTGCATGGTCCGACAGAGCGAGGAAACCGGCCTATGCGCAGTTGCTACTGTGTTCCATCCTATCCTAGAGTGAAAGGGTGGAACAGTAAGGATGAGGGGCGGGCAGTGAGAGATGGTGTCATCTCTCTGCTCATTTGCCGCACTTAGATCAGTGCAGCCTGGCTACAAGTACGGCACAGACCGGCACCATAAGGTTACCGATCTGCCAAAGCAGCAAACACAGTATCAGTTAATTGATTAGGACACAGGTAGCCCCACCAGAGAACCACAGTAAGGGCCCTTTCACACTAGGAAATGCAGGTGATTCACATGCAGTTCTGTGCAGTGCGATTTCACCGCACCTTACCAAAAGTAGTGTATGCACTACTTTTGAAGTGCAGGGCAACTGGATCACATGGTCCTTTTGTACCACTAGATCCAGTGAGGACAAACGACACTGTGTTTGCAAGCTGCATTTGGGGTGTTGTTAACGTTGCACTGACACCCGCAGCAGATCACAAGGGCAGTGCAACTGGAATGCAGTGCGGGAAGCAGCACGGGAATGTAGCTTTCCTGCACCACATTCTAGTGTAAATGACCCTAAAACTGTAGTCCTATGCAGCCCGGGATGGTGGAGCAGGGAACTCTCTCAGGGCCCATTGACATTGGAACGTGGTGCAGGAAACCTGCCTTCTATGCACTGCCCTTGCGATCTGCAGTGTCAATACAAAGTTCAGGACGCCCCAAACACAGGTCACAATTGCAGTGCATTTGCCCGCATTGGATCACATGGTACAGAAGTATCATGCAATCCAATTGCAGTGCATTTCTAAAAGTAGTGCATGCACTACTTTTGGCATGGTGCGGGGTGATTTCAGCCCATTTGAAATGAACGGGCTGAAATTGCACTGCATTGCACCCAGATCACATGTGAATCTCACAGGGAGGCAAAGCACTTTCCTGTGTAATTCATATTTTTAAAGGGCCCTTAAGTTGTGAAAAAATAAACAAAGAACCTAATGTAGAAGCGATCAGCAAATAAACTAGTTCCCGCCTGGCCTATAGCACATTGACGACCAGGTGGGCCTTTCGTCCCTCCGGCCATATGACATCCTCCCCTTCTTGGCACGCAGCAATCGGTGTTGAGCCGCGTTCCTCGGGCACTGAGCATCACTGATCAGGGTAAAGAGCCAATAACGCTGGCTCTTTACCATGTGATCAGCTGTGTCTAATCACAGCTGATCACATGTAAACAAATGCCGGTTAGCGGCATTTCTAATCCCCAGCGCTGTCACGGGGGACATTTACACTGATAATCAGGGCATTGATTATCAGTGCAGCATATCAGTGCCACCTTATCAGTGCAGCCTCATCAGTGTCCATTAGTGCAGCCTATCAGTGACCATCAGTGCCGCCTCATCAGTGCTCTATGATAAATAAAAATTGTGTTGCACAAACTCAAATATCAGCGAATCCACAAATTAAGATGGTTTCATATCCTGTGATATATAATCATCAATAGAATATAAATAAAGTGCATACAATCATAATACATACAGCATATAAAGCGCATAATAATGTGCAATCCGTTGCATAAAGTGCATCAATATATTAACGTGTCCAAAAGTTCCTATTCCAGTGGTGATGTGATAGTAATGATCATTTGTTTGCAAATAAAGTGCTTCTTATGTGAATATATATAAACAACTTTGGTGTGCTTTCACCTCCTTGGGACACCTCTGTGCTCCCAGAATTCTCACCTTAAAGAGTAATCAAATGAGCCTTTTGATTACAACCTTTGGGGCGATGTTCTGTCAATCCCAGCCTGGTTTCAAGTATCTCAGATATCTCAAAATGATCCTTGGTAGCAGTCCCTTTAAAAGGAGAAGTATGGGTTTGGCTTTTCCCCATATTCATACTTACCAAAGTGGAAGCTGCATCTGTCCCCCGGCACCTCTGCACTGAGAACTGAGCCATCGAACACCGCCGATGGCTCGGTTCTCTCAGCTCCCCAAGAGGAGAGCTGCTGACTGTCAATCAGCAGCTCTCCTACTCTGCTCCTCCACGCTCATTGGATCGCTAAGCTGTGGAGGGGGCGGGGAGTGGCCATCTCAGCGGCTCGCTGAGAGGCTAAGACTGCCATCAGTCCAGGCACCTGGCGAATCCAGACTTCCGAAGTTAGGATGGTACGGTGCCTGGACTAAACTTGGTGACGTCGGCAGAGAGCCGAATTCAGACTGCTCTCTGCTGAAAACGGGTCACAGCAGTGCAAATTGAATTGCACTCATGTAACCCTTAAAAGAAGCCCAAACAAACGAGCTCAGGCTGGACTTCTCCTTTAACCACTTGCCGACCGCCTAACGACGATATATGTCAACAGAATGGCACGGGCAGGCAAAATCACCTACCTGGTACGTGATTGCCTTCCCGCGGGCGGGGGGTCCGATCGAACCCCCCCCGGTGCCAGAGGCGGTCGGCTTTGGTCTGGGAGCATTTAGAGATTAGGGGGAGGCCATCCATTCGTGGCCCCCCCCTCGCGATCGCTCCAAGCCAATTAGAATCCTCCCCTGCCTGTGTGTAGTACACACAGGCAGGGGATGTGATGTCATCTCTCCTCGGCTCGGTAGTTTCCGTTCCGGCGCCGAGGAGAGAAGATATCTGAGTAAGTGCACAAACACACACACACTCAGTAGTACATGCCAGGCACACATTACACCCCCCCCCCCCAATCACCCCCCTCCCCCCCCCCCCGTCACACTGACACCAAGCAGTTTTTTCTTTTCTGATTACTGCATGGTGTCAGTTTGTGACAGTTAGAAGTGGTAGGGCAGTTATTATTAGCCCCCTTTAGGTCTAGGGTACCTCCCTAACCCCCCCTAATAAAGTTTTAACCCCTTGATCACCCCCTGTCACCAGTGTCGCTAAGAGATCATTTTTCTGATCGCTGTATTAGTGTCGCTGGTGGCGCTAGTTAGGGACGTAAATATTTAGGTTCGCCGTCAGCGTTTTATAGCGACAGGGACCCCCATATTCTACCTAATAAATGTTTTAACCCCTTGATTGCCCCCTAGTTAACCCTTTCACCACTGATCACCGTATAACCGTTAGGGTTGACGCTGGTTAGTTCGTTTATTTTTTTATAGTGTCAGGGCACCCGCCGTTTATTACCGAATAAAGGTTTAGCCCCCTGATCGCCCGGCGGTGATATGCGTCGCCCCAGGCAGCGTCAGATTAGCGCCAGTATCGCTAACACCCACGCACGCAGCATACGCCTCTCTTAGTGGTATAGTATCTGTACGGATCAATATCTGATCCGATCAGATCTATACTAGCGTCCCCAGCAGTTTAGGGTTCCCAAAAACGCAGTGTTAGCGGGATCAGCCCAGATACCTGCTAGCACCTCCGTTTTTCCCCTCCGCCCGGACCAGCCCAGCCCACCCAAGTGCAGTATCGATCGATCACTGTCAATTACAAAACACACTAAAATGCATAACTGCAGCGTTCGCAGAGTCAGGCCTGATCCCTGCGATCGCTAACAGTTTTTTTGATAGCGTTTTGGTGAACTGGCAAGCACCAGCCCCAAGCAGCGTCAGGTTAGCGCCAGTAGCGCTAACACCCATGCACGCACCGTACACCTCCCTTAGTGGTATAGTATCTGAACGGATCAATATCGGATCCGATCAGATCTATACTGGCGTCCCCAGCAGTTTAGGGTTCCCAAAAACGCAGTGTTAGCGGGATCAGCCAAGATACCTGCTAGCACCTGCGTTTTGCCCCTCCGCCCGGCCCGGCCAAGCCCACCCAAGTGCAGTATCGATCGATCACTGACACTTACAAAACCCTAAACGCATAACTGTAGCGTTCGCAGAGTCAGGCCTGATCCCTGCGATCGCTAACAGTTTTTTTGGTAGCGTTTTGGTGAACTGGCAAGCATCAGCGGCCTAGTACACCCCGGTCGTAGTCAAACCAGCACTGCAGTAACACGTGGTGACGTGGCGAGTCCCATAAGTGCAGTTCAAGCTGGTGAGGTGGCAAGCACAAGTACTTCCCCCATTCACATCCCCAACCAAATGCAGTCGGCTGCATGAGAGGCATTTTCTTTATGTCCTCCCGAGTACCCCTACCCAACGAACCCCCCCAAAAAAGAGGTCGTGTCTGCAGCAAGCGCGGATATAGGCGTGACGCCCGCTATTATTGTCCCTCCTGTCCTGACAATCCTGGTCTTTGCATTGGTGAATGTTTTGAACGCTACCATTCACTAGTTGAGTATTAGCATAGGGTACAGCATTCCACAGACTAGGCGCCATTTCACAGGGTCTCCCAAGATGCCATCGCATTTTGAGAGACCCGAACCTGGAACCGGTTACAGTTATAAAAGTTACAGTTACAAAAAAAAGTGTAAAAAAAAAACCACACAAACGAAAATATAAAAAAAAAAAAAAAAAAAGTTGACGTTTTATTGTTCTCTCTCGCTCTATTCTCTCTCTATTGTTCTGCTCTTTTTTACTGTATTCTATTCTGCAATGTTTTATTGTTATTATGTTTTATCATGTTTGCTTTTCAGGTATGCAATTTTTTATACTTTACCGTTTACTGTGCTTTATTGTTAACCATTTTTTTGTCTTCAGGTACGCCATTCACGACTTTGAGTGGTTATACCAGAATGATGCCTGCAGGTTTAGGTATCATCTTGGTATCATTCTTTTCAGCCAGCAGTCGGCTTTCATGTAAAAGCAATCATAGCAGCTAATTAGCCTCTAGACTGCTTTTACAAGCAGTGGGAGGGAATGCCCCCCCCCACCGTCTTCCGTGTTTTTCTCTGGCTCTCCTGTCTCAACAGGGAACCTGAGAATGCAGCCGGTGATTGAGCCAGCTGACCATAGAGCTGATCAGAGACCAGAGTGGCTCCGAACATCTCTATGGCCTAAGAAACCGGAAGCTACGAGCATTTTATGACTTCGATTTCGCCGGATGTAAACAGGGCCATTGGGAAATTGGGGAAGCATTTTATCACACCGATCTTGGTGTGGTCAGATGCTTTGAGGGCAGAGGAGAAATCTAGGGTCTAATAGACCCCAATTTTTTCAAAAAAGAGTACCTGTCACTACCTATTGCTATCATAGGGGATATTTACATTCCCTGAGGTAACAATAAAAATTATTTAAAAAAAAAAATGAAAGGAACAGTTTAAAAATAAGATAAAAAAGCAAAAAAATAATAAAGAAAAAAAAAAAAAAAGCACCCCCGTACCCCCTGCTCTCGCGCTAAGGTGAACGCAAGCGTCGGTCTGGCGTCAAATGTAAACAGCAATTGCACCATGCATGTGAGGTATCACCGCGAATGTCAGATCGAGGGTAGTAATTTTAGCAGTAGACCTCCTCTGTAAATCTAAAGTGGTAACCTGTAAAGGCTTTTAAAAATGTATTAATTTTGTTGCCACTGCACGTTTGTGCGCAATTTTAAAGCATGTCATGTTTGGTATCCATGTACTCGGCCTAAGATCATCTTTTTTATTTCATCAAACATTTGGGCAATATAGTGTGTTTTAGTGCATTTGCTTTAAAAAAATATATAATGTTTGGGGGTTCAAAGTAATTTTCTTACAAAAAAAAATAATTTTTTCATGTAATCAAAAAGTGTCAGAAAGGGCTTTGTCTTCAAGTGGTTAGAAGAGTAGGTGATGTGTGACGTAAGCTTCTAAATGTTGTGCATAAAATGCCAGGACAGTTCAACCCCCCCCCAAATGACCCCATTTTGGAAAGTAGACACCCCAAGCTATTTGCTGAGAGGCATGTCGAGTCCATGGAATATTTTATATTGTGGCACAAATTACGGGAAAGTGACAATTTTTTTTTTTTTTGCACAAAGTTGTCACTAAATGATATATTGCTCAAACATGCCATGGGAATATGTGAAATTACACCCCAAAATACATTCTGTTGCTTCTCCTGAGTACGGGGATACCACATGTGTGGGACTTTTTGGGAGCCTAGCCGCGCACGGGACCCCGAAAACCAAGCACCGCCTTCAGGCTTTCTAAGGGCGTAAATTTTTTATTTCACTCTTCACTGCCTATCACAGTTTCGGAGGCCATGGAATGCCCAGGTGGCAAACCCCCCCCCCCCCCCCAAATGACCCCATTTTGGAAAGTAGACACCCCAAGCTATTTTCTGAGAGGTATAGCGAGTATTTTGCAGACCTCACTTTTTGTCACAAAGTTTTGAAAATTGAAAAAAGAAAAAAAAAAAAAATTTTCTTGTCTTTCTTCATTTTCAAAAACAAATGAGAGCTGCAAAATACTCACCATGCCTCTCAGCAAATAGCTTGGGGTGTCTACTTTCCAAAATGGGGTCATTTGGGGGGGGAAACTGTGATAGGCAGTGAAGAGTGAAATAAAAAATTTACGCCCTTAGAAATCCTGAAGGCGGTGATTGGTTTTCGGGGTCCAGTACGCGGCTAGGCTCCTAAAAAGTCCCACACATCTGGTATCCCCATACTCAGGAGAAGCAGCTAAATGTATTTTGGGGTGCAATTCCACATATGCCCATGGCCTGTGTGAGCAATATATCATTTAGTGACAACTTTTTGTAATTTTTTTTTTTTTGTCATTATTCATTCACTTGGGACAAAAAAAATGAATATTCAATGGGCTCAACATGCCTCTCAGCAATTTCCTTGGGGTGTCTACTTTCCAAAATGGGGTCATTTGGGGGGGTTTTGTACTGCCCTGCCTTATTTATTTAAGGCTTCTTTCCTTTCTTTTTACTTGGTGATCCTGCCAGTAATACACTTCCTGTCCTAGGGTGACAACACTCACTCACTATACTGTATATCTAATACACACGAGCGGACTTTACGGCAGACTTGGTCCAGCGGACCAGAGTCCGTCGGATAATTTGATTGTGTGTGGGCTCCAGCGGAATTTTTTTTCCCCAAAAGGTCGACAGACCTAGAAATGAAACATGTTTCAAATCTTTCCGAAGGACTTGAGTCCGGTCGAAAAGTCCGCTTGTCTGTATGCTAGTCCGATGGACAAAAACCGAAGCTAGGGCAGCTATTGGCTACTGGGTATGAACTTCCTTGTTCCAGTCCGGTCGTAGGTCATCACGTACGAATCCATCGGACTTTGGTTGATCGTGGGTAGGCAAGTCCGTTTGTTCGGAAAGTCAGTCGGAAAGTCTGTCGAAAAGTCCGCCAGACCTAGTCTGTCGAAAAGTCCGCCCGTGTGCACGCGGCATTATACCTCCCAACATCAGAAGCTGAGAAGGAGATACAACCTGGAAAGGAGGAAACATGCGGCATGCAGTATGTACAGCATTGAAAACTGGGTGTGGCTAAGTCGGGTTTAATATTGGGCGTGCCCCAATGAAACATTTATAAATATAGTGATAAATACAGTGTTTAATGGGGGGACATGGGGTATTGGTGCGCTATGAAAGAAAAGGGGGGACCGAGTAACCTGTGGCGGGAGAGGGGGAACACTGATACTCTGTGGAGGGAGAGGGGGGAACACTGGTACTCTGTGGAGGGAGAGGGGGGACACTGGTACTCTGGGGAGGGAGAGGGGGACACTGGTACTCTGTGGATGGAGAGGGGACACTGGTACTCTGTGGATGGAGAGGGGACACTGGTATTCTGTGGAGGGAGAGGGGACACTGGTATTCTGTGGAGGGAGAGGGGGGGCACTGGTATTCTGTGGAGGGAGAGGGGGGACACTGGTACTCTGTGGTGGGAGAGGGGGGACACTGGTATTCTGTGGAGGGAGAGGGGGGACAGTGGTATTCTGCGGAGGGAGAGGGGGGACACTGGTACTCTGTGGAGGGAGAGGGGGGACACTGGTACTCTGTGGTGGGAGAGGGGGGGCACTGGTACTCTGTGGAGGGAGAGGGGGGACACTGGTACTCTGTGGTGGGAGAGGGGGGACACTGGTACTCTGTGGAGGGAGATGGGGGACACTGGTACTCTGTGGAGGGAGATGGGGGACACTGGTATTCTGTGGAGGGAGAGGGGGGGACACTGGTACTCTGTGGAGGGAGAGGGGGGACACTGGTACTCTGTGGAGGGAGAGGGGGGACACTGGTATTCTGTGGAGGGACAGGGGGGGACACTGGTACTCTGTGGAGGGAGAGGGGGAACACTGGTACTCTGTGGCGGGAGAGGGGGGACACTGGTACTCTGTGGAGGGAGAGGGGGACACTGGTACTCTGTGGAGGGAGAGGGGGGACACTGGTACTCTGTGGAGGGAAAGGGGGGACACTGCTACTCTGTGGAGGGAGAGGGGGGACACTGGTACTCTGTGGAGGGAGAGGGGGGACACTGGTACTCTGTGGCGGGAGAGGGGGGACACTGGTACTCTGTGGAGGGAGAGGGGGACACTTGTACTCTGTGGAGGGAGAGGGGGGACACTGGTACACTGTGGAGGGGGACCTGGTACTTTGTGAAGTAGGAGAAGGGCACTGGTATACTGTGGAGGAGGAGGAGGAGGAGGAGGACACTGGTACTCTGTGGAGGGAGAGGGGACACTGGTACTCTGTGGATGGAGAGGGGACACTGGTATTCTGAGGAGGGGGGGGGGGCTGGTACTATGTGGAGGGAGAGGGGGGACACTGGTATTCTGTGGAGGGAGAGGAGGGACACTGGTACTCTGTGGAGGGGGACCTGGTACTTTGTGAAGTAGGAGAAGGGCACTGGTACACTGTGGAGGAGGAGGAGGACACTGGTACACTGTGGAGGGAGAGGGGACACTGGTACTCTGTGGAGGGAGATGGGGGACACTGGTACTCTGTGGAGGGAGATGGGGGACACTGGTATTCTGTGGAGGGAGAGGGGGGGACACTGGTACTCTGTGGAGGGAGAGGGGGGACACTGGTACTCTGTGGAGGGAGAGGGGGGACACTGGTATTCTGTGGAGGGACAGGGGGGGACACTGGTACTCTGTGGAGGGAGAGGGGGAACACTGGTACTCTGTGGCGGGAGAGGGGGGACACTGGTACTCTGTGGAGGGAGAGGGGGACACTGGTACTCTGTGGAGGGAGAGGGGGGACACTGGTACTCTGTGGAGGGAAAGGGGGGACACTGCTACTCTGTGGAGGGAGAGGGGGGACACTGGTACTCTGTGGAGGGAGAGGGGGGACACTGGTACTCTGTGGCGGGAGAGGGGGGACACTGGTACTCTGTGGAGGGAGAGGGGGACACTTGTACTCTGTGGAGGGAGAGGGGGGACACTGGTACACTGTGGAGGGGGACCTGGTACTTTGTGAAGTAGGAGAAGGGCACTGGTATACTGTGGAGGAGGAGGAGGAGGAGGAGGACACTGGTACTCTGTGGAGGGAGAGGGGACACTGGTACTCTGTGGATGGAGAGGGGACACTGGTATTCTGAGGAGGGGGGGGGGCTGGTACTATGTGGAGGGAGAGGGGGGACACTGGTATTCTGTGGAGGGAGAGGAGGGACACTGGTACTCTGTGGAGGGGGACCTGGTACTTTGTGAAGTAGGAGAAGGGCACTGGTACACTGTGGAGGAGGAGGAGGACACTGGTACACTGTGGAGGGAGAGGGGACACTGGTACTCTGTGGATGGAGAGGGGACACTGGTATTCTGTGGAGGGAGAGGGGACACTGGTATTCTGTGGAGGGAGAGGGGGGGCAGTGGTATTCTGCAGAGGGAGAGGGGGGACACTGGTACTCTGCAGAGGGAGAGGGGGGACACTGGTACTCTGTGGAGGGAGAGGGGGGACACTGGTACTCTGTGGAGGGAGAGGGGGGACACTGGTATTCTGTGGAGGGAGAGGGGGGACACTGGTACTCTGTGGAGGGAGAGGGGGGACACTGGTACTCTGTGGAGGGAGAGGGGGGACACTGGTATTCTGTGGAGGGAGAGGGGGGGACACTGGTACTCTGTGGAGGGAGAGGGGGGACACTGGTACTCTGTGGCGGGAGAGGGGGGACACTGGTACTCTGTGGAGGGAGAGGGGGGACACTGGTACTCTGTGGCGGGAGAGGGAGACACTGGTACTCTGTGGAGGGAGAGGGGAGACACTGGTACTCTGTGGAGGGAAAGGGGGGACACTGGTACTCTGTGGAAGGAGAGGGGGGACACTGGTACTCTGTGGAAGGAGAGGGGGGACACTGGTACTCTGTGGAGAAGGGAACTGGTACTCTGTGGAGGGGGATCTGGTACTTTGTGAAGTAGGAGAAGGGAACTGGTACTCTGTGGAGGGGGAGGAGGACACTGGTACTCTGAGGAGGAGAAGGGTACTGGTACTCTCTGGAAGGAGGGGGAACACTGGCACCCGGTGGAGGGGGGCACTGATACTTGGTGGAGGGGGAGGGGGGAACTGGTACTTTGGTGAAGTAAGAATGGGGGACATTGGTGTCAGTGGGGGTTGTTGGTGTTCAGTGGTTACGTATCTGTCCACACTCTTGGTCCTGTGATGGTGCTTTCCTCCGCCGAGACTAAATAACTAATGTCAGTGAGGAGATCACTCCACCCAACAGAGCAGCAAAGGAGCTGAAGCCAGGTACAGGAGACAGGAGTCTCCGGTCGGCAGCGGAGCACAGCATGGATCTGCAGAATGCTGGGGGTTTTGTTAAAATGCAGAGACAGTCCCGCAGACTCCAGGACTGTAGGGAGGTAATGTATGATCTAGGAGAGAAAGTGTATTCGTACTATAGAAATTCTCCTCTTTGCTATAACATAGTGGAAAGTGTGCTTTAGTCCAGTGAGTGATGGAGGAAGCACCACTGCTGCCTATTGTGTACAGGCAACCGTAGCTGTCTGAATACATGAACATTTCCGGCATCGGATTGGCTGCAGTCACTGTTTGACTGACAATTTTCCAACCGTCTCCTTCAATTTTCAGATGGGTGGAGTGGTTCCAACAGGGACACCCAATGCGTGAACTTTAGTCGTTTTTTTAGGGACTGACTAATTTGCTTCATGTATGCCCAGCTTTAGACTGTCACCTCAACAAGTGTCCACATTGGATGGTCTCCCATCTATTCCTGTTCTACGGACCACACCAAATTTTAAGATTTTCCCATTACTTCCAGTCTCGGTGACAGAAGTCATCAGAACAAATATTGAGACCAATAAAGCCTTCTCCTGCTAAAAATAATCTTTTGTGGTTTTGGATAGAACTGGAAGGGTCGAGAACCTTGGTCAGCTTTTTTATTTCCTGTTGCATCCCTGAAAAGTGTTTCTTCTGTCATCAGGACAAGGCAGGAAAAATCTCCCCACCGGGACACAGACAATCAGAAGCAAAAACTGACATGGTGTTAGGATTACTCTCCTCTTGTGATCAGTCGAACTCCAGGTGTATTGAAAAGCAGATAATTTATTTCAGATGTGTCACACAAATGGATGATGCTTACAAGTCAAAAGATGCAGTAAGAATCATACAAAGAGATGAACATCCCCCCTCCTAATACCTACAATAATATAGAGATAACGTTTCTATTGGCTGAGGAAACACGCATAGCGTGCCTGGTACAAAATGGTACTTTATTTGCAAATTAGTGTTTCCTGTACATTCTTGTTCTACCATATATGGTTAGGCCTAATCATCCTACAACCTACTATGGAGTTAGTTAAAGTAAATGATACAGCAAGTTAGTACAACAATGTGCTCAGAAGTCATCTTAAGAAAAGTCTCAGGGTTATTGTATTTCTAATAGTTTTTCTAATAGTCACACAATAAACATTTAAAACTTTTCTAACATTCCCTCCTCTTGTGTGACTATTTTATCTCAACACATTTCGATGATAGTCCCAGTGTTATACACTTTCGGTCTGTATGTCATTAAGTTGAGCTTCAATGTCCACAAAGGTCTCCTCAGAGGTAGGAAGGGCTTGATACATCGTTCTTTAGACTGCGGTTTCAATCAGTTTCTGTGAAAGTCCTCGAATACAGGGAATGCAGCAGCATCCGCAAGTGACCAAAATGGCCAAAGCCACAGCAATTGAGATCAAACATGATGTTATAAGTCCACTCCACTTACCGAACCATCCTTCAAGCCAGTTTGTTAATGGATCATTAATATCTGAGTTTTCCGCTAATTCATTCAATAGAGCAGTCAGTCCTTCCAAGGCTCTGGTCACGGTCCCTCCAGAAGCTGTATTATTAGGGATAAAAGTGCAACACATGCTACCAAACATTTTGTATACCCCTCCTCTTTCAACTAGGACCATATCTAAGGCCATTCGGATCTGCCATGCCATTAGAGATGTGGTGGCCAACTGTTCTGTTAGGCCCTTCACAGCTTCCCTAGTATAGTTTACGTGTGTGTGTGTGTGTGTGTATATTTATATATACATACATATAATCCAGTCAACATTTTTATCTATAGTCACCCACCAGAGAAGAGACCCAAACCCAGCTGTCACCTGATTCCTGGCCCTAAACTCATCCAGCACTCCGCCAGGAACCCCAGTCTCATCTATGTAGATCCGAGAGTCAAATGACCCTATGGGAGAGGTGTCCCTCCAATACCGTTGGTGACTCTTAGTCCACGGGTGTTCTGACAGGATCCTCAGGGGCATAGCCAGCTGGACCATAGCGCAATCCCCTCGGGCATTGGCCAGTATCCTAGCTTACCGTTTCTTATCCCCACACATCCACCAGACATCAGCTCTCTGAATGTCATGTTCAACCCAGTCACCATTGCCCATGTTAATCCTCTCCCTACAACAGTCATCGGGTAGCCACTCAAGATCCATCCCGCTACAGTTCCCTGGGAGTACAAAACAAGTAAAGTTGCCCGGATAAGCAGTAACCGCTGGAGGTATCTGAGGTCTCTGTACTAGGGGAAACAACAAACTCAACGTGTGACAGGTAGAATTTGTTTCAGGTTTAAAACTCTTATTATATAATCGCAACATACATTTTAAACCTTCTGGATCTGTATTGTGATCTAGAGGAAAAGGAATAGTTGCTAAATGTAGTCTTGCTCTGGCACAAACTAAACAGTTTTCCTTTTTTTTTTTTTTAAAGTTTTAACCATATACCTCAACCATTCTAACCACTCATTTTTTTCCCTGCTATCCTGTCTCCAAAGCTATGGCATCTTCTACTGTTAGATTAGTAAATCTTATAGTTTTACTCAGAACTTCTATTTTAGTATGGCGTCACTTCCGGTCTGAGCGGCGATTGTTGTTTACACAGCGCCGGCTTTTGTTTTATCATGTGAGTATATCTCCTAAACTTTTTATTAAATAAAGCCTTTTTAAACAATATCACACTATTTTTTTTTTAAGCACGTCACTTTGTATGGACTTTTCTAATAATAATTTAGTGTTTGCAATAATTTCATCATTTGTTTTGGTTTTGAATGTGGTCTTACTGTGGTGTAACACAGAGACGTATATTGAATTGTGCATTTACATTTTTGTTGTTTATTATTATTATTTTTTTCACTTCTGCTTTATCCACTTCAGCCCCGGAAGGTTTTACCCCCTTCCTGACCAGAGCACTTTTTACAATTCGGCACTGCGTCGCTTTAACTGCTAATTGCGCGGTCATGCAATGCTGTACCCAAACGAAATTTGCGTCCTTTTCTTCCCACAAATAGAGCTTTCTTTTGATGGTATTTGATCACCTCTGCCGTTTTTATTTTTTGCGCTATACACGGAAAAAGACCGAAAATTTTGAAAAAAAATGATATTTTCTACTTTTTGTTCTAAAAAAAATCCAATAAACTCAATTTTAGTCATACATTTAGGCCAAAATGTATTCGGCCACATGTCTTTGGTAAAAAAAATGTCAATAAGTGTATATTTATTGGTTTGCGCAAAAGTTATAGCGTCTACAAACTAGGGTACATTTTCTGGAATTTACACAGCCTTTAATTTATGACTGCCTATGTCGTTTCTTGAGGTGCTAAAATGGCAGGGCAGTACAAAACCCCCACAAATGACCCCATTTTGGAAAGTAGACACCCCAAGGAATTTGCTGAGAGGCATGTTGAGCCCATTGAATATTCATTTTTTTTGTCCCAAGTGATTGAATAATGACAAAAAAAAAAAAAAATTACAAAAAGTTGTCACTAAATGATATATTGCTCACACAGGCCATGGGCATATGTGGAATTGCACCCCAAAATACATTTAGCTGCTTCTCCTGAGTACGGGGATACCACATGTGTGGGACTTTTTGGGAGCCTAGCCGCGTACGGGGCCCCGAAAACCAAGCAACGCCTTCAGGATTTCTAAGGGCGTACATTTTTGATTTTACTCCTCACTACCTATCACAGTTTTGAAGGCCATAAAATGCCCAGATGACATAAAACCCCCCCAAATGACCCCATTTTGGAAAGTAGACACCCCAAGCTATTTGCTTTGAGGCATGTTGAGTCCATGGAATGTTTTATATTTTGACACAAGTTGCGGGAAAGTGACAAATTTTTTTTTTTTTTTTTGCACAAAGTTGTCACTAAATGATATATTGCTCACACAGGCCATGGGCATATGTGGAATTGCACCCCAAAATACATTTAGCTGCTTCTCCTGAGTACGGGGATACCACATGTGTGGGACTTTTTAGGAGCCTAGCCGCGTACGGGACCCCGAAAACCAAGCACCGCCTTCAGGATTTCTAAGGGCGTACATTTTTGATTTTACTCCTCACTGCCTATCACAGTTTCGGAGGCCATGGAATGCCCAGGTGGCACAAACCCCCCCCAAATGACCCCATTTTGGAAAGTAGACACCCCAAGCTATTTGCTGAGAGGCATGGTGAGTATTTTGCAGCTCTCATTTGTTTTTGAAAATAAAGAAAGACGAGAAAAAAAATGTTTTTTTTTCTTTTTTCAATTTTCAAAACTTTGTGACAAAAAGTGAGGTCTGCAAAATACTCACTATACCTCTCATCAAATAGCTTGGGGTGTCTACTTTCCAAAATGGGGTCATTTGGGGGGGTTTTGTGCCACCTGGGCATTCCATGGCCTCCGAAACTGTGATAGGCAGTGAAGAGTGAAATCAAAAATTTACGGCCTTAGAAAGCCTGAAGGCGGTGCTTGGTTTTCGGGGTCCCGTACGCGGCTAGGCTCCCAAAAAGTCCCACACATGTGGTATCCCCGTACTCAGGAGAAGCAACAGAATGTATTTTGGGGTGTAATTTCACATATTCCCATGGCATGTTTGAGCAATATATCATTTAGTGACAACTTTGCACAAAAAAAAATAAAAAAAATAAAAAATTGTCTCTTTCCCGCAACTTGTGTCACAATATAAATTATTCCATGGACTCAACATGACTCTCAGCAAATAGCTTGGGGTGTCTACTTTCCAAAATGGGGTCATTTGGGGGGGTTTTGAACTGTCCTGGCATTTTATGCACAACATCTAGAAGCTTATGTCACACATCACCCACTCTTCTAACCACTTGAAGACAAAGCCCTTTCTGACACTTATTGTTTACATAAAAAAATAATTTTTTTTTGCAAGAAAATTACTTTGAACCCCCAAACATTATATATTTTTTTTAAAGCAAATGCCCTACAGATTAAAATGGTGGGTGTTTCATTTTTTTTTTTCACACAGTATTTGCGCAGCGATTTTTCAAACGCATTTTTTGGGGAAAAAACACACTTTTTTACATTTTAATGCACTAAAACACACTATATTGCCCAAATGTTTGATGAAATAAAAAAGATGATCTTAGGCCGAGTACATGGATACCAAACATGACATGCTTTAAAATTGCGCACAAACGTGCAGTGGCGACAAACTAAATACATTTTTAAAAGCCTTTAAAAGCCTTTACAGGTTACCACTTTAGATTTACAGAGGAGGTCTACTGCTAAACTTACTGCCCTCGATCTGACCTTCGCGGCGATACCTCACATGCATGGTGCAATTGCTGTTTACATTTGACGCCAGACCAACACTTGCGTTCACCTTAGCGCGAGAGCAGGGGGGACAGGGGTGCTTTTTTTTTTTTTTTTTTTTTTCTCTTTATTATTATTATTTTTTTATCTTATTTTTAAACTGTTCCTTTCATTTTTTTTTTTTATAAATCATTTTTATTGTTATCTCAGGGAATGTAAATATCCCCTATGATAGCAATAGGTAGTGACAGGTACTCTTTTTTGCAAAAATTGGGGTCTATTAGACCCTAGATTTCTCCTCTGCCCTCAAAGCATCTGATCACACCAAGATCGGTGTGATAAAATGCTTTCCCAATTTCCCAATGGCGCTGTTTACATCCGGCGAAATCTACGTCATAAAATGCTCGTAGCTTCCGGTTTCTTAGGTCATAGAGATGTTTGGAGCCACTCTGGTCTCTGATCAGCTCTATGGTCAGCTGGCTGAATCACCGGCTGCATTTTCAGGTTCCCTGTTGAGACAGGAGAGCCAGAGAAAAACACGGAAGATGTTGGGGGGGGGCATTCCCTCCCACTGCTTGTAAAAGCAGTCTAGAGGCTAATTAGCCACTAGGATTGCTTTTACATGAAAGCCGACCGCTGGCTGAAAAGAATGATACCAAGATGATACCTAAACCTGCAGGCATCATTCTGGTATAACCACTCAAAGTCGTGAATGGCATACCTGAAGACAAAAAAATGGTTAACAATAAAGCACAGTAAACGGTAAAGTATAAATAATTACATACCTGAAAAGCAAACGTGATAAAACATAATAACAATAACAATAACAATAAAACATTGCAGAATAGAATACAGTAAAAAAGAGCAGAACAATAGAGAGAGAATAGAGAGAGAGAGAACAATAAAACGACAACTATTTTTATTTTATATTTTTGTTTGTGTTTTTTTTTTTTTTTACACTTTTTTTTGTAACTAACTTTTATAACTGTAACCGGTTCCAGGTTCGGGTCTCTCAAAATGCGATGGCATCTTGGGAGACCCTGTGAAAGTGTGCCTAGTCTGTGCAATGCTGTACCCTACGCTAATACTCAACTAGTGCATGGTAGCGTTCAAAACATTCACCAATGCAAAGACCAGGATTATCAGGACAGGAGGGACAATAATAGCGGGTGTCACGCCTATATCCGCGCTTTCTGCAGACACGACAGCTTTTTTGGGGGGGTTCGTTGGGTAGGGGTACTCGGGAGGACATAAAAATGCCTCTCATGCAGCCGACTGCATTTGGTTGGGGGTGTGAATGGGGGAAGTATGGGCGCTGCAGAAGCGGTGGGTTCCCAATTAGGATTGGCGAATGCAGCAGGAAGGGCACTATGGGCACGACGGGCCTGTGTTTATCTTCTTGGTGGCAGCGGGACACTACTTGTGCTTGCCACCTCACCAGCTTCAACTGCACTTATGGGACTCGCCACGTCACCAAGTGTTACTGCAGTGCTGGTTTGACTACGACCGGGGTGTACTAGGCCGCTGGCGCTTGCCAGTTCACCAAAACGCTACAAAAAAAACTGTTAGCGATCACAGGGATCCGGCCTGACTCTGCGAACGCTGCAGTTATGCGTTTAGTGTTTTGTAAGTGACAGTGATCGATCGATACTGCACTTGGGTGGGCCGGGCCGGGCGGAGGGGCAAAACGCAGGTGCTAGCAGGTATCTGGGCTGATCCCGCTAACACTGCGTTTTTGGGAACCCTAAACTGCTGGGGACGCTAGTATAGATCAGATCGGATCAGATATTGATCCGATCAGATACTATACCACTAAGGGAGGCGTATGCTGCGTGCGTGGGTGTTAGCGGTACTGGCGCTAATCTGACGCTGCCTGGGGCTGGCGCTTGCCAGTTCACCAAAACGCTACCAAAAAAACTGTTAGCGATCGCAGGGATCAGGCCTGACTCTGCGAACGCTGCAGTTATGCGTTTAGTGTTTTGTAAGTGACAGTGATCGATCGATACTGCACTTGGGTGGGCTGGGCTGGGCCGGGCGGAGGGGCAAAACGCAGGTGCTAGCGGGTATCTGGGCTGATCCCGCTAACACTGCGTTTTTGGGAACCCTAAACTGCTGGGGACGCTAGTATAGATTTGATCGGATCAGATATTGATCCGATCAGATACTATACCACTAAGGGAGGTATACGGTGCGTGCGTGGGTGTTAGCGGTACTGGCGCTAACCTGACGCTGCCTGGGGCTGGTGCTTGCCAGTTCACCAAAACGCTACCAAAAAAACTGTTAGCGATCGCAGGGATCAGGCCTGACTCTGCGAACGCTGCAGTTATGCGTTTAGTGTTTTGTAAGTGACAGTGATCGATCGATACTGCACTTGGGTGGGCTGGGCTGGGCTGGGCGGAGGGGCAAAACGCAGGTGCTAGCGGGTATCTGGGCTGATCCCGCTAACACTGCGTTTTCGGGAACCCTAAACTGCTGGGGACGCTAGTATAGATTTGATCGGATCAGATATTGATCCGATCAGATACTATACCACTAAGGGAGGCATATGCTGCGTGCGTGGGTGTTCGCGGTACTGGCGCTAATCTGACGCTGCCTGGGGCGACGCATATCACCGCCGGGCGATCAGGGGGCTAAACCTTTATTCGGTAATAAACGGCGGGTGCCCTGACACTATAAAAAATAAACGAACTAACCAGCGTCACCCGTAACGGTTATACGGTGATCAGTGGTGAAAGGGTTAACTAGGGGGCAATCAAGGGGTTAAAACATTTATTAGGTAGTATATGGGGGTCCCTGTCGCTATAAAACGCTGACGGCGAACCTAAATATTTACGTTCCTAACTAGCGTCACCAGCGACACTAATACAGCGATCAGAAAAATGATCGCTTAGCGACACTGGTGACAGGGGGTGATCAAGGGGTTAAAACTTTATTAGGGGGGGTTAGGGGGGTATCCTAGACCTAAAGGGGGGTAATACTATCTGCCCTAACACTAACTGTCACAAACTGACACTATGCAGTAATCAGAAAAAAAAAAAAAAAAAATACTGCTAATGTCAGTTTGTGACAGGGGGGGGGGGGTGATTGGGGGGGATCGGGGGGCGATCGGGGGGGGGATCGGGGGTGTAAAGTATGCCTGGCATGTTCTACTGTGTGTGTGTGTGTGTTGTGCACTCACTTGTCATCTCTCCTCGGCGCTGGAACGGAAACTGCCAGACCGGGGAGAGATGACATCACATCCTCTGCCTGTGTGAAACGACACACAGGCAGAGGAGGATTCCTATTGGCTGGGAGCGATCGCGAGGGGGGGGCCACGATCGGATGGTCTCCCCCTCGCCTCCCGACGCTCCCAGTCAGATGCCGACCGCCGATGGCACCGGGGGGGGGTCCGATCGGACCCCCCGCCCGCGGGAGGCAGATCACGTACGGGTACGTGATTTTGCCTGCCCGTGCCATTCTGCCGCAGTATATATGCGGTAGGCGGTCGGCAAGTGGTTAAGTTTATCTATTGGCATAATTGGATTTTTATTCACATACCAGATTTTTGATACAGCAGACATCCATATTTATCACTTTGCCAACTAGGTATTTGATCACTACTTTTCTACAGTTCCAGATATTGTAGATCATGGATTTTAGTTTGCGGACTCTAGAGGGTGTAGCCAGTTGGACACCCTATCTGAAGTTCAGCACCTTCAACACACACACTCTAATATTCATCAACAGGGGGTGTAACACTATCACTTGTATAGGTTATTTTTAATTCTTGCCCCCAGGGGGTGCAACACAAAAGTGGTTTACTGCATCAGAGGTTTAATACATAAAGTAGTTGCATTTGTTTAGATGTTTGGCACTTATATATATATATATATATTTTTTTTTTTTTTCAAACATCTTTTGAGACCAACAGACAGAGGATGTATCACAGTTCATTTTATTTGAGGCATACCTCCCCTAATATTTTACATATATATTTTTTTTAATTTGAAGGGAAATAGCGCCACATCTACACTCCCATAATCTACCTTTTCCTGTTGTTAGGTTTTATTAGGTGGTAATACCTTGAGGAAAAATTTGCCTGAGGGGTCAGTTCCTGACACCCATGCTCCCATAGAGTACAACCACTGATCTTCCTTCCTCGACTCCTTTAATGTTATCAATAATTGTTTACAGTTCTTACTATGTGTGTAGGGGGAGGTGGCCGCTTCTGTAATTGAATCTTTCCTTTATTCCACTCTTTTTAGGCTCTGGTAGATTATACCCCCAATCTTGATGTGCTGTGGTCCACAGGGCTTGATCCCATGCTTGACATCCTGCCCCATCCCAGAGCCAGCAAATGTATTTATCTGCCCATAGAAGTCCTCTAGCCCCAGTTGTATCCCCACAATCTGCAATCTGACAGAAGTCTACCAGTATGGTGCTAATTATTCCCTCTATAAAGGTTAGATTCAATGCTTTTCCTGTTCTTTCCCAATCCAAAGGTTCCTCTGCTCTTCCATAACGTATAACCCCTCTTATGGATGCCTCTCCTAGAATCACCAGTAACCCAAGGATAATTACTGTCCCTTTCATCCTAACCAGCTACAGAGTTCCAGCGGATAGGGTAGGGGAGACTTCACCGGTTTGAGACAAATCCCACCTTGTGCAGGACCTCCCTTTGTAGCCGGACTTTCTGAACCTCTTGTAGCCAACTGGCCCTACTCTACCTGTAAAACCTTTTTGCAATGGGACTGGTGAATCCAGGTAGACCTCTCTGCAATCCTTATCGCAGTAGGGGTAGTTAGGAGGACTTTGAAAGGGCCATCCCACCTTGGGGAGTACCACTGCTTTTTCTTATTACTTTTTGTTAAGACCCAATCTCCCACATGCACCTTTTCATCTTCTTGAATTGGACCTTCTAGGACAGAACAAAAATCATTAGTACCTCTTTATCTTAACAACCTAGACATGTATTCTGCTAGTGTATGCTCAGACTCCTCAGTAGGTGTTTCATTTGGTTGTAAGGGTATCTTATATGGCCTTCCATGTATCATTTCAAATGGGCTTAAACCTTCTTTTGTGGGTGTAATATGCATACTGGTCACAGATACTAGTATGCAGTACATCCAATTTTTACCTGTTTCTTCCATAGCTTTCCTCAGTTTGCTTTTTAGAATGCCATTATGTCTTTCCTCCAATCCAACTGATTGGGAATGATAGGCACAATGGTATTTCACTTAAATTCCCATCACTTCTCTCAAATGTTGTATAGTTTTATTTACAAAATAGGGTCCATTATCACTGTCTGTGCATCTGCACATCTGCACTTCCTGTTGGGAATTCTCCACCCATTTGGTCAGGGTGTCTCTGATTAGCAAACAATATTTCTTCCTTTCACATTTGTCCAATTCAATAAAATCCATGCAAATGTGTTGGAATGGATATTGCGGTGTGGGGAACTTCCCTTTCCGTGGTCTTATGCCTCCCTAAGCATTGTATCTTGCACATATAATCCATTGAGAGGAAAAAGTTTTTTAGTAGTGAAGCCATAGGCTGTACATACCTTATTTAACATCTCAGTCACCCCCCTGTTTGACACATGTGTTACTCCATGTGTCAATACTGCTGCATACCTAAATAAAGATTTTGGCAATACCGGTTTTCAATCAGGTGACATGTAAATGTTATCTAAACTTGTGCAACCTTTTGTTTTCCAATATTGTTTCTTTGTCTAAGCAATGGACACTGTGTAGTCTATATTATTTCATACCTTAATTTAATGTTCTAAACTCTAAAATACCTCTAAAGGTTCAATTTTGTACCCATTAATGTAATCACTAGACACCCACCCCATAAAAAGGAACTGGCCTCATTCTTCAGTTGTGTAGAAGGAGGAGGGGGGGGTGTCATATCTGCACTTAAATTGGGGCTGGGAAAAAAGATACTCTTTATCTAACATGAATGAGCGCAGGATCACAGATCAAACTACCAAAGAAAGCCTTCCTTACTTTGGAGTTGTTAAAAACAATATTCTTTCATTTATTCAAATATAAGTCCATAAGTCCACCAAGTATGCAGACATAAAATGTTTCCTAGTGGCATTTACATTATTTGACATATATATTTAATATATATATAAAAATATTTTTCTCAGACCCCGATATTTTAGCAGAATTGAATAAAACATGAAGCCCCTTTTGTATTGTTCCCCTTATTCTCTGGTCCCAAAACATATTTTTTTTTTTTATTTAACCCAAACACATATTCGAGTTCAGAACTTAGCCTTTTAATTTTATAAATGTACCTAAATATAAACAGCATTGCATCATTAACACTTTACAGTTGAAAATCTGGGAGTTCTAAAAGTAACATATCCAAGAAATATTTACTTTAAGACTATTATTTGGACTTTCTTTCCCACCGAAAATCCTAATATTTTTACAGATTCACAAATTAACCTCTGTGTGCTCAAAGGGTTAATTCTGCCCTACTAGTCATCCACCATCCTCTGCCTCGCTCTTCTGCTATGTCTGTCAGGCAATCTGCATTTTTTTGTTTCTGAGAAAAAGCATCAAGTCTGTATATTCCCTTCTCTCCTCTCTCTGGACTTCAAAACTACTGCACGCTTCTCTTAGCAAAGCCCATTCAAATCCCTGTTTCCTTATGGCAGTAAAATTAGCACTCGGTCACATACTGTCTCTGGACTGGACACATTCAAAGTAATCACAACATTCTCAGCCTTTTCTTTTCTCGCATTCATCAAACCACTTGACAACTGCACAACATTCTGTTCACTCCACAATGTAATCCATCTCCATTTCTCCCATCTACCTCCTCAAAACCATCAACAATTTCTGCCATGTGCTTCCTTTAACACCATGGCATGCTAAAATAATAAAGCAGCCTGGTGTTATCAGTGTACCTTTCCTTTTTTTTTTATACTCAGTTTCAATATTTACTTTCATAACCCTTCTGTATTGTCATAGCTGGTCAAGAGTTAACTTTTTTTACAGACACAATCTCTCACACAGGAATTTGAAACGGAGGAGCAATTCACTCCCCCCCGTAATACAGGAGATTCACACGAGGGGAGGGGTGAGGAAAAACTATAGGCTTTAATCTCCCTGTGATGATTTCTCGCACTTATTTATTTATTTTTTACTCAGTCATACTTAGCTATTTTTCTGCTTCTCAAATATTTGTTAAACATTTAGATCACACTTGCATCTGGTCTAATTCTCTTTTGCTAGACCCATCAGTGATATGGCTATTGGATCACCTTTACCTGAAGTTGCAGCTCCAACTTTTTGTTTTCCATGAGTCTGACCGAGGTTTGTCCCCGAGCAGACGGCCCAGATGTAGCACAGTCTCCCAGACAATGTTGTCCAGTGGTACCTGAGACAGTGCTGTAATCCAAGACGTCAGCTCCGGTCCAATCCCCATGGGCCATATAGTGCAATGTCACCTGATATTTTACATATTTATCTGCTTAATACATTGGCTAGCAAGGTGTTGGCTGCCTTACAGAGTGAAGCCATAAGACAATTAAACCAAATATCTCTTTAAGCTTTTCTAAAGTTTCCTGCTTCTCTGCCAGCTCCCAATCTGTCACTGATAGGCAAGCAGGCTACAACACAAATCTTACAAACACAGACCATGAGGTGTTAAGAAAGATTTTTTGCTGGTTATTTAAACTCCTATTATCAACCCATACCTTTTTTTTTTATATCTTTAGGTCCTAACAATTTAAATTTATCCATCAAATCCTGACACTTTTACAGTTAGTTTACTATTGAATCCAAACTTCCCTATAAAGCCCTGTGTCCCCAAAGAGCAGTTCCAGTCTCCCACTTGGCACATTGGGAACACAGCAGCCTCATAAGCAGGCACAAAACATTCTTTTACAGAGACTATTCCCCATTGTCAACGCCAGACGGGTCTCTCATTTACCTATAAAACACTGGTATAGTGACCCTCCACCCACGGTAACAATAGGAATACAAGAAGTGTAAAAATATCATCACTCCCCACACTATAGGGAGAATCAAAAAATAATTAACTTGTCTCTGCAGTACTGTTTTTTTTTTTTTTTTTCTTTTTTTCTTTTCAATAAGGTTATAGCATCAACAGAAAGGTTAACCATGAGAAAGGAGAAACTAAACACACAAAAGAAAGTTAGTCTTGTGATCTTCCTAGATCACTTAAGCGCTTACATCGTCGGGCAATCCACCTCCGACGATGACGTCAGGCATTCACCCTCTGACGTTCGGTATACCTCAAATCTTTTTTTTATCTGTCCTGGACAGCGGGTAACGCTATTTTTTACCTTAGACAACGCTCCCAAGTGTCTCTGTCTTCGCACACTGGATTATTAAGATATTATACAATCAATCCCAGTGTCAGCATCGCACACTGTATTATTAAGATATTATACAATCAATACCAGTGTCGGCATCGCACACTGTATTATTAAGATATTATACAATCAATACCAGTGTCGGCATCGCACACTGTATTATTAAGACCAGTGTCGGCAATTACAACACATTAAACCAGAATCAAACAGAAAGAGAAGAAAAGACTCTTAGAGAGTATTAAGAATAAGTTAAATTATCTTACCTCTCAAACACCAGGAGGACTGGATCACGAAGTTCGAAACCAGACAGTGGATCTGGGTCTCAGGCCCCCGCCCCTATTTCACCACTAACGTTGAGTGGGGGGACTTTTAATTCTCAGTGAGCTTTGAGGTCCAATACTCACCAAGTTTTTGTCGGGACCATCTGACCCGAAATTCACTTGTTGGTTCCAGGCTCGGAAGGACCAAAATGTTAGGATTACTCTCCTCTTGTGATCAGTCGAACTCCAGGTGTATTGAAAAGCAGATAATTTATTTCAGATGTGTCACACAAATGGATGATGCTTACAAGTCAAAAGATGCAGTAAGAATCATACAAAGAGATGAACATCCCCCCTCCTAATACCTACAATAATATAGAGATAACGTTTCTATTGGCTGAGGAAACACGCATAGCGTGCCTGGTACAAAATGGTACTTTATTTGCCAATTAGTGTTTCCTGTACATTCTTGTTCTACCATATATGGTTAGGCCTAATCATCCTACAACCTACTATGGAGTTAGTTAAAGTAAATGATACAGCAAGTTAGTACAACAATGTGCTCAGAAGTCATCTTAAGAAAAGTCTCAGGGTTATTGTATTTCTAATAGTTTTTCTAATAGTCACACAATAAACATTTAAAACTTTTCTAACACATGGAATCTAACTTATGCTCGGCTCACACCTATGTGTTTGCGCAGCACGGGAGCCCATTCATTTGAATGGGCTGACGTGCCTGTGTTTCCCGCAGAAAAAGGTGCATGCACCTTTTTCAAAACACAACGCGCATGGAAATCGCATGGTCATTTTGCCCATGCGATTTCCCTGTGGTTCCCGCACCTCCGCTTGCGTTTTTACATGTCTGGTGGTACCATCCAGAATGAATGGCAGCCCTGCGCATGTTCACTGCGGATGGTTGCGGGTGCAGGAATCGCACTGATGCTCATGCCTGAGCCGTGTGGGGAGAGGAAGAGAGAGAGCTGGATTGCTGCACTCAGGCAGGTTTGGATCCCAGTCTGAACCCACCCGAGCGATCCCACCAGGAAGCTGTCACTGTACTGGGCCAATCATAAGCAGTGAAGGCACCCCCTGCCCCGCAGCTGCACATACAGTAGTGTATTTAGGTTTTGTGCTGCCCTAGGGCTGACTAAACTCGTGTACCCCCTAATTTAAATATGACCCACCCCTTCCTGTCAAGGTCACACACCCCTTTCCGTTTAAGACCCGCCCTAACATTTTTGAGTGGGGACACTAGTTGTGAGTGCCTGGGGGGGGGGGGCAGTTTTTCTTTAATTTGCATGGATTTCCTCTCACTTCCTGTTTAGCTATGGGGCAGGAAGTGAAGGGAAATCTCTGCAATGGGACAGGGATGGTAAATAATAACCCTCCCCTATTCTATCCAAAATGAAAAGAAAAAAAGTGTTATAGCTATAGTTCTACTTTAAGCACAAATTTCTGATAATTTTATTTAGAAGACTAATAAGATATAACCATGCCAATGGTGCAGCTAGAGTTGCCACCTCATCCCTTTAAACCCGAACACATATGAATTACATGGGTTCTGTGGCTAATTGAATGCAGGTAAGACACAATGCCTCGGTTCACACTGGGACGACTTGTCAGGCGACCTAGGTCGCCTGACAAGTAGCGTCCCGTTCAGTACAATGGAACCGTTCTAAGGGGAGCGACGCAAGTCCCTCCGACTTAGAAAAAGGTTCCTGTACGACTTCGGGGGCGACTTGGGGCGACTTGCATAGACTTCTATACAGAAGTCGTTTTGCAAGTCGCCCGGGCAGTCGTGTGCAGGTCGCCTCCGTGAGGCGACCTGCAAGTCGTGCCGCCTCTGGTGTGAACCGAGGCTTCGTGAGTTTAATTACCACCTTAATCAGCCACAGAACCTGTGTAATTAATATGTGTTCGGGTTTAAAAGGGATGAGGTGGCAACCCTAGGTGCAGCAGAAAATATATATAGCACAGTGAGGAAGGTTTGTGGTCCAGGATGAGAGGACAGTCAAAATTAGAAGCAGCCCCCCCCCCCCCCCATAGTTGCAGAATGCTGGCTGCCCGCATACTGGAAGCAGCACAGCCACTTTATGGGGGTGCTAGACTAATTTACCTCTCAGCACAGTCCGCCCCATAAGACTGGCTACAGTGTAGCGCAAGCCAGCAGGGGCTCTTTCCGTGCTGCCCCCCTGCAAAGTGCTGCCCTAGGCCTTGGATACATAATTCTTTTTTTTTTCTTTTGTAGTAAACACTATAGCAGTGGTTCTCAACCCTGTCCTCAAGTACCCCCAACAGGACATGTTTTGGGAATTGCTCTTAGATAAAATAGCTGTCCAAAATATCAAGCCATTGACTCTGATTTAAAGCACCTGTGCAAGATAAAGGAAAACTGCAAACATGGCCTGTTGGGGGTACTTGAGGACAGGGTTGAGAACCACTGGACTGTCTGGGTAAATCCTGGGCAGGTGGCAACCCTATATACATCCCTTGTATGGCAGGGAACACCTCGACTGCTTATGATTGGACCAGTACAATGACAACTTCCTAGTGGGATCACTCAGGTGGGATCAGACTGGGATCCAAAGTTTAAAAAAAAAATGTTTAGGTTACAAATACACTTTTTAGCTCATTACACTGCACATGCCAAATCATGCTGTGGCCATGAAAGGGTTACCTGGCCCAAATCCCCCCTCCTCCAGATTATTATCCCTGGAGGGTCATAGAAGAAACAGGTAGAAGAAGGAAAGCTTCTCTCACCTCCCCTACTGCACCCCGGACTGATTAACAAAGGCGGAACTAAACATCACACAATTTGTTTCCGGGAGGACTGGTGCAACCGGCGCACGCTTCCCCCACTGTGACCGACATATGGGAAGACAGGCAGAGAGAGGACACTGGGCAGAGTAAAATGTGAAGATTGGAGGTCAGTGTGGGGGGATTGTGTCTTATTACTGGAGCCATGATATGATTTCACAGTTTTCATGACCGCATGAGGTGTGTTCTGTGTTGTATTATTATTACAGCCCAGGCATAGCCCCCAACTGTCCCTGATTTGGAGCAATGTCCCTCATTTGGGCCTGATCTTTATAGTTGTATATAAAATGCACTTTTTATCTTTCAAAAAGTGTTTCCCAGTTCTAAACCTTTCATCCAATTTCTAAATTGCTGCATTTGTAAATTTTAAGAGCCAATATAAAGGAATAGTAGTGGTAAAAAAAGCCCTTGTTGGTTTAAATAACCCCTTCCCTTTTTTTTTTTTTTTTTTTGAGGGGGGGGGTGTTAATTCTCCTTTAAGGGGGTGTGACAGGGGGCGTGTCCTATGCCTACATACGTTTTGTTAGTAGGTGTCCCTCATTCCCATCTCAAAATGTTGGGAGGTATGCAGAGGGTGTGATCACTGCTACACATCAATCAGATCCCCCAGTATACATGGATTGTTTACTTCTATAGTACTGATCATATACATATTGTACATTCCTATCAGTCCTTGCTTACAATGTAAGGTCCCTGTCTCACATTCATTCATACACATAATTTAGGACATGTCCACCATCCTGTAGAGTGTGGGAGGAGACATGGGAGAACATTAGAGTTGCCACCTGTCCAGGATTCCCTCGGACTTTCCGGGTTTTGAATCATGTGTCTGGGTCTCAGGCTGCCTGAAAAAACCCGGACACATTATTCAGACCAGAGTGTGGACCCCCAATTTAGGCATACCCTAATCACCCAGTGCAGATTCCCCGCCCACCCCGCCGCCCCGCTGCCTGGGTTCCACACACCTGTCCAATCATGGCTGATCACGATGTAAATGCGAGTAGAGGAGAGCCGATCGGCAGCTCTCCTGACAGGGGGGGGGGGGGGTCTGCGCTGATTGTTTATCAGCGCAGCCCCCCCTCGGATGCCCACACTAGACCACCAGGGAAGCACCCAGCATGTGGATGGCCAGGTACATCTCCCATGGCCATCCACATGTGCCTAATCTGTGCCAATCAGTGCCCACAAATGGGCACTGACTGGCACCATAGAGTAATAGATGAATTGAGTAATGCCCAGCAATGCCACCCATCAGTGTCCAGTGCCCATTAGTGCCCACCTATCAGTGCGCATCAGTACCGCCTACGAGTGCCACCTCATCGGTGCCATCTCATCGGTGCCCGTCAGTGCCGCCTTATCGGTGCCCGTCACTGAAGAAGAAAACTTACTTATTTACAAAAAAATTTAAAAGAAACCAAGAAAAACGTGTTTTTTTTTTTCAAAATTTTAGGTCTTTTTTTATTTGTTGCGCAAATACCACCAAAAGAAAGCTCTATTTGTGGGGAAAAAATGATAAAAAAATTAGTTTGGGTGCAGTGTAGCATGACCGCGTAATTGTCATTCAAATTGCGACAGAGCTGAAAATTGGCTTGGGTGGGAAGGTGTCTAAGTGCCTGGTATTGAAGTGGTTAAGGTAAGGAGGACTCGGATATAAGGGGGGCTTTGGGAACCATGATTTAAGGGGGAATGCTGGGAATTATGATGTAAGTGAGGTCTGTGGTGAGCAGAAACCCCCTTACATCAGAGTTTCCTTTTACACCAAAGTCCACAGCATTCCCCTTTTTTAAAAAAAACAAAAAACAAACATTGCCGCTAAGTTGTTCAGGTTTGGCTTGAAGAAAAGATGGCAACCCTAGAGAACATGCAAACTCCATACAGATCCAGGATTGGAACCAATGTCCCCAGTGCTGCAAGGCTTTTTTAATGGCCCTGTTCACACATTGTGTGGTGACCGGGGTTTTACTGCACTGGGTGAATGCAGGTGACCGCTAGGATACACAGAAAACAATTTGTTTCTATGTGTCCTGTTTACACTGCAGCACAGCCCAGAGGTGTGGTGCAGTGATCTGCGATAAAATGCGGACATGTTGCAAGTTATTGCAATGCACAAACCAGGATTGCATTACACTGTACAACAGCACAGCATAGCACAACGCACTGCCCTGCTGTACAGTGACATGAATGAAGTGTCACCTTGTGCACTTTACATAAAGTTAAAGGGGTTGTAAAGTCTCATGGTTTTTGCATGATGGTGAAAAACCTTCTGTGCTGCAGCTGCCCCCAGAGCCCCTCCCCCCTTTTTCTTACCTGAGCCCGTCTGTACCAGCGATGTGCACGAGCCTAGCGACTCCAGCCGCTGTCTCCATCTTCATTGGATAGATTGAAAGCAGTAGCTCCCGCTGCTTTCAATTAAATCCAGTGACTGAGGTTGAGCTCTGGCGTGTTCGCACAGCCCATGTGCAGAGCCCACCAGGAAGTCGGCGCTGCGCTGATCACAGGCAGTGAGACATTGTCCCCTCCCCGCAGGTCCGAGTCCTGCTGTCTGTGTCAATGGCACAGCAGCAGGACTCATGAGCGCAAAAAAAAAAAAAAAAAAGAACCTTTACAATCACTTTAAAGTGGTTCTAAAGCCAAAAGGTTTGTCATCTTAAAAGGGGTATTCTGCTTTATGCTCCTCCTCCGTAAATTAAAATTAATAAACATGTCTATACTTACCATGAAGAGGAGGAGCCTAGAGTGCAAGTGGGGGGACCCAAGAAGAGGAGGTTTGGGTCTGGTCTCTGCAATACCATTGCACAGTGCAGCCTCCAACCTCCTCTTCTCAGGTGCCCCGCTGGTGCTGTAGGCTCCTCCTCTTTATGGGGCACCACCATAGCAAGCCACTTCCTAAGTGGGCACACATGCAGGCTTGCTCCTAAGCCAGGCTTTGTGCGTCTATAGACACACACAACGCAGCTTAGCCCCGCCCCCTCCTCCACAGGATTTGATTGACAGCAGTAGGAGCCAGTGGCTCCGCTACCCTTGCCTGTGAGAAGGGAGAGAGAGCAGAATTGCTGCACCCAGGCACAGCGCTGGATCGAGAGAGGACTCATGGGGGGGGGGGGGGGGGGGTGAAAGATATCCAGCTTTTAGAACCACTTTAACATGAACATATTTGATGCTGGACCCACGTTAATAATATAATGCAGCTTGCCAGTCCTGGGATGTGGTGGCTGCATTAGTTTTTACTTTTTATGCTAAGTAAATTTTCAGCAAGTCCTGAGAATACCTGGTAATCTTGCTTGATATGTTGTGTCCTTGTTACTTCATGTGAGCTGAACTGAAAGCACAAATATTGTCACCATCCTTCTGTAAACTACTAATCTCCCTATCCCCTGTATAATGGTAGATGAAGAGAGGAGGACATGTTTGCAATCCAGCCTGGGTGACAGCCATGGCTCCCTCCATACAAACAGTGGAGAAATGAGTGTAGCCACCCTAGGACAGATCACCAGGTGATTATAAAGAAAATAAAATGAATGCAGCCCCCTACGTACTGGAGCGCTGATATATATGATAGTTTTGTTTGAGCTTAGATACTCTTTAAGGGTGTTTTGCAGCATTTATGTTTGAGAATTCCCTGAAATAAATGAATGACTGAACGTGTCACTGTATTGATATATAATGATATATACTGTCTGTTCTCATCTGCAGATTTCCCTGTAGCACCATGGCTGTAGTACTTGGGAGGATCTGCTCGTCCTACAGGAGCAACATTTGGAGGTCCCTGCTGGGCTGTCAGGAAGCCCAGAACAGAATTAATACTTCAGTTCTATTGAAGGAATCAGCCATTCACACCTCGTCGTTGGCGTTTGCTGGGCATAATAAATGGTCCAAAGTCAAACATATCAAAGGGCCAAAGGATGCCGAGAGGGCAAGCATGTTTGCTAAGCTATCCATGATGATCAAAGTGGCTGTGAGAGGTAGGAGCTGGTGACAAATGCTTTACAGCAATATGTGTGTGTATATATTATATTATGTATATGTGTGTGTGTGTCAAATCGATTCAAAATTTAAGCAAATCGATTTTTTTTTATTTTTTTTTTTTTTTTAACCGCGCCGGTCCCGAGGCGCTGCGGGCATGAGTTTTTAGGCAAGGCCGCGACTTCGGCCTAGTCCGCGAGGCCGGACGACGCGGACTAGGCCAAAGCCGCGGCCTCGCCTAAAAGCTCATGCCCGCAGCGCCTCGGGACCGGCGCGGTTTCCAAAGAAAAAAAAAACTTGTTTCGAATCGAGTTGTTTTTAAGAGAATCGAAGATTATTTTTTTTTTTTTTTTTTTTTTAGAAAATCTCCCAGCCCTAATATAATATATCTCTCTATCTCTATCACACAGTGCTCAGCATAATTGAGTACACCCCAACAGATTTGTCAGAAAACTTTTACTTTCCTTTCAGAATCAACATTTTCTATGGGCCACTATACTACAAAATACTCCCACAAATGCGGGCCATTGATTGCAACCAAGGATTGTTAACCACTTCAGCCCTGGAAGATTTTAGCCCCTTCCTGACCAGAGCACTTTTTGCGATTTGGCACTGCATCGCTTTAACTGACAATTGCGCGGTCGTGCGATGTTGTACCCAAACAAAATTGACGTCCTTTTTTTTCTCACAAGTAGAGCTTTCTTTTGGTGGTATTTGATCGCCTCTGCGTTTTTGTATTTTTTGCGCTATAAACAAAAAAAGAGCGATAATTTTGAAAAAAAATAATTTTGAAAAAGAGCGATAATTTTGAATGCGGTCCGCATTCAAAAAGGGCCCTGTGCATCTTTAGGTCTGATTTCAGGTGTGCATTCAGGCAAAAATTCGGACCTGATTTACAACTGTACCGGTTAACAGGGATGCACCGGACCCGTGGCACGAACCCGTGGCCGCATATGTGTGAACCTGGCCTTAAACAGGTGTACAGCAGGGTGTTCTTTAACAAAGAAAACTTTTCATGCTGTCATCAATGTCACCACATGGAAGAGAAATGTTGCAAGGCCTGAGAAAGAGAAAATCATTTCTTTACACAAAGGTGAAGGCTACAAGAAGATCAGCAAAGTTTTACTTATCAGAATACTGAAGCAAAAGTGATACAAACATTTTAACAAAGATGGAACTGCAACCATCTCACTGAAATGGCCAGGCGGTCCACGGAAGTTAACACCTCAACAGGAGCGTCTTCTTCTGATGAGAAGGGTTGAAGGAAATCGCCATGCAAGTTCACTGCAGTTAGCTAAAGTGATACAAAACCAAACTGGGGTGATTGTTTCCCGTGACACAATGCGGCCTACACTGCAGACGTTTAGAGGAGTTGCCAACATTTATAATGAGGTATAGAAAAAAGGGTACCTTCATCCTAACAGGATAGAGAAGAGTTTTTTTTGGGAGGCTGAAATGAACTTTCATGGTACCATACAAAAGCTTGGGATACACAAACTTAGTATAAAAAGTTTTAAACTTTATTACAATCCCAATTTAAAATGTATACATTTTTAAAAGAAGGAGACAAAACAATGGCTCTATATGGTCACAAATGGTGTGATACTGAATGATTATACCATCTGTAAAGTGTTTGCTCGACATGTTTTGTGGAAGGAGTTACCGCTTCTTCAGAAGCTTGTTTTTGTACATGTATACATATAATGCTATAGAGCGATTGCCAATGACAAGCCAAGACACAACCCAGTGCACGACCCGTGGAGGAGGTCTATCCCGGTGGGCATGGGAGCCCCACACACAGAAGACACAAATCAGATATCAAAACGATCACTGCATAAATCTGAGCGGGGGGCCTCTACGATATTTCAAAGCACGGCCGCAACACAGTACAATAGATAAACCGCATGTGGTGTTTTCTGAATGTGCGAGTATATAGGATTATTCCAGAAAGTTTGTATAATCAAAGGTGTCTTCAAAATAGTGGACACTTGGATACAAATGTAATAGAATGCTGGGTCAAAAGATACAGGCATCCATTATAAGTCCCATAAAAAAAGCCCATTCATAGAGGCTGGTTCCGAGGAGGGTGTAGCAGCGATAGCCTTTCCTAAAATCCATGCACAAAAAAGCCTGCCTAGAATTTGCCAGGGTCCAAGCTGAAGAAGAAGAAGACTACTGGGACTCTGTACTCCTGGAGTGATCAGACCAAGATAAATGTTTTTGGAACTGATGGCTTCACAACTGTATGGCGTTGCAAAGGTAATGGTGCGTACACCCGGTCGGACTTTTCGTCTACAAAAGTCCAACGGATGCAGACGGACTAAAGCTGGCTGGTAATCCGATCGTGTGTGGGCTTCCCCGGACTTTCAGCGGACTTTTTCAGCCTCAAATCTGACGGACTTTAGATTTGAAACATGCTTCAAATCTTTACGTCGTAACTACGACGGACCCCGAAATCCGCTCGTCTGTGTGCTAGTCCGACAGACAAAAACCCACGCTAGGGCAGCTATTGGCTACTGGCTATCAACTTCCTTATTTTAGTCCGGTGTACGTCATCACGTACGAATCTGTCGGACTTTTGTGTGGTCGTGTGTAGGCAAGTCCGTTCGTTAGAAAGTCTGCCACAAGTCCGCCGAAAGTCCGCCGGAAGTCTGTCGGACAGGCTGTCAGACTTTTGTAGACGAAAAGTCCGACCGTGTGTATGCCCCATTAGGCGTACAAAGAAAAACGCATGGTGCCTACAGTGAAACATGGTGGTGGCAGTGTCACCATTGATGGTTTTATGAATTCACAGATGTACTGCTCTATATAAGAGAAGAAGATGCTACCATCACTCCGTGCCCTTGGTTGTCATGCAATTTTCCAACATGACAATGATCCAAAACGCACATCTAAGGCCACTGTTGCATTTCTGTAGAAGAACCGGATGAAAGTGATTCAGTGGCCAAGTATGTCTCCTGATCTGAACCCAATTGAACACCTATGGGGGATTCTGAAGAGACAAGGTGAGCATCGCTCTCCATCCAGCATCCAGACTCTAAAAGAGGTCGTTCTTGAAGAATGGAAAATGATAGATGTTGCAATATGTCGCCAACTTGTCCCTTCCATGTATAGAAGACTTGGTGCTGATCATGGAGGTCATACAAAATACTAGAAGATGTAGTTTTTGTTGTGGGGTGTATTCATTTTTTTTCATGAAATCATTTGAGTAAAACTAAAGATTTTGTAAAGTTATATTATTAACCTTACTTTCATGTAATGAGCTAAACAAATGTTCAATAAAACTCAGTTTTGTCAAAATTTTGGAAATTGTTCTTGTGTTTAAACTTCATTGAGATATTGATTAAAATCGTACTTTTCAAAAGAGGCGTACTCATTTATGCTGAGCACTCTGTGCGTAATAAATATATATATAATTTCTGCGTGGAACTTTGTGTGTTGGAATTGTGTACACGTGATCGGAATTTCCGACAACAGATTTTGTTGTCGGAAAATTTGAGATCCAGATCTCAAATTTTGTTTGTCGGAAATTCCGACGGAAAATGTCCGATGGAGCCTACACACGGTCGGAATTTCCAACAACAAGGTCCCATCGAACATTTCTCGTCGGAAAATCCGACCGTGTGTGCGGCATTAGACTAAAACTGAATTGAAATTTGACGTCAAAATTCACACTGGTCTGTAGTTCATGTTCATTCCTCAATACCATAAATAATAACATAAATTTTTCACTCCAGCAGTATGAGTTTGGAAATTGTAGAGAAAGGCTTAAATAATGCATTACAATTTAACTACGCCCATTCGATTTTAGGCAATTAAAATTAGATTTAGTCGACTAAAATGTACTGGAGATTTGGTGCGAGTGCCAGAACGGGGATGTGGGTTTAAACCCACAAATCCCCATTCTGACAGGTAGGGATAAACAGATCGTCTGTTTTTACTAAGTAGGAACAACGATCTGACGACTCCTCTAGTCAGTCACATCCCCTCACAGTTAGAAACCCCTCCCTACGACACGCTTAACCCCTTGATCGCTCCCTATTGTTAACCCCTTCCCTGCCAGTGACATTTATACGGTAATCAGTGGCTATTTTTAGCTCTGATCGCTGTATAAATGTCAATGGTCCCAAAAAAATGTCAAAGGTGTCCGATCTGGCTGCCTCAATGTCGCAGTTCCGCTAAAAATCGCTGATCGCCCCCATTACTAGTAAAAAAATAAATATGACATAAATCTATCCCCTATTTTGTAGACGCTATAACTTTTGCGCTAACCAATCAATATACACATATGTGTGTTTGTATATATGTATATGTATGTGTGTGTGTGTGTGTGTGTGTGTGTGTATATATATATATATATATATATATATATATATATATATATATATATATATATATATATATATATATATAAATTTTATTTTTAAACATTTTTACCAAAAATATGTAGAAGAATACATATTGGCCTAAACCGATGAAGAAATTAGTTTAAAAAAAAAAAAAAAAAAAAAAGATTTTGGGATATTTATTATAGCAAAAAGTAAAAAATTATTATTTTTTTTTTAATTTTTTGCTCTTATTTTGTTTATAGTGCAAAAAATAAAAACTGAAGAGGTGATAGGCAGTAATAAACACCTTTTTGTAGAGGTCCCCTTCCCAACTCTATTCAAAACTTGGAAAAAAAAACAACCACTGGCGTTCTATTTGAAGTTGATCCTTGTGATGAAAATGAGTGTTTGTTCTTTGCAGAAGGAGGCCCTAACCCTGAGCTAAATCCACATCTGTACAACCTCGTGGAACAGTGCCGGCAAAAGAATATGCCCAAGTCTTCCATTGAGCTTGCTATCAAAGGAGCTGTAAGTTGGTTAAACTGAATCCTGGTGTATGGGGAGGAATTTATATCTCTCATTGAGTTTCTCTGAGTCTAAGGCCTGATTCACACTCATGCATATTTAGTGCTTTTTGCATTTTGCATATTTGCACTCAGAACGTGTCCCATAGGAAACCAGGTTAAGTGGACTGTAGTGCAAATCTGCAAAATGCACTAAAAATGCATAGGTGTGAATCGGGCCTTTGTCAGTATTGTTGAATCCTTACAACAATCCAGGTGTGCTACAGGAACAAAGATTCAGAAACCTTTCCACATCACCCACTGTATATCACTTCTTTATTGCAGCAAAGAGAATCTGTCATAGAAATGACCAAGGGCAGCCCGTCCATCAACGGCGCCTGGGCGCCGCCCCCTCTATCACGCTACCCCCTATATAAAGAATGGATAGCTTCTTGCATTGCATGAAGCTATCCATGGCCATCCCCTATTCATCATCCGGCCCCTTTTTGAACTCCAGACACCTGAATCAGTAGCAGGGGTATTTTGGTTTTTTAAGCACCTGATTAAAGCCATAGGCTCTAATCGGCTTCAAAAAAGGTGGACTCATTGTGCTCGGAGCCCACCCAGGTTTCTTAGAAAAGCAAATGAATATTTGCTTTTCTAACACTGAACCGCCAATCACGAAGCGCGGGTCTAATACCCGTCACCTGATTGGCTAAAGGCACAGGTGATCCTATTGGATGCCTAGCAGAAGGGAAGAAGAGACGCACGGGAAGCATGAAGGACACAGGAGCCCGCTGCTTGTCCTACAGCTCGCCGCCGTCTCCCGCTGCCTGTCCCGCGACCAAGATGGGGTAAGTGCTGGTCAGACGGCAGGGGGGGGGTGTCACAGTGGCCGCAATTGATGGGGCACAGTGGCGCCATTTGATGGGCACAGCGAGGCTTCAATTGATTTTTTTGTTTTTCTGAATTTTTCAGTTTGTTTGCGCCCCAAAAAAATTTGAGCACCAGCCGCCACTGGAAATGACTAGAGGTGTGCTACAGGCAAAACTAAAAATTAAGCCTTGCATACAGAAAATATGGGTTGTTTTCTTGATTTATTTATTTTTATTTATTTTTTTTCCTAAGCTTTGCTGTAGTGCAGACCATACAATGTCTATTTCACACCTGCAAATGGTTTCCACCAATTATCTGCAGCCCCATTGAAAGCTGTTGGCTCTGCACGGGACACACATGTAGTAACCCCATGTGAATGAGGCCATAAACTGTAGCTGCATAGTGAAGTACCATTATATGAAAATTTTTCTCCCTTATTTGTGGTGTGGTGTGGTGTGTTTTAAAGTGGTATTCCGGCTGAAATTATACTTTTTAAATAAAAATACCCCTATAATACACAAGCTTAATGTATTCTAGTAAAGTTAGTCTGTAAACTAAGGTCTGTTTTGTTAGTTTACAGCAGTAGTTTGTTATTTTATAAACTTACAGCAGGCTGTGGCCATCTTAAGTGTGGGCATCTGAAGCCAGACTGTATTTCTTCCTGGATCTCATCCTTGCAGATCTCGCACATGCTCAGTGCAGCACAAGCAGTGTAATAGGTTTCAGGTCAGGTTTCCATAGCAACGGCAGTGTCAGAGGAAGTTGCCGCCCCTTCCCAGAAGGCATTGCAAACAGGAAATGATGCGATGGGCCGCGGCCAGGGAGGAGGAAGTTAAAAATGAATACAGCAGATATACAGTAAGTGCTGAGAAAAAAAAATTTAAAAATATCCAATTCGTTTACAGTGCACAGTTTAGTGAGGGATGCTGAAGAGTTGTAAAAGTGGGTGGAACTCCACTTTAAGCTGTAACACTTGCTAAGAACAGGCCTTTTTAAAAAAAAAAAAAAAGATGTATTTAGAAAAAAAAAAAGATATTTCCGTTTTGTGTTTCTCTGTGTGGTCTCGCTGCAAACTGTTAACTTATGTTGCTTATCTGTTTTCAGGATAAGTCTAAGCCGACCTCCTATGCACTGTACCAAGCAAGAGGGCCTGGAGGAGCTTTCCTGCTCATTGAGCTTTTGACTGACAACACAAGTCGTACTTTTTCAGAATTAAAACACCTACTGAACAAAAATGGGTAGGTGAGCGGAGGCATATTGAACAACAACATCTAACTGTGTCTGAATGACTAAAAGTAATCATTTATAGTTATACTCTAACAAGGACAGACTTAAAGTAATTCTAAAAGCAACGTTTTTAATTTTTCAATCACAAACATATCACACTTACCTGCTCTGTGTAATTGCACAGAGCAGCCCTGATCCCCTTCTTTTCGGGTCCCCCACCAGTGCTCCTGGCCCCTACCCCCTGCTGAGTGCCCCTATAGCAAGCAGTTTGCTAAGGTGGCACTTGTGTGTGTTCGTTCGTGAGCCACCTCTGGGTGTCCAATCACACACACAGCGTGGCTTGGCTCCGCCCCCTGCTGTCCTCACTGGCTATAATTGAGAGCATCAATCCTGGTGAAACTGTGCAAATGGCAATAAAAAACCTGTGTGCTGCAGCAAACATATTTACAGGATAATATAAATTAAATGGAATTGATTGACCACATGCCACGCTAAATTCTTGTGATTTATAAATTTAATAAGCAAAACTTGAGAAAATATAAGAAAAAGGTTCATATGGATGATGTGATCAGTCCACAACCATATGCTGAATGCAGGTGATTTAAATCAGAATATCCGTGTGTCCCAGCGCCGCTTAAAACACCTCATGTGCATGCACCAGTGAAGATGTCTCCATACCATAGGATATCGGACTCTCTGTGAAGAGAAGTCTCTAAAAACGCTTGTGTGGAAAAACCTTCCATTCGATATCGTGCTTCCCGCGCACCGGTCCTCCGTCTCTCAGAGTCTCCGACAATGATAAAACGGAACATCAGGCCCGCATAGTGTAAAACCCTCACAATGTTTACTAAAATAACAAATTAAAAAATGTACAAATAGGCCTGCATATAGAAAGGACTCCAATACCCACAATCCTGTGGGACAGAGCGTAGAATGTGGTGACGTCACGACCTCCACCCTAAGTACGTTTCGTCAGAACTGACGTGACCCATCACCACCACAGTTAAATACAATCCAAATTGGTTGGAAGGAGCACAGGAAATTGACCGAAGCTCCTAAATGGAGCATGCGCCACCAAACAACATCTTGTAGTCATTACAATGGCTCCCATTGCTGTCTCTCTGAGGAGAGAGACACTGCTCTCCTGTACATCACTGGTTTGAGAGCAGGCTTGGGTAAGTATTTAGAGGGGACTGAGAAGGGAGCTGCATGCAGAAGGGTTTTTTTACCTTCATGCATAGAATACATGAAGGTAAAAAAAAAACGAATCCCTTTTTAGATGCACTTTAAATTTGAAAGAGCATTGCATCCACCAAAAGCAAACCTGTGCTTTACCCAACAACAGATTTGCCTCAATATCCAATCCTCCAACAGCACATACTTATCTTTTATTCCCACCACTCCATTCAGCCAGTGAAGCAAAGAAAATACCTTTTGTACTTCAGGTGTTAAGGAGCATGTTATCACTCCCTTTCCACTTGGGTGACATCACTGGTGCTTGCTGGTTGGCCGAAGGTTGATAGTGCTGGCTGTGTAACCTCTAGCTTAATGGAGTGATGGGATTGAAGGAAAGGTGCTGCTGTAAGGAGGGCTGTATTAAAGTGATCGTATAATGCGCCTTGCTCAAGCAAAGCACAGATGCAGTTTAATTGTTGATATACAATAAAAAATGTAATTCACCTTTTGGTGCCTACATCCTGTGCTTTCCTCCCCATCCACAGATGGCCATGTTTTAGCGCTGGTGTTACTTGTTGTACATCCTGTACTTATGTAACACTATGTGGAACTGTTTATATAAGCCCATGCCTAAAATACTTACTGCTCTCATAGAACACCCAAGGGCTGATATGATGAGATGGCAGTTATTATCCTAAGTGGGAACCCAAGATTCCACCACTGCATGACCTCAATTCTCCATACACCTATACATTTAGAGATCAAAAAAAGAATGGCTGCAAGAGTTGTGGGTTTTTGTTTTTTTTTTCTCATTTTCACTCTTTTCTCCAAAAACATGTTTTTATCACAATGTATGTCCCATTCAGAGAGATTTCCCCTGTCAAAGGAAATAGGAGGAAATCTCCACCAAACTGAAGAGAAAGTGTAGTAGAAGCTGGAGGTTCTGTCCAAAAAAGAGGAAAGTTTTGACTGGACTGCCACTTTGTTATGGTGAGTGTTGTTTTGTATTTGAGGTTTAAGTTTTAATTTGATGTCATCTACAGAGGAACCCCTACAGATGGAGCCCGGCATTGCTTTACTAAGAAGGGAGTGGTAACCGTACAGACATATGACAAGGATGGCAGTCCTGTGCCCATGGAGCAGGCACTGGAGTTTGCTATACAGGCTGGAGCAGAGGATGTACAGGAATCGCAAGATGAGGAGGACAAGGATATTTACAAGGTGAGAGGAGGAGTGGAAATCTGGATTTAAAGAATATGGCTACTCGAGGGCTTAGGACAAATATCTGACCCACAAACAATTTAGACAATAGCATCATAAACATGCCAAACTGCATATGTCTGCTTATCCAGTTGTGTGATCATGTAAGCATCTCCCGGTGAAAAGTGCCTCTACCCTTTAAATCCAGGGTGATTTTTGGGTAAAATGACTAGCCTTGTCATTGTTGCAGTGCATTCTGCCCCTTCCTCAGCTTCATATTGCTCAGTAAGGTCACCCATCACACTTTATGGACAACACAGATGTGAGGAGCAAGAATGAGCAGACTATACATCAGCTGCCACTGCTGATCTCCTTTCTAGAATATTACAGGTGACCTATGGCAACCAATACATTTTATCGAATGGGGTTTGGCCTGAATGAAACAGCAAAGAGAAAAAATATTTTACTTTTAATTTGTGAAGATAGGAGATGCACAGATATGGGCTGATTTACTAAATGAGTTAAAAAATCTTCACTCGTTAAATTGTAGCTGTGTGGCTTTTTTTTTTTTTTTTTAGTCACTGAGGGACACTAAGGCTTAAATCTTTTGGGTTATACCGCCGCTTACAGGAGGATTGGACACTGGCAAAGAAACAATTGTAGGCCAGCCCAGGATAACTCCTACTACCAGCATGCCCCAATTTTTTTTGTTAGCATCGTAGGATTGCAAATATCTTTTCTTCATTTCAGCTGTGTTAAAGGAAAAGTATAGCCAAATCTCGTTTGGCTATACTTCTCCTATGGATCACAGGAGCGCAGTTGGTTCTGCATTCCTGTGACCCGTTTTCAGCAGACAGTGGGGTGAAACCCGCTGACAGCACAGAGCCAGTCCAGGCTAGGGAAAGATTTCAATCACATGGTCGGGGTTCACCCAGCTCAGCCTCTCATGGATCCACTGAGAGCTACTTAATCAGAGGCTACTTAATATGCCTAGGTTTTTTGGTACCATTCTTCACCGTGTCTACAGTGAAAGTCCGGGTTTTGTAAGTACATTGCTTCTTACTCTAAGCCTATAGGCCGCCTTACTGCCACACAGTGATGACATGTCTGTTTCTTAAAAACCTTGGCAGTCCTGCTGTACCTGGTGCTCCTTGCTCACATTCTACCTACAGCTCTGAGGTACTTTTAGCATGAGCAACTGTTTCTCGGATTTGCAAGGCTGCTACCCAGGCTTCTGTTCACTTGTTCTCTAAGGTCTACCAGGTGGATGTTACAGGCTTATCTGATGCCAACTTCATGCGTAAGGTCCATCAAGCAACTCTTTTTGAGCTGTAGGCAGCCCCCAGTTCTGTTGTACTCTTTCTTTTCTTCCTGTGTTCCTCAATGGATAAGAAAGAAAGTAGGATTTTTGTACTTGCCTTAAAATTCTTATCTTGGAATCCACTAAGGGGACACAGGTCCCACCATTGTGTGGGTGTGGGTGGGAGGTTGATCATGCCCTTGGTGATACTTTTCTCCAAAAATGTGGCATGCTGGTGGTGGTGGTTATACTCGGTTGCTGTACAGTTTTGTTTAAGACAGAGTTGTCCAGCCTTTTGAACTTCCTAGACCACATTGGAAGAAAGGGAATTGGCCTGGCCCAGATTTACTTTGGCACGACAGCCTATTCATTTGAATGGGCTACTGTGTCTGCGTTTCATGCAGGAAAAAGATTCCTGCACCATTTTTGAACCGCAGTGGCTGGGGAATTGCATGGTGCTTCCCATTGGTTCCCACAGTTTTGGGTGTGGAAACAGCTGTGATACGCACAGAAGTGTGAACCTAGCCTGTCTGTGAATATCCGTTACTAACCTGTGAACTAACCGTAAGGGACACTCATGGACAGATGTAAAAATCATGGATTTTACAAACTCTCCTTGAGGCTGGATTCACACATGTGCGGTGCGAATTCCAGCTCTGTTTTCTCTGCAAAGCAAAAAAGCAGCTCTTGAGCGACTCCAATCCATTGTATCTGTGGATAAGCTAAGCACGGAGAGGGGGAAGATGTAGTGAGGAGGGGGAGAGAATTTGTGTTCAGAATGGAACACATCTGCGAATCAGATGCGTTCCCATAGAAGATAATGTGCCTACAATTCGCACCACAATGCCCAGAAAACGCAAACGATTTTTGGGCAATGCGGAGAGCGGAGGCAACGCACATATCTGAACCAGACACATTGAAAAGAGCATATTTTAAAATGTTCTGCGAATTGGATGCAGTGTAAGCTGCATCCAATTCGCATAGGTGTGAACCCAGCCTAAATTTAATGACTGTTGGCAACCCTGGTATGTGCTGTGAAGGGAGGTAGAGGGGGAGGTTTTGGGCGAGGGGCTTTAAAGGGCACAACTGAAATCTGGGGGGCACAGCCCATCCCAGCACCCCCTGATACAGCCATATGGCATTAACTTGCCTGGCTCTATGTGACATTCCTGCATTCACTGTTGCCAGTGCTTTTACAAAAACGGCACCCCGGCATCCCTTTGTACCCGTTCATGCATTCTCTGTGCCGCTGCGGCTTCTATGTATATGCACCTCCTGCATCCTTCCATACGTGGCAGCTGCCGTGGCTTGCCAGGACGCATGCTGAACTTTCCTGGGCTGCAGGTTGGACACCCCTGGTTCAAGACTTCCTGTGTCTTATCAGTGGACTCCAAGCAAAGGGTTTTATGGGGAGTACAAAAATCCTATTTTATTTAATTGGATAAACTCAGTGAATATTTTCTCAGTTTATTCTTGAACTTGTGTTTTCAAGCTTTTGATAGCTTCACCTTTCCTGTCTCAATGTGACTTCTTTTTCAGTACATCTGTGAAGTGCCTTCCTTACGAGATGTCCGCTCACAGCTTGTCACCCAGGGAATGGTGCCGATCTCCTCTGCCCCTGAGTATTTGCCCACCATCACTGTACAACTATCAGACTCTGACAAGGAGAAGCTGTTCCACCTCCTGGAACTGATCAACAACCAATCAGAGGTTATACGGATTTACGACAACATCGAATAGCAGTACGTCTCACGTGACCAATGCTGTAAATCCATGTGGACTCTAATACTGAGGATTCTGCTTACAATTATGAGTGTCAGAGGTGACGCTGCTCGTGATGGGTTAGAGATGTGCCGGATGTGTAAGAAGGTTGAATTTTACACTAGATGTGCTCTAAAAGGACAACTCCTTAAAAGGAAACTTGTACTGAAAAAAATCTATCAATCTCCCTAGTAAAGCCAAGGACAGCAGAAAATATCCAGGTTCAAACCTTTTAATACTCTAATAAATAGTGTTACCCCCCCACCAATCTCAAAAAAAATAATAAAGTTTTATAGAATTTGTACATCCTCAAGTAGTACGTGTACTGTGTTTTTAATATTACCGTATATACTCGAGTATAAGTCGAATTTTTCAGCACATTTTTTTGTGCTGAAAGTGCCCCCCTCGACTTATACTCGAGTCAAGCACTTTTCTGCAGCAAAAAATTTCATTTTCCGAACCGACTTTGGGGCCCCAAAATCGGTTCGGAAAATGTCATTCTCTGCTGCAGAAAAGTGCTTGACATTTTCTGAACCGACTTTGGGGCCCCATATCTCAGGGCTACTTAGTGCTAGGAACCCCAAATTTGGTGTGCAAACCCAGTGGAACTGGTACCATCACATATCCAAAGCTGGGGTTCCTAGCACCAAGTGGCCCTGAGATACGGGGGCCCCAAAACCGGTTCAGAAAATGTCATTCTCTGCTGCAGAAAAGTGCTTGACATTTTCTGAACTGATTTTTGGGGCCCTGTATCTCGGGGCCACTTGGTGCTAGAAACCCCAGCTTTGGAAATTTTATGGTGCTAGTTCCACTGGGTTTGCACACCAAATTTGGGGTTCCTAGCACTAAGTGGCCCCGAGATACGGGGCCCCAAATTCGGTCAACTATGTCCATCTGCAGCAATGTCATTTCGGGACCCTTTGGGTTCAGAGACCCCAAATTTTGGCCGCAGCTAGGGGGCATCTAGGAACCCTTAACTACGGAGTTTGAAGTTCAGGGGACCTATGGCTGCAAATGGGCACAGTGATGCTGCAAATGGGCATTGTTGACCCTCTTTTCCACTTACAGTAGCTGTGCATTTCTCACCCTCGTCTTATACTCGGGTCAATAAGTTTTTCCCATTTTCTTTGTGATAAATTAGGGCCTCGACTTATACTCGGAACGACTTATACTCGAGTATATACGGTAACAGTATCTTGAAATTCTATTTTATCCATATACCGTATATTTTCCTTTGCTAATTGATCAAAAAAATCCCTCTTCATTGTAATCCAGTATAATGTCGTATCCAAGAGTGCCTACGCATACTATCATTGTTGGTTAAATGTCTCTTGCATGTGCCAGGGATCCCAAAGTAAAGGAACACTCTGTATTAACATTGATCAACTTCTGGGTGGTTGAATCCCACACATCCCCATAGTCTCCCTATAGTTCCTGGCTTATTCTAACAGGTATTTCTGCATGACAGCATGATCTACTTGTTCTTAGAGGAAGGAAAGGTTGTGCTAATCAGAAAGCTCAAGATTATCAGACAGCTCGTGCCCAGTTTTGGAGGTTCCTGGGGTGCACAAAAATATTACAAGAAAATAAAGTCATGTAGCCACTTCAGAAAACTGCCATACTTGTCTGGTTATTTTTTTGGAAGTAACTGCCAAAAAGGGGAAAGTATGCCTTCAAAATGTTTGTATTTTGCATGACGCACCTATAGGCGACTGAGACGTCATTTACATGTCTAAAGGCATTAATTCTGGAGGAATAAAAGTCACTAGGGCTGCATTCACACCTGAACAGAGCGACTTTTAGGTGTTTTTTTTTTATTTGAGAGTTTTTAGAAGTGTATTACAAGTGTTTTACAGCTTGTTTTATATAGCCAATAGAAAGCACTACAGGGACGAGAAGTAGAAGAGTTTAGGGGTGGAGATCTGCTGTGAGCAGAAAACGTGAAAAAAAACGCTCATGTCGCACATTTTCAGGCATTCCCATTGAAATCTATGGGGCCCAATCTGCCAAAAAGAGGCTCATGTACTTTGGGCAACAGGCATTTTGCTTTAGGCCGCAGAACACTCATATGTGAACAGGGGCTATTGAAATGCAAGGAATTTGGCTTGTTGAGCATTTAACTACAAGCTTAAAGCTCCATGCACACTAAAGTTTTTTTTTTTTTTTTTTTTTTAAACCCTGGTAATAGCTTTTTGTAGTAGCATTTTAGCAGCTTTTTAGGGTTGTTAGTATTTTATTAGCGTTATTGCAGTAGAAGGGGCAAAAAAGCTCACAGAAAAACGATATTAGTAGCGTTTAGGGTCGTTTCTGCTGGAAAAACGCTCCAAGAAACTTTACAAAAGACTTTTTTTTTTTTTTTTTTTTTTTTTTTTTTTGTGTCTAGATGCTGAAGGTCAACAAACGCTAATGGCCTAAAGCAGTGGTCTTCAAACTGTGGCACAGGGGATGGATGTGGCCCTTTGCTTGCCTTTATCTGGCCCTTGGGGCACTATTCCTCCAACTGAAACCAATAATGGGGCACCATTCCGCCCTACTGACACTATCAATGTGGCACTATCCTTCCCATTATATCCAGTGATGGAGCACTGATGCTGAGACATTTTCTACCCCCCAAAGCCTGAAGGATAGAAAACTGGCCACTTGCTTAGAAAACTGGCCTAAAGTAATGTGCATGGTCACATAGGATAACACTATTTGGCTTCTAGGAGCAGAAAAAAATGCTAATAGCTTCTAGGACAGGGGTCTCAAACTGGCCACCCTCCAGCTGTTGCAAAGCTACAAGTCCCATCATGCCTTTGCCTGTGGGAGTCATGCTTGTAACTGTCAGCCTTGCAATGCCACATGGGACTTGTAGTTTTGCAACAGCTGGAGGGCCGCCAGTTTGAGACCCCTATTCTAGGAGCTTAAAAAAATGCTAGTGTGCATGGAGCCTAAAGCAGAAAATCGCTCAGGTGTGAACGAGGGCCTAAGAGGGCCAATTTGTCCATTTATAAACTGCTCCCCTTAAATTTCACTTGCAAACAAATGACCTGCAACTATAGACTGGGAGTTCCCTCACACTTCATTAAAACTTTAAATCAATGTGTCACTCTTTCTATCATTCTGTTTAAAGTGTGTATATTTTTATGTTCTACTTTAAAACTGTGATGTAAGGTGAAACTCCCAACAGAAACTCCCAAAAGCATTTTGATGAAGGCCCAAGGCCGAAACGCGTCAACATTTTTGGATGGTGTTATTGCTGTAATGCTTAAATAAGTATTTTCTATGGAGAAGCTGTCGAGTTGCCGACCTGTACTTTCTATGGATCTTTTAATAGCAAGCTAATGCCCGCTATCGGCTGCTACCAAGCTCTGAAAGGATCCCAACCACATTGTCGGGATCCACCCAGCTGCCTGTTTGACAGTTGGCTCCAGCTCTCGGTGTGGCCGAGAGTCAAAGCTGTGCCCACCCCTTCTTCTGCCCGGTGCTCCAGTGAGCTCTGGAAGGGCAGAGTGGAGAGCGGTGACTGACTGTCAATGCTCTCTGGCTCCGCTCAGAGCGGACTAAGAACTGAGCGATCAGTGGCCATGTTATTGCTCAGCTCTGGGTCTTACAGCTGACATTGGGACAGCTGCTGCAGCACAGAGGTGAGTAGAAAGGATCATTTTTATTTTTTTTTTAAACCCAGACTTCTTAAAACTGTATTCATAGCCAAAATGTTATCTTTGTTTTGGATGGAGTAGGTAAGGATTTATTTTTTTGGTATGTCCCATTTGGGAGATTTTCTTTCATTTCCTGTCCTGAACAGACAACAGGAAGTAAGATGAAATGTCTACAAAGTGAAGGTAATGCCCCTCTTAGAGTAGCTATACTGCCACCCTTCTGAAAATTAATCTGTGGTGTATTGCTGTTCAGGAGGTGATTAACAGGTGGTGGTATGGTGCCTCCTACCTGCCTGCTTTAACCCTAAATATGCCAACCGACTGCGCCACAGCCACGTGCATCGCATGCGTTTGGAGCGTGGCGTAATAGGTTGCGTTTGGCTACCGTACCGAATGCGACATGCTCTTTAGCTTTCGCCATGGCATGGATCATTGCTTGTTCAGGTAGGTGGTTGGGGGTGGTACAACTGCAACATAGCCGCCTGCTTTTACTGCTCCGAGTTTGCAGTGACCTGTGACAACAATGTAAGAATTTCCAGTTTTCAGCACTTGGAAACAATAGGAACAGGAAGATGAGGGATTTTCTGATTGGTTGTCCCACCAGTGACATTGTGCAGAGGCTGCATGCCAGCCAATCAGAAGTTCTCTTTCATTAGCCTGACCATAGTAACATTAGATAGCTGCTGTTATGTTTAGCTTGTTGAGCTGTGTGTCATTGTTTTAGCACACCATGGTACAGTTATACATCAGCTCTGTAGGATGAGTACAGACACTTGTGTAAACACTGAAAACAGCCTGCTGCGGACTGCTATTGCTTTGTTATTTCTATAGCAACCCAGGCTCCTCCCACTGCCTGAGACAGCTGTCAGAGAAAGCGCCTGTGCGTAAGGACGTTCCTGTATACGTACACTGGTGCTCTCCCATTGGCCATCGCTTGTCCCGCCCTGAGATGACTGACAGCTCGACCTACGAGTGTGAAGTGAAGCTCTACGCATGCGTGAGGCCTGGGGAGCCCCGAAGACCGAGGAGACCCGGATATGAGGTGACCGGAGCCGCCCGCGGGCTGACAGGGGACCCGAGAACAAGGGACGGAGAGTCGGCCGGGGCTGGAGGACAGCGGGACTCCGAGAGACGGGAGACGCACGGACACCGCCGCCATGGGTGAGTGCAGGAGCCTGGAGGGACACGGAGTACAGCTCTGAGCCTGACACTCCACACAACACTCTGTAATTTATCCCGCAATGTACAGAGCCATGCATTATACTACTATATACAGAGGCATGTATAGACATAGTACTCTGCATTATACTGCTCTGTACAGAGTTGTGATTGTGTTCTTTGCACTGACAATTCCCCTCATTACTGCTCTACACTGTGTTTGGCTGGCATATGGTGCACTGTGTTTGGTTGGCGCACTATGTTTGGTGCACTGTGCTTGGTTGGCGCGCCGTGCACTGTGTTTGGCAGGAGCGCCGTGCACTGTGTTTGGCTGGTGCACTGTGTTTGGCTGGTGCACTGTGTTTGGCTGGTGCACTGTGTTTGGCTGGTGCACTGTGTTTGGCTGGCGCGCCGTGCTCTGTGTTTGGCTGGCGCGCTGTGCACTGTGTGTGGTGCACTGTGTTTGGCTGGCGCGCCGTGCACTGTGTTTGGCTGGCGCGCCGTGCACTGTGTTTGGCTGGCGTACGGTGCACTGTGTTTGGCTGGCGTACGGTGCACTGTGTTTGGCAGGAGCGCCGTGCACTGTGTTTGGCTGGCGCACGGTGCACTGTTTGGCGCGCCGTGCACTGTGTTTGGCTGGTGCACTGTGTTTGGCTGGCGTGCCGTGCTCTGTGTTTGGCTGGCGCGCTGTGCACTGTGTTTGGCTGGCGCGCCGTGCACTGTGGCTGGCATACGGTGCACTGTGTTTGGCTGGCGCACTGTGTTTGGTGCACTGTGTTTGGCTGGCGCGCCGTGCTCTGTGTTTGGCTGGCGCACTGTGGCTGGCGCGCCGTGCCTGGCGCGCCGTGTTTGGCTGGCGCACTGTGTTTGGCAGGCGCGCCGTGCACTGTTTGGCTGGCGCACTGTGTTTGGCAGGCGCGCCGTGCTCTGTGTTTGGCTGGCGCACTGTGTTTGGCTGGCGCGCCGTGCTTGGCTGGCGCGCCGTGCACTGTGTTTGGCTGGCGCGCCGTGCACTGTGTTTGGCTGGCGCGCCGTGCACTGTGTTTGGCTGGCGCGCCGTGCACTGTGTTTGGCTGGCGCACGGTGCACTGTTTGGCTGGCGCACGGTGCTCTGTGTTTGGTGCACTATGTTTGGCTGGCGCGCCGTGCACTGTGTTTGGTGCACTGTTTGGCTGGCGCGCCGTGCACTGTGTTTGGTGCACTGTTTGGCTGGCACGCCGTGCACTGTGTGTGGTGCACTGTGTTTGGTGCACTGTGTTTTGGCTGGTGTACAGTGCACTGTGTTTTGGCTGGCGTACGGTGCACTGTGTTTGGCAGGAGTGCCGTGCACTGTGTTTGGTGCACTGTGTTTTGGCTGGCGTACGATGCACTGTGTTTGGCAGGAGTGCCGTGCACTGTGTTTGGTGCACTGTGTTTTGGCTGGCGTACGGTGCACTGTGTTTTGGCTGGCGTACGGTGCACTGTGTTTTGGCTGGCGTACGGTGCACTGTGTTTTGGCTGGCGTACGGTGCACTGTGTTTTGGCTGGCGTACGGTGCACTGTGTTTGGCTGGCGCGCTGTACTGTGTTTGGTGCACTGTGTTTTAGCTGGCGTACTGTGCACTGTGTTTTGGCTGGCGTACGGTGCACTGTGTTTTGGCTGGCGTACGGTGCACTGTGTTTTGGCTGGCGTACAGTGCACTGTGTTTGGCAGGAGCGCCGTGCACTGTGTTTGGCAGGAGCGCCGTGCACTGTGTTTGGTGCACTGTGTTTTGTCTGGCGTACAGTGCACTGTGTTTGGCAGGAGCGCCGTGCACTGTGTTTGGTGCACTGTGGTTTGGCTGGCGTACGGTGCACTGTGTTTGGCTGGCGTACGGTGCACTGTGTTTGGCTGGCGTATGGTGCACTGTGTTTGGCTGGCGTGCCGTGCACTATGTTTGGCTTGGCTGGCGCACCTTTAGGAGATTGCAGAGAAGAATGCTGGGGAACACTGCTCTTTGTATGGACAGCTCCCCTGAGATCTCTGCATTTTGCAGTATTTGAGCCATGTAGAAGGCTGTGCTCTGACTGAAGGAGCCCTGTGTATGATGCTGGACTCTGCTGTGTTCCACACTGACTGCATTCTATGCTGTGATATATCCATGTTGGGGGCTGTGCTGTGGGCTGAGAGGTCAGTGTAGGATGCAGTGGTTACCTAAAGAGAGTAAATAATTCCCAAGAATCACTGGGAGAAAGCAATACCTCAGGAGCAATGGTGGTCAGAGTACAACAATTACATAGTGCCTGTTGTCAGTAGAAAGAGGAATAGTGTCCCGTCATTGGTGTCAATAGAAAGAGGAATAATGTCCTGTCATTGGTGTCAGTGGGAGGAATAGTGTCCCGTCATTGGTGTCAGTTGGAGGAATAGTGCCCTGTCATTGGTGTCAGTGGGAGGAATAGTGTCCCGGCATTGGTGTCAGTGGGAGGAATAGTGTCCCGGCATTGGTGTCAGTGGGAGGAATAGTGTCCCGGCATTGGTGTCAGTGGGAGGAATAGTGTCCCGTCATTGGTGTCAGTGGGAGGAATAGTGTCCCGTCATTGGTGTCAGTGGGAGGAATAGTGTCCCGTCATTGGTGTCAGTGGGAGGAATAGTGTCCCGTCATTGGTGTCAGTGGGAGGAATAGTGTCCCGTCATTGGTGTCAGCGGGAGGAATAGTGTCCCGTCATTGGTGTCAGCGGGAGGAATAGTGTCCCGTCATTGGTGTCAGCGGGAGGAATAGTGTCCCGTCATTGGTGTCAGCGGGAGGAATAGTGTCCCGTCATTGGTGTCAGCGGGAGGAATAGTGTCCCGTCATTGGTGTCAGCGGGAGGAATAGTGTCCCGTCATTGGTGTCAGCGGGAGGAATAGTGTCCCGTCATTGGTGTCAGCGGGAGGAATAGTGTCCCGTCATTGGTGTCAGCGGGAGGAATAGTGTCCCGTCATTGGTGTCAGCGGGAGGAATAGTGTCCCGTCATTGGTGTCAGCGGGAGGAATAGTGTCCCGTCATTGGTGTCAGCGGGAGGAATAGTGTCCCGTCATTGGTGTCAGCGGGAGGAATAGTGTCCCGTCATTGGTGTCAGCGGGAGGAATAGTGTCCCGTCATTGGTGTCAGCGGGAGGAATAGTGTCCCGTCATTGGTGTCAGCGGGAGGAATAGTGTCCCGTCATTGGTGTCAGCGGGAGGAATAGTGTCCCGTCATTGGTGTCAGCGGGAGGAATAGTGTCCCGTCATTGGTGTCAGCGGGAGGAATAGTGTCCCGTCATTGGTGCCAGTTGGAGGAATAGTGTCCCGTCATTGGTGCCAGTTGGAGGAATAGTGTCCCGTCAGTGGGAGGAATAGTGTCCCGTCATTGGTGTCAGTGGGAGAAATAGTGTCATGTGGACCAGATAAAGGCAAGCAAAGGGCTGCAGTTTGGAGATCAGTGCTTTTCATAGTGCAGATTTCTTCATGGGTAGGACCCTAATTTCAGTGCTGTGTCCTATTGGAAGCCGCTGTCATCCTGGAGGACTGTGTGTAACACTGTGCCCCGCTCCAACACGTCTCTGCAGCATATTTTGCTCAGAACCGACAGATTGATCCAGCAGTGTGCACTGTACTGTCCTGCGAAACACTGCATTCTGCACTGACATGGCCCTGCACAGTAATATGATCTGTACAGGGCATGTGTATCCTGTATGACACCCCGGGCACTGTCTTTGTGACACTGTAATGCTCTGGCTGAGCTGTATGGTGTTTGTGGCTGGGCTCAGTGTAGCAGGCAATGTTTTGCTCATTTAGGACTCTGTAGTAAGTGAATTGTGCTGATTTCTGTGCCAGTACGGGTGTGCATGACACTGATCTGCACTGGTAAGTTGTGAGCGCTGAACCCTGTATAATGCTCTGCAGTACACTGAGCTCTGCAGTCATCTGTTCATACACAGAGCTCTACTCCTAGCAGTGCTTCAGCTGTTGTGCAGTGTGGTGCTGTGCATGGTCTTGTGAAGTGTACAGATGACCCAATCAGAGCTGTACACACTGTGTGATGACTGCACTGTAGCAGGGACACATCTAGGACAGCTGCAGGAAAAAGGCCAGGAGTGTGCCTGTAGCAGCCAGTCCAATCCCAGCTGTCATTTCTCTTACAATGAGCGGAGGCCTCCTGTTGCTATGACATCACTTCCACTTTTCCTTTCCTACACTTTTTTACTGTATGTTCCAGCCCTGTGTTGATTAAGCTGCACTCGGCTCTACCTGTGACACGGCACATGTTTAGTGGCTTCTTTTTCTTTTGGCCTAGGATTTCTGGTACTGATCAATGTGCAGCCAATTGTTTTACTCTAATGTGTCCACGGCAGCAAAGCCCATCAGTGGCTGTATGTATAATACATGGGGGCCGCTTCTGTTTTCTCCAGCATTCACAATCCACTTTCATGCCGTATATTCGTGTTGTTCATGTCTGTGTGGTTACATTGTACGTTGTGCTTTCACTTTACTGCTCTAGTTGTAGTTATTTATTGTTTAGTACAAGGCATGACAAATTTTCTTTACATCTAGGAGCCAGTTTTTTTTTTTTTGTAACTAACAAAGCTTTATTTTCAACGACAAAACCCCTTCTCTTATGTAGCCCTGATGTGTATCTTTACAGATGCTGCACAACACCGGTACCCACCTCTGCCATTACAGGAGCACTCTGTCTGATTCAAATACCATGAGTACATTCTCTCCAGTTTCTACGGTGCCCAGCTCAGTGCCATGACAATGGGGTAGATCGCGCACCACACACGTGCAATGTCTGAATCCAGGAGAGATGTTGCCGTGGTACTTCAGTCGCTGATGCCCACTTGATCTCTCTGAAGCGCTCAGTTTCAAATGCCGCATACTCGCTGTGCACCATCTACCCCAGTGCCATGATGCTGAGCTCATCACCTGGAATCTAGGGATAAATCGTAAAGCATGCATGTATGGAGGCTGCCATTGCTGAGCTCTGGACATGTACGGTTCGTTTCTTTCTGAATTGAAATTCTGACAAATTTTTAGTTATCCGGAAATGCGGATGTAACCGCATTTCCGAATTACAATAGTAACCAATTTAAATTAATTCGAAATAACGAAAACAACATTTTGGAACGAAATGCGAATAGTTTTCGAATCGAATGTAAATTTCCAAAGAGAATAAAAATTAAAAGAATAGAGTTAAACAGAATACAATAAAATAGAAAATAAAGGGATAGAATAAAAGATAGAATAGAATAAAAATAAAATAGAATATAACCATCTTCTGAAATTTGAATAGAATAAAATAGAATATAACCACCTTCCAAAATTCGAATTTCGAATAGAATAAATTTTTAAATATGCCTCGTTTCCACTGAGCGGTTCGGTACGGTACGCTATTTTGAGTGTTTCCATTATGAAAGCGGCCCATACAACCGCACCATTCAGGGTCCTGCTTCAGATGTGGGGCCATAGAAAATGGTACAGTTCGGTTAGGGCGGAGCTACGATACATTCCACTAATTGGCGGACGTGTGATGCCATGCTAGGCATTTTTTCTAAACCCACGTATGGCCCCTGGCGGTCCGACTTGCAGTGGAAACGCTCACCTGAATAGGCTTTCCAAACTGTACCGACCCGAACCGATCCGCTCAGTGGAAACGAGGCAATAGAGTAAACAATGGAATACAAAGACTATAACCGTTTTCCGAAATTTGAATTTTCGAATAGAATAGAAAAGAACAGAATAGGAAAAATTATATAATAATAGAAAAGAAATAACTATCTTCCAAAATTCAAATACAATAAATTTGATTTAGAATATAATTCGATTGGAAGTTAAAACGATTAGAATCTTCTAACTTTGGCTGAATTGAGTTTTAATTTAATTTAATTCAACCAAATTTTGGAACATTTGATTCGCTTTGAATTCAAAGAAACTAAATTTATGTAAATAACAAAACAACTTTTTGTATTCTGCACGTCTACATGTTTTTGAAAATGCTAGTTGCTAGGCTTCCTGTGCCCTGTACACAGAGTGAAGGCAATCTGGCTCCTGGGGATCACCCTGAATGACAGAAGCATTAATGGCAGCCTCCATGTTTCTGTACAGCAGGCTCCCTGTAATGGGAGTTGAGTGGAGTTGGTGTCATGTGAACAGGCCGGCTGTGTGTGCCTGGGCCGGACATGCTGGCAGGCAGGGGATTCCCTCCTCGCACTCCTCCCGGACTCTGGCCCAGCTCTCCAGCATCTCTATGAACTGCTCCTACCTCAGCGCCTTCTCCTCCCAGCTCAGCCTCTCCTCCAGCCAGTACAGGGCCCTCTGGTACCCACTGACTCCAGGGCCCCTAAGTCTCTAAACCGGGCTGCCGCCTCCCTCAGCCAGGCCTGCTCCAACAATACCCCGGGGGAGAGATGACGGGCTGTCGGGGATCCCCAGCTAGACTGCACTTTGCTGGCCGCTAGCTTCTCCCGCCATGTTAGCAGCTGCCACGCCACTCTTTTTGTTCCATCTCTGGGTTGTCTTCATCCCCGCTGCTGCCGATTAATCACGTTCCACGCAACGATAGCGGTGCTCTGTTGTGTCCGCCTCCCTGGCCAAGATCTGCTCTGTAATGGCAGCTGAGGCACCTGTCACTGACAAAAGCCCAAGTGCTAGGATGTAATTTCTAGTCGCCATGGCAACCTGGCGCCTGGGATTTGTCGAGCCCTAGTTTAGTAGAGTTGACACTTTTGGTGAGATGTTCCGTCTCTGTGACTGCAAAATTCAAATGACACCATTTGCTGCTTTTTCTTGTCTGACTTGGTGTCATGTATTGATAACTACGTGATCTGTGCAGTATATATGTGCCCACCTTTATCTGGCATAAAAAAAAGTACAAAAAAAAACCATACTTTTTTTTTTTTTTTTTGTGGTTCTAAAATTTAAAGTGCTATTAAAGCTTCAATTATTATTTTTTTTAATTAAAATAATAAACATGTTATACTTACATGCTCCGTGTAATGCTTTTGCACAGAGCAGCCCCGATCTTCCTCTTCTCAGGTCTTCTGCAGCCACTCCTGGCTCTTCCTCCTCACCGAGTGCCCCCATAGGAAGCCGCTTTCTATGGGGGCACCTGTGTGGGCTCACTCAGGAGCCGTCCTGTTCGCGTCTATAGACACAGTGTGGCTAACCCCCGCTCCCTCGTCACAGAATTTGATTGACAGCAGTGGGAATAAATGGTTCCCATTGCTATAAATCTGCATGGTGAGAAGGGAGGGAGCCACTGCGCTAGATCGAGATTGGGCTCAAGTAAGTATAATGGGGGCTGTGGGGGGGGGGGGGATCCTGTGGCACAGAAGGTTGTGTTTTTTTGTTTTTTTTTTCTTCATGCATAGAAAGCTTTAAGGAAACCTTTACAATGACTTTAACCACTTCAACCCCAGAAGGTTTTACCCCCTTAATGACGGGGCCATCTTTTTGCATAAGGGCACTGCGTTACTTTAAAAAAAAAAAGGAAACTGCATGTGCTGGGGTAAGAATTGTAATATATATTTTTTTTTACCTGGGGTGGCTGAAGGTTTAATACAACTTTGAACAAAATCTGTAGGTCAGCATCCCACAAATACTGTCTCCTAAAAGAGCCTCAGGGTATAGGCCAGTCACTGTGTTCCCTTCTTCTTCTGTACCTTTACCGTATATGGTGCCGTGCCAAATCAAATGTTGCCGCATCCATAATAGAGCTTGCTGGCCCGGCTGCTCAGTTTGTCAGCCCCGCCATAATGAACGAAGCTGGTTCTTTCTCCCATATTCTCCACTGTTATTCAAATTATGGATAATTTCTTTTTTAAAGCACAAATCCATTATTCATCATTATTGAATATACCCACAATTGCAGATTGTAATGGAAATCACTGTGCTATTTACACCTTTCAGAATGGCGGTAGTCTGATTCCTGGAGGAGTGAATGTGGAGCTGTGGCCTGTAGCATCCACTTTCTTTTTTCCATGCAGTGGCTCATTGGCTGGTGTAGGCAACATCTCCACATCTCCTGCAGGTTTTTATACAATGGCTTTGTAAAGCTTTTGGGCCCCTTTCACATGTGCGGATTGTTTGTCAGTTTTTAGTTCATCTGTTGACAGATGAAAAACGGACATCAATGCATCTTTATGGAAAAACGGATGTAAATGAGTTTATTGAAATTTTGGAATGTATGGAAGCCCTATTTTTCTTCCATTAAAAAAACGGATTGGATGAAAAACGTATGTAAAACAGTACATTTTTGCATGAAAAAATGGCCTTGGGACTCGCGTGGTTAAAGTGATTGTAAAGTCTTGTTAATTATTTTAACAACAAAAAAAATAAAAAACATGTTTTACTTACCTGTTCTTTGCAATGGTTTTGTACAGACATGCCCCCCAGAGAAAACAGCTTGCAATGGGGGCACCCGTTGTCCGTTCATACATAGAGCTGCAGTTCTGCCCTGCCCCCTCTCTCTCCTCATTAGCTCACTGGCTGTGATTGGCAGCAGCAGGAGCCAGTGGGGAGGGAGAGACCCAGCAGAGCCGAAGCTCCAGTGCTGGATTGAGATTGGGTTTAGGTGAGTGTTCGGGGGGCTGCTGCAAAGAGAAGGTTTTTTACCTTTTGTGCATAGAATGCACGAAGGTAAAAAAAAAAAAAAACCTCAAGCTTTTACAACAGGGGTCTCAAACTGGCCGCCCTCCAGCTTTTGCGAAACTACAAGTCCCATGAGGCATTGCAAGGCTGGCAGTTACAATCATGACTCCCACAGGCAGAGGCATGATGGGACCTGTAGTTTCACAACAGCTGGAGGGTTTGAGACCCCTGCTTTAGAACCACTTTAAAGGGGTCGTAAAGTCTCATGGTTTTTCACCTAATGCATTAAAGAGGGAGTCCTGCAAATTTTTTTTTTTTTAAGTCAGCAGCTACAAATCCTGCAGCTGCTGACTTTTAAAATAAGGACACTTACCTGTCCCAGGGTCCAGCGATGTCGGCACCCGAGGCCGAACCGTCCCTCGGTCCTCAGATGCCATCTTCGGTAAGGGAATCAGGAAATAAAGCCTTGCGGTTTCACTTCCTGGTTCCTACTGCGCATGCGCGAGTCGCCCTGCACAATCCGAATGGTCCCTGCTGTCTCTGGGACCCGTGTGTGTCCCAGCAGACAGTGCTGGGGGACACAAAGTGGTGTAGACTCCCGTGGGAGTCTATGCCCGGAAGTGGGTGCAAATACCTGTCTTAGACAGCCATTGGCTCCCGCTGCTGACAATCAAATCCAGTGACACGGGGGTGGGGCCGAGTCCTGCTGTCTGTGTCCAATGGACGCAGCAGCCATTGGCTCCCGCTGCTGACAATCAAATCCAGTGACACGGGGGTGGGGCCGAGTCCTGCTGTCTGTGTCCAATGGACGCAGCAGCGGGACTCATGAGTGTGCCCGGATGGGTGCCCCCAGGCATAGCTGCTTTCTCTGGGGGGCACCCGATGAAGAGGAGGAGCCAGGAGCACCACAGAAAAGGTGGATCGGGGCTGCTCTGTGCAAAACCCTTGCACAGAGCAGGTAAGTATAACGTGTTTGTTATTTTTAAAAAAAAACCTTTACAATCACTTTAAGAACTCTGTCTGGAAGATGTAAAAAACGGATGGTTTCGGTGGTTTCTTTGAAAAAACGTGACTGAACTGATGAAAGGAACGGTCCACGTGTGTGAAAGGGGCCTTTATCCCAGATATTTCCCTGAAGTCATGTCCTACAGGTCTGGACAAATCCTAGGGTCATGGTAGGCGATCCTCCAAGAATTTTACAGCTGGATCATTGTTGGAGTCAATGGAGTTGATTTATGAAAGGTAAATAGGCTGTTCACTTTGCAAATTAATTTTGATCAGAGCTTAGTGAATGTGGTGAAATTTCACTTTGCAAAGAATGCCCAAACCGCACTTTTTTTTTTTTTCTTTTGAGATTGGTCAAAGTCAGCAGAGCTTCACCTCATTTACTAAGCTGTGAGTAAAATTCCCTTGCAGAGTGAACTGCCCATGTGGCCCATTGTACCCGCACTTCTGGTTTTATGTATTTACTGTGTTCTGGGTCAGGCTTTGTAGATGTTGCTTGTAGCTGTGTGAGGCTTGAAATTTCCCTTGCCTGTGCCACTTCCTTCCCTTGTTCTTTGTCACATCCATTTGGAACTGTATGAACCTTAATCCTCTGACATTTGGCACTTGTTATAAAAATAGAAGCCTTCACAATTCTGTGTGTTCCATATTTCTCTAGTAGTGTGTTTTTAAAAGGGACCAAGTAAAATGCAGTTCTTCATTCGTTTTAATTTTCCTATAGAGCTGTATTTACATGTCTGGTAAAAGTCTTCTATCCCGAGGTTTGTCAGAACATCTATCAAGTGTCTTTTATTCCAGGTAGTTTTAATTGGCCACTAGTGAAGTATCTCGTATCGTTGTGTTAGAGTCCTGGATTTGTATAGGATGGAAAGATGGTGCTTGGAGGCTGTGGGTCAGGGATAGGCAATCTCGGCACTCCAGCTGTTGTGGGACTACAAGTCTTATGGGGCATTGCAGGACTCTGACAGCCAAAGACATGACTCCCAGAGGCATGATGGGATTTGTAGTTTCACCGCAGCTTGGAGTGCTGGGGTTACCTACTTTCCCTTAGGCGATAATTTGTGCTTTGGTTCATTTTAGGGATTTGGAGTTGTATTGGATGTACTGGGTCTAATCTAGCACCCTTTAGGTGATGAGAATATGAAACGGCAATGTCAATTGCTGTGTGCGATGAATCCACCTTCTTTTTGTTGTTAATGATTCCCCTAAATAATGCCTACCTGTACTGTGGAAGCTGTGCCCAAAAAGGCTGACAAGGGGACTAGTCACCAGTAGTGCGATGACAAGGTTATCTAGAGCCCAGGGTGAACATGCCAAATTGTCGTCCCCCCCCCAAAAAAAAGATGTATGAGCATTGTGTCGGCGAAAATCCCCTCCCTCCAAAGAAAAAAATGAGCACCTCTTCTCCCACCCCCCACTCCCAGTAGAGAATCTTAGCGCCCCCCCCCAAACGCAAATCCTCTCCGCATATGCCCTCAGCACAAATCCTCCCCCCCCCCCCCACAAAAAAAATTCCCCCTCCTGGCAAAAATCCTCTACCCCTCAAATTTCCCCTCCAAGCAGAAATCCTCTCCTCCCCACTCCAAATCCCCCATCATAGCACATATCCCCCCCACAAATTTCTTCCCATCCTATCACAAATATCCCCCAATCACCCCTGCTAGCACAATTCCTCCCCCCCTTTCAACACACATCGCCAAAAATCACCACTTCTGCCACACCTCCCAAAATTTGCCCTCCTAGAACCATTCTTACTCCTCTGCCACTCCCACAAATTATTTTTCCCAACACAAACTCCCCCCCCCCCCACCCTCTCCCCAATTTCCTTGTGGTGTCCCCTGACCTTACATGATACCACAGTGCCCAGAGCAGCCACCCCTCCTGCCCACCCCTTGCCCCTGCCCTGGTCACCAGTATTGCCTTTTGGCTCCCTACAGCTGATTGTTGTTCCATTACTGACTTGCCATCTGCAGGGTCTGTAGGCGGCCATCTTGGTAGAGGCAGGGCTTCGTTTCCTCATGTCAGAGCTGCCCCTTCCTGATGATTGGTCATCTGATGACTGGTGGGGAATATTCTAGAAGTAGGATAGGTGGAAGATGCATAGATTCACTGAAGTTGAAGTAGGGAGATCCTTGTGCTGCAAGTCCTCAGGTACAGCTTCCTCTCCAGTATGGAAAACAGGAAGCAGCCCAGTAGTGGCATCACTAGATGCCCCCAGGCTAGCAGTCAGAGACAGCAATGCCTTAGATATACAGTTATGTGGTTCTAAAACGGCAGTGCCTAGTCTCAAGAAATGCACTAGAGGAGTTCAGAGCAGAAGGTACCAGTCTATTGGCATTTTGGTCTCATAATTTCAATATATTTGTGGCACTTGGTCATATAACTGGGCTGAGGGCAGGGACTGATGTGAATGTATACTGTTTATGTAAAGCGCTGCGTAAATTGGCGGCGCTATATAAGTACCTGAAATAAATAACATTTTCTGTTTTCTGCCTTCTAACAGACGAGCAAGAGGCCCTCAAATCCATTATGAATGACTTGGTTGCCCTGCAGCTAAGCAAGCGCCATCGGACGCCAGTGATTGAGGGAGTGAAGACCAAGGCCTGCAGTCAACCCAACAAACAGGTACATGTCTGTAGGATGAAATCAGAGCTCCCTGGAGGAGAGGATTGTAAGGCCTTGTACAAAGAAAGTATTCAATGTTAGAAGTTCATTGGTCATGGTATATGCTGTGGCAGAGCCGGCCCCCCTTTCCTAAACCACTGCCCCTTGAGTGATGTGCCTGCATAGTGGGGGCCTTTTTTTTTTTTTTTCTTCCCTATACTTGATCAGCTTTTGTTCTTTATTTCAACAGACCATTGTTAATGCTTTATGTTTGTGGTGTACTATTTAGCTGTACCTCTGCATTGGCTTTCCCTCCAGCCCTACAATAAGGACTAGAGTTGATCCAAAAATTTGCATAATATTAGATTTGTACCAAATTTTGTGAAAGCTAAACTCTGGGGAAAATTTAAAAAAAAAACCTTTCCTGTAGTGCGAGGGTTAAAGTGGAACGAAAAGCAAAACTTTTTTTTTTTTTTGGACAGATTAGAGAGGGATTAGAACTAGTGGTGCTTCTAAATGAAAATTCTGGTGCTAAAACCGAAAATTCAGGATGTACTGCCGAAAACTAACCCAAAATGTAAATTTAAAAAAAAATATATAAACTGTATATATTTTTTATAAATGTATATTTGAATTTTTTTATTATCGTGAATTTAAATGCATATGAATTTGTTGGCCATTGCTTGCTGCATTTTTAGTGCATATTTTGGCAGTTAAAAAAAAAAAAAAAACGCACAAAAAATGCACCTCCGCATTAAAAAGGCAAGAACGCATCAAAAATGTACCCGTGTTGCATTTTGATGCGTTGTAAGAGTCCCATGACCTATGAAAAACACATAAGCATGGCAAAATCGTGAGCATTTTCATCGGCTGTTCTTGGCACTTTTTTTTTTTTTTCTTTCGGCACAATGCTGAAAACCCTTTTTTCGGCTGAAATTTCATTTTGTTGTTGTTGGGTTTTTTTTGTTTTTTTTTTTTTGTTTGTTTTTTTTTAATGATCTTGTTTGCTGTCTGTGTTCTCATTAGAGGTATTCCCCCTCCCTATTATTTAGTTATACAAGTTTATGATTATATTCAAAAGTTTAAAAAAAATCACAAATTTTGGGTTGCCCCCAGAACAATAATAGAGGAGAAATCTTCCAGTGGTGACAGCCATGGATTTCCTCTTACTTCCTGTTTTGGCTATAGGACAGGAAGTGAAGGGAAATCTCCCCAATAGGGCATCAGTGGCAAAATAAAAATAAAAAAACTGACAGGGTTAAACTACAGAGATCCTGTGCTTGATCAAATGGCGTGACTTTACTACTGGGAAGCTGCTAACACCACAAACCGTATGTCCCCTTTTACCTAAAAGGATGATGGTTATGGATGAGAAATTAAAAGGGGTTGTAAAGGTAATTTTTTTATTTTTTAAAAATAACAAACATGTTATACTTACCTTCACTGTGCATCTCGTTCTGCACAGAGTGGCCCCGAACCTGGTCTTCTGGGGTCCCTCGGTGGCTGTTTCAGCTCCTCCCCGCAAGAACTAACCACCTTAATGCGAGCTCCCTCGCATGGTGGTTAGTTCTTGCGGGCGCGCTCCCGTGATACAGCTGGTGGCTATAGCCGCTCACTGTATCACTCGGCCCCGCCCCCCAGCGCGCCATGTCATTGGATGTGATTGACAGCAGCGCGAACCAATGGCTGCGCTGCTTCCAATCCATCCACTGTAGCCAATCAGCGGCCAGGCTGAGCGGCGGAATGGATGTCGGGAGCGAGCAGCCGACTTTCGAGGGGTCAGGTAAGTAAAATGGGGGGGGGCTGGGGGCGGCGGTATTGTCAGAAGTTTTTTCACCCTAATGCATAGAATGCATTAAGGTGAAAAAATTTTTACCTTTACAACCCCTTTAAAACTAAAGTGCTGTGCTCCCCTACAAATACACAATATTGTGCAAATATACAAAAAACATTAGTAATTAAGTTATGTTAAAAAAGCAAACAAATTATCTACAACCAAATAATCATTCAGTGTAGCAACAGATTACGCTTATTTAACAAACTGTGTCCATTGAGTAAAACAATAACCCTCCTTTTACTTTATCCAAAATGAGAGAGAAAAGGTTTTGGCTTTAGCTCTAATTTACATGCACATCCATAGCCTTGCACTGGAAATGGGGATGCTGAGGACAGTCCATAAAGCAGAGCACTGGCTGCTGAGGGAGCAGGAATCTGGTAATAAACTGCATTTTCCGGTACCCTGGACATTGACAACCATGTAACCCGTACAGTGCAGGGGCACCTCCACTGCAAAGGAGGAATTTTGTTTTCCCCCAGAGAATGGCTTGAAGTCAGATATTCCGGAACAAATCTGAAGTTCAGTGTTATTTTTGACCGATCGGTTTTAAAAAAAGCTTTCAGGAGTCTAAGGGTTGTTTCTGGGTTTTACATCTGCTTTTCCTTTTTCTTCATAGCACCCCTAGCTTGGCTGCCAATGCCATTAGGTCCCACTCTTCTATCTTGGTATCCCTGGTAGAAGCTTCTCAGATGTTTTTTTGGCCCCATCATCTCATCAGGCATGGCTGCCAAGAGCTTCCCAAACCATTCTGCTGCTCTGTAATACATACTTTTTTTTATTTTTTTTTTTATTTTTATTTTTTTGGAGCCTGGTTTGGATATTAACTTTAATTGAACTTCCTGCTGGGAATATCCACATTTCAGTGGTTCCTAAATTTTAAAAAATACAAAAAAAACATTCGGCTAAACCACACTTGATATCAATTTTCTGCTTTTCAGTCATCTCAAATAAGGACAAAAAGGTGGAGATTTACTAAAACTGGAGCACTCAGAATCTGGTGCAGCTGTGCATGGGAGCCAATTGGCTTCTAACCTCAGTTTATTCAATTAAGCCTTGACAAAAAAAAAAAAAACCTGGAAGCTGATTGGTTACTATGTGTAGCTGTACCAGATTTGGTGTGCACCAGTTTTAGTAAATCTCCCCCTAAGGCTCCGTTCACACTTGTGCAACTTGTGAGACTTTGGATATCAAAGTTGCATGACAAGTCACAATCCATTCTTTTCAATGGCACCTGTTCATATCAGTGCAACTTAAAGTCCAGCGACTTTTTTAAAGGTACTTTAATCCAGAGAGAGTAAAGTCGAGTCAAAGACGCGCTCCAAAGTCGCACTGGGAATCATGCAACTTTGGAGTTGTGTGAATGGAGTCTAAGAGGGTGATTTACTAAAACTGGAGAGTGCAAAATCTGGTGCAGCTGTGCATGGTAGCCAATCGGCTTCTAACTTCAGCTTCTTCAATTAAGCTTTGACGATAAAATCTGGAATCTGATTGGTTTCTATGCAGATTTTGCGCACTCCAGTTTTAGTAACTCTCCCCCCTTAAGAGTCTGTCTGTTCACACCTTTTTATTATATGCATTTTCAAGGGTTTGAGGTGTTTTTATGTTTAGGTGTGTTTATTCCTTTTTTTTTTATTTTATTGTATGCAAACATAAGCATCTAGGACACACAGATATTAATTTTTATAAAATGCTTAAAAGCACATATAGGGTTATATTTACAAATGTGACATTCACCAAACATTCACTGAGGTTGAATCAGTCATTGTAATTTAAAACGCATGCACCAGGAAGATGCACCGGTGGTGAATGTCACCATCACAGTTTTTTTAGATGCATCCTTTAGTTATTATGAGATGCCTATGTTTTTAATGTTGTGCAGCGTGAACAGGTGAACTGGCAGTTGATATAAGTACATACCAGTCACATACATGATGAATATTTTCTGAAATAAATGAGAACATCAATATTGTGGCTCTTTATATTATATGTGAAAACCATTAAAGATCACATTTATTGTGTGTCTCTGTTGCAGAATGACGTGCGGATAAAGTTTGAACACAGCGGAGAGAGGCGGTGAGTGACGTTACAATGAACCAGTTGTGATGTTTATTAAAGAGCTTTCCCTCTAGAAATCTGATTCATGCACTGGACCTGGTAGCTGGAGGTGGAAAGTTGTAATAGACTTGTGTGATATTAGCAGTTTTAAGACTGATGAGTAAAGAGGGAGTTCAATCTTAGAGGAAAACTGGATATGCCATTGTGTCTTTCTCAGCAGCCAAGTTTTGGTTGCTCAAACATTTATGATAATATTGTGGAGGGAGGGGGTGCAACCAGACTCCCCTGGAGCTCACTCATCAGGCAGGTTACCTATTGCCTCGTTTCCACTGAGCGGATCGGTTCGGGTCGGTACAGTTTGGAAGGCCTAGAATGGTCCGGCCTATTCAGGCGAGCGTTTCCACTGCAAGTCAGACCGACAGGGGCCATACGTGGGTTTAGAAAAAATGCCTAGCATGGCGTCACACGTTCGCCAATCAGTGGAATGTATCGTAGCTCCGCCCTAACCGAACCGTTCCATTTTCTATGGCCCCCACATCTGAAGCAGGACCCTGAATGGAACGGTTCGGTTCAGTTGTATGGGCCGCTTTCATAATGGAAACACCCAAAATAGCGTACCGTACCGAACCGATCCGCTCAGTGGAAACTAGGCATTAGTAATTTGCTAAGGTGCCTTTTGTATGTTGTGTGGTTTTATTTGTTTGTTTATTTTTTTTGTGCAGTTCTCAGTGTGAGACATTTGGCATCAAAAACAAACAAAACGTGTGTAGCCATGTTGATATGAAAGGAATTAATAGGTGGGGGTGTGGCGCTCCCTATTAAATATGTTAATAATGCGTGTACGGTGGCTAAAACAAATAATATGAAGAAGTGACTGTGAGACTCTAAAGGTAAACCATATGTAAATAATTATATATAATGTGCATATATGTATATGCAGTCCCTATTGTATTGCATATACCTCAGACGCACCAATGGTGTCAAAGAAGTACCACTAGGTGCTGTTGATGTGATAAATCCAATGTGTGTATATAATAAATATATAACAGTGCAAACCCATAAAATACAGTGATATATATGGTAATCCAACCCAGCATCCACATATATATATATATATAGCCGTGCAATCCAGTTTCAAACAAGTCCGAAAAACCAATCAAAAGAAAAAAAGAAAAATTGTGATTGACATCAAAATGTGAAAATTCCTTTTCAGTAGATAAATCCCAATGGGATTGGCAGCAGAAAAGTTCCAATGGCTTTGTGACTTTGGTGCCCACAGAGGTATTCCGTGACTTCTGTGCTCCCCTTTTGGCTCCCCACTCACCAGCTTCCACTACCCCTGCAGGGGTGACAGGCACTGTTAGGTCCCAAGGCCGTCCTCTATCCGATATCCCGTGGTTGCTGAGATGGAAAGCCTCTCTCACAGGGGTTCCGGACTCCCACCTTATACCATGTCCAGGAAGGGGATCACCAGCAGAAAGCCCTCATAAAAAGAGATGCCACCTCATAGTGTAGTAAAATTAAAATTTATTAATAGTATAAAACTCCCCAATAGGGAAAAAACATCGCACTACACTATGGGTGAAGCCGATAGCCAGGAAGTGCTTCCCCGCAGCGTGCGGCGTGCGGTCCAGCTGCGTTCCAGGCTCTCTCGCTCCGTACCCGGAAATGACGTAAGTGCGTAGCCCCGCCTTACGCGTTTCGTCATCGACGGTTTCAAAGGCCTTTGAAAACGTCGATGACGAAACGCGTAAGGCGGGGCTACGCACTTACGTCATTTCCGGGTACGGAGCGAGAGAGCCTGGAACGCAGCTGGACCGCACGCCGCACGCTGCGGGGAAGCACTTCCTGGCTATCGGCTTCACCCATAGTGTAGTGCGATGTTTTTTCCCTATTGGGGAGTTTTATACTATTAATAAATTTTAATTTTACTACACTATGAGGTGGCATCTCTTTTTATGAGGGCTTTCTGCTGGTGATCCCCTTCCTGGACATGGTATAAGGTGGGAGTCCGGAACCCCTGTGAGAGAGGCTTTCCATCTCAGCAACCACGGGATATCGGATAGAGGACGGCCTTGGGACCTAACAGTGCCTGTCACCCCTGCAGGGGTAGTGGAAGCTAGTGAGTGGGGAGCCAAAAGGGGAGCACAGAAGTCACGGAATACCTCTGTGGGCACCAAAGTCACAAAGCCATTGGAACTTTTCTGCTGCCAATCCCATTGGGATTTATCTACTGAAAAGGAATTTTCACATTTTGATGTCAATCACAATTTTTCTTTTTTTCTTTTGATTGGTTTTTCGGACTTGTTTGAAACTGGATTGCACGGCTATATATATATATATGTGGATGCTGGGTTGGATTACCATATATATCACTGTATTTTATGGGTTTGCACTGTTATATATTTATTATATACACACATTGGATTTATCACATCAACAGCACCTAGTGGTACTTCTTTGACACCATTGGTGCGTCTGAGGTATATGCAATACAATAGGGACTGCATATACATATATGCACATTATATATAATTATTTACATATGGTTTACCTTTAGAGTCTCACAGTCACTTCTTCATATTATTTGTTTTAGCCACCGTACACGCATTATTAACATATTTAATAGGGAGCGCCACACCCCCACCTATTAATTCCTTTATTGTTAGTCCTTTTGGGGACTTAACCTGGGGAGGCAGCATACCTCATTATTTTCACTTTTCTCCCCTTATCCCATCTCTTCTCCTCCCCCTCCCCCCCCCCCCCCCCCCCCCTTTCTGTCTTATGTCCTAAGCGCAGAGATTTTGAGATTTTAATGTTGATATGAAAGCTATCTTTTAACCCTTTACTTGGTTTTCACACTTAACCCTACACTGATCTGCACCTTACCATATAAACTCACTCCCCAACACTTAAACATAACCTCCAAACTAACCTTTGAAAATCCTCATTTTGACTAAGAGCAGTGTCCTCCGCCCCCCAAAGCAGTGTCCTCCTCTGCCCCATCCCCTATAGCAAGTGTCCTCTGCCCCATCCCCTATAGCAAGTGTCCTCTGCCCCATCCCCTATAGCAAGTGTCCTCTGCCCCATCCCCTATAGCAAGTGTCCTCTGCCCCATCCCCTATAGCAAGTGTCCTCTGCCCCATCCCCTATAGCAAGTGTCCTCTGCCCCATCCCCTATAGCAAGTGTCCTCTGCCCCATCCCCTATAGCAAGTGTCCTCTGCCCCATCCCCTATAGCAAGTGTCCTCTGCCCCATCCCCTATAGCAAGTGTCCTCTGCCCCATCCCCTATAGCAAGTGTCCTCTGCCCCATCCCCTATAGCAGGTGTCCTCTGCCCCATCCCCTATAGCAGTGTTCCCTGTTTCCCTTCACATCACCCCCCCCTTCCCAACCACATAACTGTCATCTGTTCCCTTTACCCCTGGGCTCGCTGCTGTGTCACAACTTGGAGAGGGGGGAAGGAGGAAATGAGCTGCTGAGTCACTGCTGAGGGAGGGAGCAGAGCTGCTGCGGACCAACTGGATTGTTGGTGCCGCTGTGAACTTTAAACATGAATTTGCCAAAGATTTTATGATGTTTTAAAGTGTCCTTGCGCTTATAGCAACCCTTAAGAGACCTATTTCTTTTCGGTGTCGGTTACTCCTAGGAACCAGATGCCAGTTGTCGGTTAGTAAGTACAGCAGAACAGATCTGTACATGGCAGTAGTTTTATAGAAGGCAGATGATGTGCTCAGGGTTGCAGATTACTGTGTGACATATTGAAAGCTGGGATTCCTGTTTCCTCTCATCTCACTTCTGATTTCCTCTTCTGACCTCTGTCCTGTATTCCAGAATAAGCGCTCCTCAGTCACACCCCACACCGCAGAACATAGGTGCCAACTCTGCTTCGTGTGGGGTCTGCTTTCTACCGATTACATTTTATTGCTTCCTTGGATTCATATGTACATGAAGACGTAGGGGGGTGGTGATTATAATTAGATAAAAAACAAACGGCGTATAGTCCAGGAACCGATCCAGACCAATGTGATTATGAATGGCCTTATTGTGAACCGGGCCCTGGCTCACGTCTATCTCTAACCTGACGTTCCCTCCTTTTTTTACGGGGTTTACATTTGCAGACGGGAGTCGGGGAAGTGGCCTTGCGGCTTCTCCATGGCTGCCAGATCTGACCACAAGAATGTAAGATGGCTGAGGACGGAGGATTTATAGGCTGGGGATGGCTCCCTGTTCCTGGCTTAGGCCTCTCTCAGCCTGACCATGTAGACCCTGAGTGGAGCACTTCCCAATAGAGGTGGAGGGTTCAGCAGAGAGAACGCAGACACTGTGCCCTGGATATTAGAGGAGTCTCTCCCATGTGGTTTCCTCTGCTTCCAGAGAAATGCATCTGTTAAAGGCTTAATAAAACTCTTACGTTGTAGATGATGTCCAGTGAAAGGCTTTTAGATAAAAACTGTATGGGTCTGCCAGCAATATTCTGGCTGAAATTTGGTGTCAAACAAGGGCTTGCAAGCATCAAGACACGACTCTAGAGCCTCGGTATGGAAGAGTTGTGTGTTGCTTTTCCTGGGGAATACGGCTCAAGTTGCTCAGTTGGCTGGGAACACGGCATACATCAGGGGATGAGGAATGGACGCTAATGCGATTGTCGTAAAAGAGTCAGCACTCTGAATCTGGCCTGTCACTTTGAACTAAAGATCTAATGTATCGTCTACACACACATACAAATGAACTGTTGAGAAGATCCTCACAGCTTGTTCATGAGCAGTATCATTTCTTATGAACTTTCCTAGGGTAAGCAGTGGCTGGCAAATGAACATTTAGGGGTCTATTTATTAAATAAAAAAATTTAAAAAAACACAGCTGTCACAAACAATCAACCTATTTTGCCTAATATGTTTATTTCCTATGGTCATCAGCTCCATCTAGTGGCCATAATGTAGTATCTTCTTGAAATACCACATTTTGGCCACCAGATGGAGCTGACAATCATAGGAAATAAACATATTAGGGAAAATATGGGTGGTGTTATGCTGCCTTTTGAAAACAAATTTGTTTTCCTATATGGGCTATGAAATGAAGACTCAGTAAACGACTTGAATATTCTGTAAATGGCACTGCTTGCCAACCCTGATGAAATTTTTCAACCTTCATCATCTATCAAAAAAAAAAAAGGTTGATACCATTTTACCAGGACATGATCCTGTCCTACTGTAGTGTTTTCCATCAGAAATTTGACATTCAAGAGTCTATAATAGAGAAACAATTATACAAGAAGCCGGGATATTAGACAAAGTATGCAACCAAATAACAGATTGTTTTTTAAATGGCACACACCACTGTCATTTAAACGAACACTGCAGTTCACCTCTTAGCCTTGGCTCACAATGGATCCAACTGTGAAATCCTGCAACTTCATTTGAAGTGGTACAATTTCAACGTTGCATATCGGTGTGACTTCAGGTGTGACTTGGATGTCTATGCAAGTCACACCTGAGATCGCAAAAGGTAGTGCAGCATAGCCCACAACTGTCCCTGATTTCGAGGGACTGTCCCTAATTTGGAGCAATGTCCCTCTTTCCTCCTCGTTTGTCCCTCATTTTGGTCTGATCTATATAGTTGTACATAAAATTAACTTTTTTTCTTTCAAAAAGTGTTCCCCAGTGCTAATCCTTTCATCCAATTTTTAAATTGCTGAATTTGTACATAAAAGCCAATATAAAGGAATAGTAGTGGTAAAAAAAAAAGCACTTGTGGATTTAATTAACTTTTTTGGGGGGGTTAATTCTCCTTTAAGGGGATGTGGCAGGGGGCGTGTCCTATGCCTACATACATTTACTCGTAGGTGTCCCTCATTCCCATCTCAAAATGTTGGGAGGTGTGGTGCAGGAACTACTTTCAAAATCTGTTGCACCGATTTGAGCGGTTCCATTGTGCGCAATAGTGTGCGACTTGCACCGGTGCGAACATAGGCTTAGGAGGCAGTTCACCCCACATGCAGTCCAGTGGGGTTTTTTTTTTTTTCTGCATCAAACACATTGGGGGTTATTTACTAAAGGAAAATCCACTTTGCACTGAAAGTGCACTTGGAAGTGCAGTCGCTGTAGATCTGAGGGGGACATGTAAGGAAAATAAGAAACAGCATTTTAGCTTGCACATGATTGGATGATAAAATCAGCAGAGCTTCCCCTCATTTCAGATCTACCCCTCAGATTTAGAGCGACTACACTTCCAAGTGCCCTTGCAGTACAAAGTGGGATTTGCCTTTCGTAAATAACCCCCATAGACAGTAAGTTTCACGGATTTCAATGGCAAAGTTCACACCAGTGCAGTGCGTTCCAGTACAGTCTACAAAAGTAGAACATGGTGCATTTTTTCTGCATGGAACTCCACTGGAACGCATCAAAAACGCACCGGAATGCATTGCAGCAAAAAAAAAAAACTGGAAACCTTGAAAAAAAACAACTCACTGGACTGCATTGAAAATGCATAAAAACGCACATGCAGAAACTCATCCGGACTGCGTTTCTGTGCTGTGAACCAGTTCTTAGCTCTTTTTCTGCTAGGCCCTTCTCTACATTTTCTTACCTCAGGTGGCTGGACCATTTTTTTTATTTTCCGATTTAGGTTTCACTTCTTTTTTTTTTTTTTTTTTTTTTTTTTTTAACTTCCTGCTTTAAGAGTTTGGAAAATCCTCCCCCAAAACCATACATTTTTTGAAACCAGTAGAAGGAAAAGACGGTGCTGGTAATTGTGTACATCCTGCAATGTTTATCAAATCAATGCCACATTTGTATTGAATGGCTGCCATCAGCGGCTGATCACAGCTGTGTATTAAGAGAGTCCCTTCTGCTATGTCTTCATGGTTAGTGAAAGGGAGCTTGAGTGTGTAATAAGAGAATACAGTGACAGTAAGGGGTTACTGAGTTGGCCTGTTGTAGGTGACCCTATTTCCCCCCCGTAACCCTTACAGCAGTGGGCAGCAGCTCTGCTTTTGCTCATATCCAATATAGTTTTGCGGTGCGTAGAAATGCATCTGGTTGTGTAGACATCCACTGAAAGCAATCAGTTCTGTAGTTATTCTGTTTTATCACCGTCTTCCCCCCTCCAGTACTGATGTTTCCTGTGGAATAGCATTGTATGCAAATGCCAATGGAGAGGCAGTGGGACAGGCTTTCTGCTGGTTTTATTTAGTGCTTTTCATGCAGCTCTGTGCAGAATGGTTCTCAGCTGTTTGGCAATGTGCAGAACTAAACAGACTGTTCTGGACACTGGAAATGCAATTAAAGTGGAGTTCCACCCTAAAAAAAAAAATTCTTTAATGTGCATGAAATGAATTTAAAAAAAAACATTTGGAGAATTTTTTTTTTTTTATTTTTTTTACTCGCCTCTTAATGCCTGTTGCTAGGGGGTCCCTCGTAATCTGCCTCCTTACTCACCTCGGGCTCCTTACAACATTTCCCTCGGCGCCGGAAGGGAGATCAGCTCTGCCCCCTCCCTCTAGGCAATCATCTGGGACACGTCACAGGTCCCAGATGATTGCGCGGCCAGTCACAGCACGAGCATGCGCAGTGGGTGCCTGGCTGTGAAGCCACAGCCAGATGCCCACGGTTAAAATGCCGGCGCGGCCGAGCGGGGCTTCGATCCCCCACATCGCTGGACCCTGGGACAGGTAAGTGTCTGATTATTAAAAGTCAGCAGCTGCAGAATTTGTAGCTGCTGACTTTTAATTTTTTTTTTTTTTAAAGCGGAACTCTGCTTTAAATAAGCTGCATGATCAGTAAAAGCTATACTGTAGGGGAGAAAAAAAAACATCTGAAAAGTAAAGGCTTAATACATTCCTGTGTGATGGGGATGCCTTGGATCATCACTGTCTGTCTTTAACAGCTCGAGCAAGAAGAATTTTCCACATCCAACCAGGGCCGCTGATAAAGCAGCACAGCCAGGCCTCCTGGATTGGCACCGGCCCCATCAGTTTAAAAGGGTGGACACAGGCACCTACTGATCAGTACTTTCTTATTGCAAACACCAATCCTCTTCTGTCTCCCACTGCAGCGCTGCCAGCTTCTCCTCCTCTCCCTCCCTCCAGCTGCACTGGAAGGAGATTGGGTGTAGCGCATGCGCCCCTCTATCTGCTGTAGAGCTGCACAATTAATTGTTAAAAAATTGTGATCTCGATTCAACCCCCCCCCCCCCCCGACGATCTCTATTGCTGAGTTTGCCGATTCTTTTAAATAACAAGTGGAGAGACTTATCTGCTCACTCAGCTGTCAAAAGAAAACATCCAGGCTGTCTGCCAAGTTTTTAACAACATGTAAATGCAGGAAGTTTAACCACTTAAAGTCTAAATCTTTTTCTGACACTTCTTTCTTAAGTTTAAAATCAGTATTTTTTGCTAGAAAATTACTTGGGACCCCCAAACATTATATATATGTTAGCAGAGACCCTAGGGAATAAAATGTCAATTGCTGCAATATTTTATGTCACACTGTATTTGCCCAGCGGTCTTTCAAATGCAATTTTTTGGGAAAGAATACACTTCAATTAATTAAAAAAAAAAAAAACGTTAAAGTTAGCCCAATTTTTTTTGTTTTAGGCCTCATGCACACGGACGTTTTTAAGCATAAAGAAAAAAGAGGTTGCGCTAGTGCTACTAAAACATAATAAATAATTGACAGTGACAAAATTCATACATCAAAAAAATCAATGTGTAGAACTCTAATATTGAAAAAAGTCCATAAGTTGAAACCTCAATCAGGTGTTATAAGGAGTCCGAAAAAATAAACATCAATGAAGTGTTTACAAAATGTCCAAAACCCCAATAGAAGATAAAAATAAAAATAAAACTAAATGTGAAAAGTAAAAAATCCAAGTGATAAATAGTGAAGATCAGTAACAGCGAGGAAGAGTCCACCACCAGGTACTGAAGGGGTTACTCCTTACCAGAATGCCATGACCCCCCACTACAGAGGATCACAGCAAGCAGGGATCTTTTAAAGCCAGAATGGAGATTAACAGCGGTGTCCACCAGGGGTCATCACTTCAGCAGCCGCTCCAACAACCCAGGGCATTGATACCATGAAATAAAAAGGGGCTCACATAGTGTAAAACCACTTAACGCTTTATTAAAATAGATAAAAAACAGATGTACACTTACAAAGTGTCAGATGAATGAACAGCCTTAAGTCCGGCTCCGTGGCCACCGGAGCTCGGACAAACCCGTCCACTGGAGATAGATTCGCTTGGGGGTGACGTCAGCGCGTCGTCTGGCTCCGCCCTACGCGTTTCGTGCCCCTGGAAGACGTGATGATGTCACGAAACGCGTAGGGCGGAGCCAGACGACGCGCTGACGTCACCCCCAAGCGAATCTATCTCCAGTGGACGGGTTTGTCCGAGCTCCGGTGGCCACGGAGCCGGACTTAAGGCTGTTCATTCATCTGACACTTTGTAAGTGTACATCTGTTTTTTATCTATTTTAATAAAGCGTTAAGTGGTTTTACACTATGTGAGCCCCTTTTTATTTCATGGTATCAATGCCCTGGGTTGTTGGAGCGGCTGCTGAAGTGATGACCCCTGGTGGACACCGCTGTTAATCTCCATTCTGGCTTTAAAAGATCCCTGCTTGCTGTGATCCTCTGTAGTGGGGGGTCATGGCATTCTGGTAAGGAGTAACCCCTTCAGTACCTGGTGGTGGACTCTTCCTCGCTGTTACTGATCTTCACTATTTATCACTTGGATTTTTTACTTTTCACATTTAGTTTTATTTTTATTTTTATCTTCTATTGGGGTTTTGGACATTTTGTAAACACTTCATTGATGTTTATTTTTTCGGACTCCTTATAACACCTGATTGAGGTTTCAACTTATGGACTTTTTTCAATATTAGAGTTCTACACATTGATTTTTTTGATGTATGAATTTTGTCACTGTCAATTATTTATTATGTTTTAGTAGCACTAGCGCAACCTCTTTTTTCTTTATGCTTTTCCACATTTGATGTTTTTGTGAAGGTTGCTGCTGTTCACTGTATTTTATTTCAACACTTGGTTTTTAGCGCAGTTTCTTTTACCACACGGACGTTTTTACAGCCGCTTTTTTGAGCATTTTTTGCAGCTTAAAAAGGCCTGTCTATGTTAGTCTATGGCTTCATGCCCACCTAGGCGTTTTTGAGCTGCAAATGGCATAGGCGTTTTTAAGCTGTAAAAAAAAAACCCAGGACCAGTGGGTTCTGAGAGACGTTTTTCAGCTGTAAAAACGCTCTAACGCTGATAAACGGTCAAAAACGCTCAAAAACTTCATTCACCAACGTTTTTTAACGTTTTTGAGCCATTGAAAAAAAAATTAAAAAAAAAAAACGCTAACGCGGAAAAACGCTCAAGAGCGCTAAAAAACGCTATTGCAAAAACGCTGAAAAAAGCTGTAAAAAGTTAAAAAAAAAATCACTGCAAAGATACAGGCGTTTTCATAACGTTATTTTAACATCCTGTGTGCATGAGGCCTTAATGTGAAAGATGATGTTACACCGCGAGAATCGTGATCTATCTTTTAAGCAAAAAAATTGTGATTCTCATTTTAGCCAGAATCGTGTAGCTCTAATCTGCTGTCAGGGCCCCCTTGTGTGCCCCTTTCCCCCGCAGAGCTGCCAGCTTCCGTCCTCTCCCACTGGCAGCTGCTGTGGGCACACAGGGGGATGTCATTTACTGGCCCCTTTCTTTCCCGAATGAACACTGTGAGCGATCGGTACCAATCACTCCTGTATCCATTCATCACGGAAGCATAGTAAGCTGTGTCGAATGAGCAGGAAGCCTCGGAGCGCTTCCTATTCATTCATCTGTGCAGCTGAGGCTGTAGAGAAAGGGACTGATAATTCTATGTCCTCTGTCACTTTCAGCCAAGGGGGGGCTGTCAGGTAGGCTGTTTGGGGCCCCCCGTGATTTCTAACCGCAGCTCTGCATCCAACACAGTATCGGGTGATGGATGCCGATTCCCCCTCTACCAGACCAGACCTCACTATAGGACACCATTCCAGGTTTCTGGACACTTAATTCAACCTGTGAGAGAAGCAGTGCTGGATCACATACCCATTGGTCTGCAGGGTATAGTGTCATAAGGATGTTACAGCACAAGCTGTTTTGCATTTTTAAAAGGCATGGGCTTTTTAATTGGGGCCCCTAGGAGCTTTTAGCCATAATGTTCTGGTATACACAGCATATTAGCACGTTATGGCAGACATACCTGGCAAGTGATTCTTCAGCTGCTTAGTTGGTGAGGTTGTAGTGACGTCACTCCTGCACATGGGAGTTGCATCACCACGGCACAAAAGGGTACTCGCAAGTGCGGCTCAGTGTACATAAATGCTGACAGGCAGGGAAAAGCATTTATGACAGAAGAGATTATTAGGGTCTCTTCTGCCATAAAAATCCTACCTGCATTTTTTTTTTCCTTTTTTCTTTAGATGTGAGGGCCAGTTCACCCCACATTCAGCCCAGTGCGTTTTTGTTTTCTGCATCAAAAAGGCATGGAAAAGTGGGTCATATGGTTTCCAATGGCATAGTTCACACCAATGCAGTCAGTTCCAGAAAAAAAAAGTAGAACATGCTGCATTTTTCCTGGACTGTACTGGGACACGGTAAAACACATCAAAAATGCACTGAAATGCATCCAGAAACGCACTATAATGCACCGAAAACGTGCATGCAGGAACGCATCCGCAACGGATATGGAGTGCATTTTTGTGGTGTCAGTCAGCCTGGATTCAGATTTAAGGGCTGGCTCACACCACTAACACGCACTCCAGATCCATTCCAGATGCGTTTTTGCATGCGCGTTTTTGATGTGTTTCCAGATGTTTTTCTTTTTTTCCTGCTTTTTTCACTACTGGGATCTGGTGCATTTTTAATGCATTCCAGTGCGTTTTTGATACGTTTTACTGTGTTCCAGTGCAGGAAAAATGCATCTACTTTTTCTTTCTGGAACTGAAAAACCATGGAACTGACTGCACTGGTGTGAACTATGCCAGTGGAAACCATATAACCTACTTTCCATGCGTTTTTGATGCAGAAAAAAACGCATTGGACTGTATGTGGTGTGAACTGGCCCGAAGAACTAAGAAACTTGCATACATGCTGCATTCTCTGAATCTGCGCTTATTAATGATACCTGCATTTTTCATGGGCAGCAAAGGCCTTGTTTACAGACCCAGCCTGGGCATTAGACCATATCCTCTTGGCCTAGCTATGATTGGAATATGACAGGCTTTTATCACACCCCTCCCTAGATGCTTGGCACATAATTTGGAATAGCGCACGTAAACAAATAAAAATGTACATAAAAAAAAAAAAAAACATACAATTGGAAGCGCACAGATATGAAGCTAGCCTAAATGATTATGTAGTACGTGTTTCTATAGTCTTTAGAGACCTCCTTTCTATGGCTGGGTGGTCTCGGCTTTCTAAATTTGTACTCATGATGGACGTTATTCTTCCAGGATCCTGCAGTTTCCTCGTCCTGTGAAGTTTGAAGATGTGGAACAGAAAGTGAAGATGGTGTTTGGCCAGCAGATGGACCTTCATTACATGAACAATGAGGTGAGAGCGCTGTCAGTGTGAACATCAAACCCACCAATGTTAGAAGGAAGTTCGTATGCTCTAGCCAGCTGGACCTCAGAATGCTTGTCTACATTTCCTTGTACTTTCTTCATTCGTTTAGAATGACTAAGAGCCACAAACATTGCAGCGACAGAGCTCAACTAAACTTGAGAAGATAAGATTTTCAAAAAAGAACAGCATTCTCTCCTGCTGAATCCTGGTGTCAATGAGGCATTATACACTCTACTCTCCTAACTAGTCCTTCAATGGTAGCAGACTGTGTATAATGTCAGTCATTGGAACATATTAGATGAAGTGTGCAATAGAACTGCATGTATTTCATGTTCCTGGTTAGGAACTGGAAAGAAATACCATGCTGTGCTGGATTTAACCTTTTATCTGTCTTCTTGCAGCTCTCTATCCCCCTCAGAAGTCAGGATGACCTTGACAAAGCCGTGGATCTTTTGGATCGCAGCTCCAGCATGAAAAGTCTTCGCATTCTCCTCATCTCTCATGACAAGAACAATGTAAGACCTTCTTTTTTTTTTTTTAACCAAAGGACCATTTTATAGTAATCGCTGGCATTATAAAAGATTTGATGCATTTTGAGCTTTAGGTTACAGCGACACTCAAAAGCTGAATTCCAGGAATTCATCTCTTTTGTAAAAAGTGAAGGCATGCTATGAGTTAAGTCTAGGGAGCTGCATGACATCTCCTGGGCTTTATCTATATTATTTATATCTGACAGCTCTATTGCACTCCTAGAAGACCACTCACACTGTATTTCCGGGAGCTCAACGCTGATAAGATCTAAGCATCTTCAACATTAGAGTCGGTGCAGGTGCTATGCCTGCCCCTTCTCCTTCCCAATCACAGAAGCCTTCTTCAAAAAATACAAAGGCTTCTGTAAATGGGCAAAAAATGGGTAAGGTTAGTCCGAACGTTAAGGTTTTAAACGACAACGTTGTCATTTTAATTTTTTGGGCCTATGCTAGTCACTCACCATAGCCCTTTCTCCTTTCATGGATTGTTACTTATATTTTTGTGTGGTGTTTTTTCTACTTGTTCAATAAATTTTGGCTTGTTTTCTCCAGACAGTGCCTGAGGGTTTTCTGTCCTCTTAAGAGAATTTTCTCTTTGTTTTTTCTGTAAATGGGCAGCAGAGGTGAGGAGTGGGCATAGCTGCTCTGTGTGCCTCTCACAGCCCCGAGTGTCAGTGTATTGTTCCAGCAGAGCCATAAGCCCGTCAGTTATAAATAAGAGATACGTTCAGGAGATGCCATGCACCATAGTGAGCCTACACTTTTTACTAAGTGGATGAATTCTTGGAATTCTGCTTTAAAAACATAAATGTGTGCCTGTTCATGCATTTGTGAGGTCAGTTACTGATGTTGGATAAAAAGACCTGCCTCACAATCGGCAATGCAATTTATTCCAAAGATGTAGGGTTGAGATTAGGGCTCTGTGCAGACCACTCAAGTTCCTTCACGCCAAACTCACCAAACCATGTCTTTATGGATCTGGCTTTGTACGCAGGGGAACGGTCATGCTGGAACAGAGGAGGTCTTCACCAACCGCAAGGTTGTTAGTGCAAATAAGAGGTAATAATGTGGCGCTTACTCAATATGAGATGAACAACATAACGTGCATAAGCACCAAGAGGGTGATAAAATCAGTAACATATATGGATAATGAGGAACATGTGCAAATGGTTGCAGTCACACCACAAAACTGTAATTGGTGTATGGCAAGAACATGTGCAGAGCTCAGCCTCTTTATTTCCTTTGTGTACAAGGTCAATTTTTTTTTTTTCTCAGAATGTTTACTGGGGCATAAAGGGTGTACCCCTCTGCACAGGGAGAGAGAGTTCTTTTTTAGCTTGTGAGTTATGATAGAAACAGTCAGCAAATATTAACACATCACCTTTTTTCTAGACATCGTCACCACATTCTGGGCCGCAGAAACAAGTGCGGATAAAGGCTTCACAGTCTTTGGGAGACGTGAACACCGCTTACCATCCTGTGGAGTCCCGCAGCCGTCACCTGTCTGTCAGTAAGTCAATCACAGTGGTAAATATGTTGTCATAAACTCGAGAAATTTCTTTAAAGTGATATTAAAGTCTTGTTTGTTTTTCTTAGTTTAAAAATAACAAATTTGTCATACTTGCTCTATGCAATGGTTATGCACAAAGCAGCCCTGATCCTCCTCTTTTCGGGTCCCTCGCTGGCGCTCCTGGCCCCTCCCTCCTCTTTAGTGCCACCACAGCGAGCAGCATGCTAGGGGGGCACCGGAGCCAAGCTACTGCTCTGTGTGTCCATTCTGACACGAAGGCGTGGTTCGGCCCCCGCCCCCTCTCTCTCCTCATTGGCTCACTGACTTTAATTGACAGCAGCTGAAGCCAATGGCGCCCGCTGCTGTGTCTCACCCAATCAAGAGGGAGAGTCCCGGACAGCTAAGGCTCTCATGCAACATCGCTGGATTGAGATGGGGCTCAGGTAAGTAATAGGGGGGCTGAGGGGGGCTGCTGCATACAGAAGGGTTTTTAAAATGTATTTTTCTTAATGCATAGAATGCATTAAGATAAAAAAAAAACTTCTGCCTTTAGAACCACTTTAACATCTTGCTGACCAAGTATGGTACGCTCCCTGCACTCCCAGCACAGTGTGTCCTTGGTGGCCAAAGTTTCTGTGCTGAAAGTACAGTCACTGTGCACTCCAGCACTGTGATTGAGCTGTCAGACAGCTCCCGATCTCTTTATTAATAGGACCTCAGGGGTTGGGCTTCCAATCATGTGTCCATTGTGACAGTTAATCACAGTGATAACATGATCAGGAAGTCTATCCTGTCCTCCGGCGTAAAGACCCAGTTAAAGTGGAGTTCCGCCTTCCCCTCAAAAAATTAAGTCAGCAGCTACACATACTGTAGCTGCTGACTTTTAATATTAGGACACTTGCCTATCCAGGAGTCCAGTGATGTCGGAACCGCAGCTGATGTTTCCTTCAGCTGTCGGGTGCTGCCGCCGCCATTGCCGGTGAGGGAACCACAGGAGGGACCCTATTGCGCATGTGCAAAGTGCAGCTGGCTCTTCTACTGCCCCGACAGTAGGGGAGGGAGGAGGAGAGGGCCGGACTTCTGATGTACCTCGCCGCGACGAGGTCCGACGGAAGTGAGGACAGGGTATCTGTCAAAAACAGGTACCCCCATTGCTCTTTGTGTCTTTATTCCTGTCAGTGGAAATAGAAAAGGGCAGGGTGAGAAAATTGAGCAGAATTTTTCAATCTGCTTTACAGTAGTCTGTAGTTCATGCTATTTCATGTTACATGTTTCAGAATCAAATATGTATGATGACTTTTTTTTTATTTTGTTTCTTTATACCCTCTTTACTCTCAGGTTCACAGAATGCAGGTCGCAGCTCACCACCTCCCGGCTATGTCCCAGAGAGGCAGCAGAGGATAGCTCGGCAGGGATCTTATACAAGCATTAACAGCGAGGGAGAGTTCATCCCTGAGACCAGTGACCAATGTGTAAGTGTGGAGATTGCATGAATAATTTCTTAGCAAAATACCTTTTTGTAGGAATCCCTTGATGGAAGAGGCCAGACCACATGACCATTCTGGGGCATTGCCAATCACTCACACTGAAATCGAATAAGATTCAGCATCATTGCTATAAAATGTGCATGGGGCTTGGCGGGTTCAGGAAAATTGCTTACATCTGATGCTTCTTACATGGCCATTTTGTGCCACAGCAGATGCATTTATTAGCAAAATACACTGGATTGCTCCTTCCCCTGGTCTTACTGTAATTTTCATCCTGTGTTGTATTTTAAAAACAGATGTTGGATCCACTGAGTAGTACAGAGAATTCCATATCTGGGAGTTGTCAATCTCTAGATCAGTCCGAGGACAGGTAATTGGTTGGTTATATTCTGTGCTGTCCTAATTATGTACATATTCCTGCCCTAGTGCTGTGTTGTATTATGTTTTGTGTGTTTCCTCAAAGTCCCTCCTTCAGAAAGTCTCGGATGTCTCGGGCTCAGAGCTATCCAGACAACAGGGAAGATTTCTCAGGTACAAAAATAAAGCTTTGTGTTCAGCCATCCTCCTATGACAGGCGACTGATGACCATCCTATGACAGGCGACTGATGCTTTATTTCTTCCATAGCAGATCGAGAGAACCAGTTCTACGATAAAGCAGGAAAGGGGGGAACTTACCCTCGAAGATATCATGTGTCTGTTCACCATAAAGATTACAATGATGGTAAGTACTATGACCCCAGACGCGGGTTGTGGTCAAGGCCTTGCACCCAGATTACAGTAGGCACTTTCTTGACTATGGCTGTTGAAGGCTATTGAATCCTGTTTTGTCAGGCAGTCCAGAGTCTCTACATGTTGGCTCATCTGTTTCTGTGCTTCTATGCAGCTAGGTTTCTTTTTTTACTAATGTTCACTGTATTATTCTGCTTTGACTGGGCATGTGTATGAAAGCATCCCAAAGCTAGAAAGCTATGGGAAGCTGCCATTGATGGCTTGTCTTTGAAGGCGCCATCCTTCCAGCTTCACAACTTGGTAAGTCTCTGACTTGCAGCCAGTGAAGTGTCAGGCCCATGAAATGCACTTCCTTTTTATGGATCAGGGACTCACCATGTAGTGAAGCCAGGATGATGGCAGGTTCCATACTGCCAGGTATCTTGTAAGCTTCAAATGTTATGACAGGTACTGGAGGACTAAAAATTTTACATCTCCAAAAGCAAGTTGACAATAGCAGGTCTCTGTTTTTTTTCTGTCCTGACAGGTTTAAGTTCTTAAACTCTGATAACTTGAGCTGCGAGTTTTTACATCGGCATCTTTCTATTAAAAATAAATGCAAATTTTTGTGCAGTTCATTTTAAGGTTGCTAAAAAGAGACTGCAGGTACCAAGCAATATCACTCAGTTAACTGTAAGGAGGAAACACCGCAGCCGCACTAAGGTTTAAAAAAAGTACATGCTTAGGATTGTTCGCTACTCTGCCAAATGATCTCTTACTCTTTGCACTTTTCAAAACTATTAATAAAAATGATTGAAACAGAAAAAAATAGCATGAACTTTCACAAAGGTAAACCTGTCATATTGCCCTTGCTGTGTAAAGTTATCATGTTCTCCTTTAAAGCCCCCTGCTACTAATGCTCACCTTCCCTATTCTCTCTAGGGGTCCATGGGCAATACTGTCTGAGTATGTAGGGAGAGCATGTGACCATCACCCCTTCCTCCCATGATTTAGTTTTCGGTACTTGGCCTGAGTATGGTCACATGGGGAAGGGTGGAAGGTCTTGGCCCTGGGTAAAGCTCTGACACTGAGCTTTACACAAACCTTTCTGCTCAGGGCCCCCATAGAGACATAGGGCAGCATGGGGGGCTCATAATAATAGCAGAAGCAGCGGGCTATAAAAAGAGCCTGTTACATATCCCTGAATGGGCGGAATTATACATTTAATCTGAACATAAAATTTGCAACAAAATTAGGGTTTTTTTACTGACTATTTGTGTTGGTCTGTGGCAACTTGGTATAGTAATTTGCTGTGCAGCCTTCCTTTCTTGCTGCACTATGCATGGATGTGGTAGACACTGGTCTGAATGTTTTCAGTCTGAAGTCCTAGAACCATGCAGAAGATTAAGATAGCAGCAGTTAGAGAGACAAGAATAGTATGGGATTTAACTCGCAGGGTGGGGAAAAGCACACAAAGAATACCCCTTAGCTGGTAGATGGGCATATACAGCACTTTTCAGGTGTATTCAGTTTGTATTTTAGGTGGTTATGGTCTCTTTGAAGGCATCCCCAACCTGTCCGTTTTCATGGACTTGAGAAGCAGTTCTTTTGCAAAATCCTATGTACGCAGTCTACACATGGGATTCAATGGTTCATTCTTTTGTTTTTGTTGTTTTGTTTTTCCTGCAGGCCGCAGAACGTTCCCACGGATTAGACGACCTCAAGGCAATCTTTTCACCCTTGTGCCATCCAGTCGCTCATTAAGCACCAATGGGGAGAACCTGGGTTTAACTGTACAGTACCTAGAAAGCCGAAACCGACTGCGCAGTGCAGACAGCGAAAATACACTGAGTGTACCAGAGAGGAACATTGCCAAAAAATGTAAGGCACTCTTCTCTAATAGGGTTATCTAAGTTATTGTGTCTCATCTCTTCCACATTTACATCACCACAGTATTCCTTATTGTAAACAATCACCTTGTAAAAAAATCCATTCAGTTTAAAATAGAAATGAAAGGCAAAACATTTTTGTAAATTATATAAAAAAAAAAACACATTATGAATACCTTCTTCTTCTTTTTTCCCCCCCCCCCTTTTTTTTTTTTTTTTAATAAGTGATCACATTCCCTCCCTTCTCAGCTGCATAAGAGCTGGGGAAAGAGAAGTAACAGCACACGGAGCTTCCTAGTGAAAGGCGGGGGGGGGGGGGTTGTCAGGACAAGTCTGAATATAGGAGGAGAGCAGGCTGAGTTCCCAGCACAGCTAGAGAACTGACCACAGGGTGTTCTGCTTAGTGTGGTCAGTTTTAACAGGAAAGGAGGAGGACTGGCAGGAACACCAGGGGTTTCACATAAAGGAAGCAATACAAGGAGAACAGGATATTTTTTCAATCAAGTACAGCAGGCACAAATCAGGAATATGAAATGGGTTTACATACCCTTATTTCCACCTTGAATTTAAATTGAAGAAACCCACCGCTATGTGTTTGTGTTCACATTCACACATTATGCTTAAAAATAGTTTGAAAAAATATTTCTTAATTTTTTAGCAGGATTATACACAGAACTATAGGCAGTTTTGAATTATTCAAAAAACCTTGCAGGGGGTAGATTTAGGGACAGATTGGTTTAAAAGTGCATTAACATTCAGTGTACCACCCAAGCCTTGGGATCTTGAACATTTTGTTAGGAAGACAGTGTACACATCTAGTTTGCAACATCAATTTTTAAATCTTTTATTAACCCTTTTAAAGCCACCGACTGAATACATCAGCAGTAGCGAGAAGTTATATACACACAAACGAAGTGTGTAACCTTCACAGGCTGACTGCTTTCAGATGGAAGTGATCCTATGGCTGTACAGCCACCTGATCGCTTCCACAGGCCTCTGGACCCCTGATGTCTCAGTAAAGAGGAACCTGATTAAGGGGTCCGGCTAGACTCCGAAACTTGCACCTTTCTTTTGTGTGAAGTGATCATTCTTCAATAAAAATAGCCATTCGGATGACATGGGTGATCCGTGGTGTGCTGGCAAATCTGAACATTGATCTATGATTGCTCCAGTTTCCAGCTGGTTGTTGCTGCAGCACCCACTACTTCCAAGCCTGATTCTGGAACCTGTGAGATGTGAATATTAACATCATCTGGTAAAGAGAACCCGTCACAAGAAAAATGCTATAACTTAGGAGGCTTGTCAAAAAAACAAAAACAGCTGTGTTGGCAAAAGGGGTAAAGTTATGCTATATGAACGGGAACATGTAAGAAAGTAAAGTTGGTTATCCCACTTTGGGATCAATCAAAAGTGGAAATACACTTTAAGATGAGGGAGGGAAGAAATCCCTCTGTATAACTAATCTGTCGAAAGCCAGAAAGTATGAGCAGACCATAAATGTTTTTTGTTTTTTTTTCCTCTATAACTTTGTTCAAATGGATTCTCTATGCAAATGTACATATACAATCTTTTCTAATACCATTTAATTCTTCTGTTCTCCAGCTCCAAGTGCCCCCATAAACTGGCGTCGGGGTAAACTGCTGGGACAGGGAGCGTTTGGTCGTGTTTACCTGTGTTATGACGTGGACATTGGACGGGAACTGGCAGCTAAACAGGTTCAGTTTGATCCGGACAGCCCTGAAACCAGCAAGGTCATTAAAGTACTTTCCTGCCTTCTGTTAACTAAATTCATGTTCTGTTAAAGGGGGTTCTTCATCCAGAGCTGTTTGTTCTTCACACAGGAAGGATGCAGCCAACATTTAGTTTTGTGGTGTTAATGTTTTTTATTAGTCTGCTTATGTCGCGTTCTCATGTCCCTATAGAGAACTGACATTTTGATTTCTTTATAAAGTAGCTGTAGTTAGTATGATGTGAATGACCTTCACCCAATAATAATAATTCTTGTGTGGCAATCTGACATAAACATAAAGTTCCAATGTGCGTGTATTTGTGATTTATAGACACCGCAGGTCCTGGCTTTCTGTAGTAAATTATGGTGATTCTACATCTCTGCACTAACAACAGTCTGGCTCAGTTCTCTTAGTTACACAATAGATTTACTTTAAAGTGATCGTAAAACTTCGCTTTTTTCTTAAATAATATACGTTCTACTTTACTGCTCTGTGCAATGGTTTAGTGCAGAACAGCCCTGATCTTCTCCTTCTCAAAGTTCCCCAGCCAGAGCTCCTGGCTCCTCCCCCTGCCGAGTGCTAGCACTGAGGGCACTCGTGTGTGTTCTCTCCTGAACTGACTCTGTGTGTATCCATAGAGTGCAGCTCAGCCCCTCCCCTTGCTACCTCCTCAGTGTTGACAGTGGCTCCCACTGCTCTTTCTGAGCCAATAAGGAGGGGGTGCCGCTGCTCTTGTGCACATCACTGGATTGAGATTGGGCTCAGATAAGTGCACTATATTACCAAAAGTATACACCTTTGGGATGAATTTGCGTGCAGACTGCGAGCCAGGCCTTCTCATCCAACATCAGTGCCTGACCTCACAAATGTCCTTCTGGAAGAATGGTCAAGCATTCCCATAGACACACTCCTAAACCTTGTGGACAGCCTTCCCAAAAGAGTTGAAGCTGTTATAGCTGCAAAGGGTGGGCCAGCACAATATTGAACCCTACGGACTAAGACGCCATTAAATAATTTGTGTGCATGTTAGCCAGGTGTCCCAATACTTTTGGTAATATAGTGTATATTAAAGGGGAGGTCCAGCCCCCCACGAAAAATTAAAAGTCAGCAGACAGCAGCTGCAAATTCTGCAGCTGCTGACTTTTAATATATGGACACGATGTCGGATCACAGCCGATCTTCGGATCAGCTGTCGGGTGCAACCACCGTCATTCCTGGTAAGAGAACCCGGCAGTGAAACCTTTCAGCTTCACAGCTGGTTCCCTACTGCGCTGCTCTTTGTAATTGGCTCAGCGATGGAAGAAGGGGGGCCGAACTTCTGAGAGACTGAGCTTCGGAAGTGGGGAGCGGTACCCGTCAAAAACTGGTACCCATTCCCCCCTCCCCTCTGAAAGGTGCCAAATGGAGGGAGGGATGAGACTGGTAAGCAAAAGTTCCACTTTTGGGTTGAACTCCACCTTGAGGGGGGCTGGGGGGAGCTGCTTACTGAAGTTTTTTGCCTTAATGCAGAGAATGCAGTAAGGTAAAAAAAAAAAAACCTTCAGCCTTTAGAACCACTTTAAAACACAACTCTAGTCTTTTTTTCAAAGTATGCCACCTTCCTCCACCCCAAACAGTCTCCCTCATAATTCTTTTTCTCCAAGGACGTTTCTGGCTAATTCAGTGACACTACTAGTCCTTCCTCTTCTCCTCTAGTGAGCGGTCCTTGCACCTGCACTGATCTGCACTCACATAATGATGTGTGGGTACTGTACAGTTTAGTAGTATTGCCCAATCTAAGTGACGATGATGCCCTAGGCAGTGGGCCCGTAACAAGCCTGGGGTTAGAGGATATAGGTTGAATGATGCTAGCAGTCATTCAAACCAGAAGAAGAGTGCCATCTTGTGGCAAAACATAATTACTGTGGGTGATACCTTCAGAGTGAAGAAACAGTATTCAGCTAAAGCTATTTTTTTTTTGTCTTTCAATGAGCTGCTCTTTTTTGTTGGGGATCTGCTTGAACCGGCTGTGTGTAACTCTACTGATTTTTGCACCCATTACAGGAGGTTAGCGCTCTGGAGTGTGAGATTCAGCTGCTGAAGAATCTCCATCATGATCGGATAGTGCAGTATTATGGCTGTTTACGGGACAAAGGGGAGAAGACCCTGACTATTTTCATGGAGTATATGCCTGGGGTGAGATTCTAGAGCACAAGGAATTAATAGTCAGTCATCAAATGTTTGGTGTTCCCTTTGGCTTACAGTATTAAATTTTTATCACTCAGGGGTCAGTGAAAGATCAGTTGAAAGCCTATGGGGCATTGACGGAGAATGTTACTCGTAGATATACACGGCAGATCCTTGAGGGCGTGTCTTACCTACACAGCAACATGATTGTACACAGAGACATCAAAGGTATTTCTTTTTGTTTTTTTTTTTATCTCAGCACATGTAAAGCTGGCTACACATTACACTTTTTTTTTTTCAATTTCCTTTAGATTTACCTTCTACGTAGTGTAAAGGCCTGCCTGATTGCATACAATTTGAAAGTGTTTAGGTTTGACCTCATACTATATGGTTTTGGTAAATCTAAAGAAAAAAATGTACAAGGAAATTGTATAATGTGTAGCCAGCTTAAAGGTGCAAATCCTTTTTCTGTTCACATAGAAAAAAAAAAATTGGTTTGCTTCAAAATTCAGCAGCAGTTTGCATCTTGCTTTACTCCTGAAGCTGAAATGTGATTAATTTTGATTTAAGCTTTAAAGTGGTTGAAAAGCCACTTTGTTTTCTTATTAGATTCCCCTGTGTACCATTAAGTTATGTGCCCCAATGTATGTTCTTTCTAAAATTATGTAGATTTATACCTTATTGTAGAGTGCCGCTCGTTGCTTTCCTCCCTGATCTGAGAACTACAGCGGGGAGGAGCTGAGAATCCCCCGCTGACTTCAGCCGGGAGGAGGGGAGGCGAGCAGTGGTCGGTCATGTGAGTGCCAAGTGGAGCTCTGAAATAAGCTTTAAAGCTACATATTTTTTATAAAGCACATTCCCTGGGGCACATAACTTAATGGAACACATGGGATTATATTAAGAAAACACAGTTATAGCAGCAGGAGTGGAAGAGGAGAGACCGCAGGCTGACAGAGGCACGTAAACTGACCATGGTATCGTGGCTCAGCAACCATGAAAAACGTGGTCAGTTTACAGATTGAGGGGGGCAGCACCAGCCAGGTATTTTAGATGATAGAAAGGGACAAATTACAAAGCACAAGCACTGTGCTGTTATTCATGCTTTAACCACTTGCCGCAGTTGGCTTCAAGTGGTTGTACTGGACCGGTATTGCCCCGGTACTGTTTTTTTTAGAGCTGACTGTCGACTCTATTGTATTGACAACTGATGCAGCTAAGCAGCTGCTCAGCTGTTATTACAAGCAGCTGGAGGGGACGTTCCTGCCCCTCTTTCCCCGCTTCACCGGGAGACCCGAGCCACCAGCCAGCACTTCCTCCAGCTGGCCAGAGACCCGAACAAAGCCAGAATTGGCTTTGATCAGGTCTCGGCAATAGTAACCCAGAAGTGACGTCATGACATCACTCCCGGTTTATTCGGGAGCCAACGGAGCCAGTTTTCAAAATTCAAACGTTTTCAAAAATGGCGATCTTGGCACAATTTTAAAGCATGACATGTTAGGTATCTGTTTACTCAGTGTAACAACATCTTTCAAATTATACAAAAAAAGTGGGCTAACTTTACTGTTTTGTGTGTTTTTTTTTTTTTTTTAATTCATTAAAGTGTATTTTTTCCCGCAAAAAATTGCGTTTGAAAGAACGCTGCGCAAATACAGTGTGACATAAAATATTGCAATGACGGTCATTTTATTCTCTAGGGTCTCTGCTTTAATAAATATATATAATGTTTGGGGGTTCTAAGTAATTTTCTAGCAAAAAAATACTGATTTTAACTTGTAAACAACAAATGTCAGAAAAAGGCCTGGTCTTGAAGTGGTTAAAGGAACAGGATCAAGTGGTTTTTTTTTTTTTTTTTTTATTTATGGTTACAACCATTTTAACGTGTTAACATAATTTCAAAAGATATTTTCAGTATCTGCCAGTAAGTGGCAGTTTTCATTGGAATATTACCTTGTGATTGTGTTATGAAAGTTCTGTTTCTCAGTATTGCTCCTGCATTGCCTCCCTGTCACATGGGATTCTGATTGAGTAGCAAGTGGATATTTCAACTGACATTGTCCACTGTTGTCACCATTGAGAAACCTGCCCTAAAATATGTCAGGCAGCCACCACTGGTGTGCATGTAGACAGGACGTGACTACAAAGTGGCTGTAGGAAATCAGCAGCACTGAGATGTAGCAAAATATGAAAAAAATTACTTATGATATGGAAAAACTTGACTTTAGCAACTTATAAGTCATTCACTTTTGGTTTGCATTAATTGTGTTTCCTTTTGTTTCTGAGAGTTGAGTGCATACTTCTTTTTCTGTGTATGTGTGTCAATCCGATGTGCTTTTTGCCTGTTATGTATGTAACTTTTTCGTTCACAGGGGCCAACATCCTGCGGGACTCTGCAGGGAACGTTAAGCTGGGTGACTTTGGAGCAAGCAAACGCCTGCAGACAATCTGCATGTCAGGAACGGGAATTCGCTCAGTGACAGGGACACCGTACTGGATGAGTCCAGAAGTGATCAGTGGGGAGGGTTATGGGAGAAAAGCAGATGTCTGGTAAGTAGTAGATAGCTGGACCTCCCCCATGTTAATACAAAATAGGAGCAAGCTTGTCCTAACTTCTTTCTTTTCCTTCTAAACGCTAAACGCCTGAACAGCACAAGGTGGTTTTCTGTGCAGACCAGATTTTTACATCCTTTGCTTGAATGTTGAGGGCACTTGTATGTAGAATTTGAAGTGTATCTATGATATGCATTTTTTTAGATTTAATAGCGTAACGAAGGGCTAAAATGTGTGTGCGCGTGTGGTTTTCGTTTTTCATAGCATGCCTGTGTCCTTTTTTTTAAGATTTTTTCTTTTACCACCCCCCCCCCCCCCCCCCGTCTTGGAGACACAAAAGGAAGTGGGAGATAATCCCCCAAATAAGGGGAAGTCCCATCTTCCATCTTAGACATTTCGGTAAAAAAAAAAGGAGCGCCCAGTGTCCAGAAAAATGTGACTTCTAAAATATGGTTTGTGGGCGTTTATTAAAAATGAGCAAAATAAGCATCAAGCCAACACATTTCGGGGGAAATAGACTCCCTCTTTTTCAGGGCTGTTACTGTGTGTTATTTTGTGGGAACAATTCCCATGAATGGTTATGTTGGATCAAGGTTTCTAAATGGAAGGATTTCGGCTTTACTTGTATGTTGCTGCCTATGAAACTAAAGCCGGCATCCTGCCATTCAGAAACCTTGATCCAACATAATCACTTATTATTATATAGCGCCATCAGTTTACCCAGCGCTTTACAAAATAAAAGGGAGACAATACAGTTATAATACAATAAAATACAAGAGGATTAAGAGGGCCCTGCTCAGAAGAGCTTACAATCTACTCATGGGAATTGTTCCCATCAAATAGCACAGATTATCAGCCCTGAAGAAGGGGGAGTCTATTCCCCCGAAACGCATTGGTTTGATGTACATGTTGCTTATTTTTAATAAACATCCAAGAAACAATATTTTGGAAGTCCCATTTCTCTGGACACCAGGCGCTCCTTTCTCTTTTTTTTTAGCAAAGTCTACAAGCTGAAACAACCTTAAGGTCACACAGAAAAGGCAACAGCCCAAACACTGAGAGGGCCCACCACCACCACCACCATCCATCACTGGGCACTATTCACTGGAAGATATTCCTTGTTTTTTGCCCACACGAATACCCACTCAGGACCAGTGACCAATCCAGTCAGTCCAGTGCGGTCTCCAACACAAGCGTGTTAAACATTTGTGACCAGAGCAGGAAGATTTCTTCTCCCCTCCTGTTCTAGTGACAACTGTACAATTTTGGGGTGTCCCCTAACTGTCCTGGTGACAGTGGTCACCATAACAAATGGAGAGGGTGAATCTCCTCAATGAGAACATAAGAAGCAAAAACAGTTTTTCCACGGGACCCTTTCCTTTTCCATTCAAAAACAATTTTCGCTGCAGATATGTTTTAATGTAATGCATTGTAGAAACCCCCGTAAAATTGTCAGTATACAGTGCCTTGAAAAAGTATTCATACCCCTTGAAATGTTGCAACCATAAATGTAAATGTATCTTATTGGGATTTTATGTGATAGACCAACACAAAGTGGCACATAATTGTGAAGTGGAAGGAAAATGATAAATGGTTTTCAACATTTTTTACAAATAAATATGTGAAAAGTGTGGCGTGTATTTGTATTCAGCCCCCCTGAGTCAATACTTTGTAGAACCCCCTTTCGCTGCAATTACAGCTGCAAGTCTTTTTTGGTATGTCTCTACCAGCTTTGCACATCTAGAGAGTGAAATTTTTGCCCATTTTTCTTTTCAAATGGAGAGCGTCTTTGAACAGCAATTTTCAAGTCTTGCCACAGATTCTCAATTGGATTTAGGTCTGGACTTTGACTGGGCCATTCTAACACATGAATATACTTTGATCTAAACCATTCCATTGTAGCACTGGCTGTATGTTTAGGGTCGTTGTCCTGCTGGAAGGTGAACCCCCGCCCCAGTCTCAAGTCTTTTGCAGACTCTAACAGGTTTTCTTCTAGGATTGCCTTGTATTTGGCTCCATCCATCTTCCCATCAACTCTGACCAGCTTCCCTGCCCCTGCTGAAGAAAAGCCTCCCCACATCATGATGCTGCCACCACCATGTTTCACAGTGGGGATGGTGTGTTCAGGGTGATGTGCAGTGTTAGTTTTCCATCACACATAGCGTTTTGCTTTTAGGCCAAATAGTTAAATTTTGGTCTCATCTGACCAGAGCACCTTCTTCCACATATTTGCTGTGTCCCCCACATGGCTTCTCACAAACTGCAAATGGGACTTCTTATGACTTTCTTTCAACAGTGGCTTTCTTCTTACCACTCTTCCATAAAGACCAGATTTGTGGAGTGTACAACTAATAGTTGTCCTGTGGACATTTCCCCCCCCAACTGAGCTGTGGATCTCTGCAGCTCCTCCAGAGTTCCCATGGGCCTCTTGTCTGCTTCTCTGATGAATGCTTGCCTTGCCCGGCCTGTTAGTTTAGGTGGACGGCCATGTCTTGGTAGGTTTGCAGTTGTGCCATACTCTTTCCATTTTCGGATGATGGAGTGAACAGTGCTTTGTGAGATGTTCAAAGCTTGGGATATTTTTTTATAACCTAACCCTGCTTTAATATTCCCCACAACTTTATCCCTGACCTGTCTGGTGTGTTCCTTGACCTTCATGATACTGTTTGTTCACCAAGGTTCTCCAACAAAGCTCAGGGCTTTGCAGAACAGCTGTATTTATACTGAGATTAAATTACACACAGGTGGACTCCATTTACCAATTAGGTGACTTCAGAAGGCAATTGGTTCTACTAGATTTTAATTAGGTGTATCAGAGTAAAGGGGGCTGAATACAAATGTGCGCCAAACTTTTCAGATATTTATTTGTAAAAAAAATTGAAAACCATTTATCATTTTCCTTCCACTTCACAATTATGTGCCACTTTGTGTTGGTCTATCACATAAAATCCCAATAAAATACATTTACGTTTTTGGTTGTAAAATGACAAAATGTGGAAAACTTCAAGGGGTATGAATACTTTTTCAAGGAACTGTGTTTGCCATCAGATAGTCACATGTTTATTTTATTGACTCTTTAAATATGTCCCACCGTCACTGTAATCTGTAACTCCTGTGCTTTCCTACTATACAGGAGCTTGGGGTGCACTGTGGTGGAAATGCTAACTGAGAAACCTCCCTGGGCTGAGTATGAAGCCATGGCTGCCATTTTTAAAATCGCCACCCAGCCAACCAACCCTCAACTTCCTCCAAACACATCAGAGCAGTGCCGGGACTTTGTAAAGCGGATATTAGTGGAGGCACGGCAAAGGCCGTCAGCCGAGGAGCTGCTCCGTCACTCCTTTGCCCAACTTACTTATTGATTTCCTCCAAGCGTCTTGTTTTTCCCTTCGTCAATTTGGAGATTCTTCAAAAAGATGGACCTTTTGATGTTTCGGGAAAGCAGTGCAATCAGGAATGAAGACAATCAATCATTGCTCCACCCCTATGCTGTGTGAAGAGCGGGTTCCAGATCCAGCGTCTGGGTGGTTTCACGTCAGTGTTAGAGCATCAGAACAATGTATTAATTGAAACGATTAAAAGACTTTTGAGGTTAGAGTTGGAGACATGAACTAGATGAACAGGACGACGCAGGGTGACTTGGAGATGAGTTCGAACTGCGCCAAATTCTCTTCCTCTTCCGTGACAGGTGCCTTATTACCTCTTCAGCCAGGGAGCACATAGACTGGGATAGGCCCGATGTTAGAATGGGCTTTTCTATCAAATGTATGAAATTATACATTGCAAAGGTTAGTTCCACCCCATGGCTTGACTTCTTTACCGAATGTGTTTTATTATCCACAGATGTTCTCACAGTATGCAGGGACTTAAAATAGTTTTTCTTTTTTTTTTTTTTTTATTAGGCCCATTTAATAGCAATTTAGTGGTCTTAATAATCCATTAATCAATGTGGCATCAATGCCCAAGGCAGCTTTCCGTTCCATTCATTCTTTGTACCAAGTGTGTTGCAATGATTCTGTCAGCATTTACAGAGGTAAGCCTAGAGTACCTGGTAATTAACTTCCGGATTGCGTTATGACTCAGGGTTTGTACTAAATCCCATTCTGTGCAGTCAGAACTTTCTAGGTGTACTTTATGGCGTGTTACTCCAAGGTGCTTTATAGAAAGTATTCTGTGTTTTTGCACATGGAAGATTGGACCTCAAGACTTTAAGCTCTATGGATCTAGAAATAAAATTTCCATTTAGAGGCCCATTTATAAAGCAGCGGTAAATCTGTACAACAATCATACCACTGCTTTTCACAGGAAAAAAAAAATGCACATTTTATAAATCATATGAATATGTTTTCTGTTGGGTTTGCTGCTGGACTCCAATGGCCCGTACACACGATCCGAATATCGTATGAAAACGGTCGTCCGAGGAAGGATCGTACGATATTCGGATCGTGTGTACACTGCTTTCGACAGCCGATCACGACCGTTCTTCCGATATTATTCGATCGGACATACCCGAAAAATTTCCTCGTACGATTTTCGTTTAGTGAGTATAGTTGTCGTCCGAAAATACAACACATGACATCACTTCCGTTTTTTTTTGTCTGTCGTACGAGAATTTTCGTGACTTTATTTAGCTATTCAATTTCTACTTGCGACTATTAAGTGAGAACGGTCGTATGATCAGTCGTACGATATTCGGATCGTGTGTACGGGCCATAGAGCAAGTAAATCCCTATTTATAGTGGATGGTGAGGAAAAAAAAAAACAGCAGTTACATGATATTGACAGATAATGTGACTGGGCTCCCCTCCTCTACTCCTATCACTTAGTGTTCTTTGCAGCATTATGCAAAGAGGCTTCAGACTGTCTTCTGCATTTTATGAATGAACTGTAAATGCAGGAGCAGCATGGAGTATTCACTGCTGAGATTGGTTACTGGAATCACATTCTAAAAAGCACGTTATTCACAGTTGGCAGTTGACTGTGCCTGAATGAAGAGCTCTGTTGGCAACCAGTGTTTCTTTTCCTGCAATCTGTAGTCCTTGCAGGATGAGTTTACTTTAAAAAATGCTCATTTTTTTTTGCAGATAAAAAAATGTGCATTTTTTTTTTTTTTTTTTTTGGAGCCTGTAAAGCATTGCACCAGCGATCAGCAGATGAGAGAGATGGGTAAGAGAGGCTGCAGATACTGTAACATGTTCCACCCTAAAACAATGCGGAGCATGTGACATGTTCCAAAGGTGAACTTATCCATTAATTTACTTATCTAATTTATATATATATTTATATATGTATATGTATATGTGTGTATATATATATATATATATATGTATATGTGTGTGTATATATATATATATATATATATATATATATATATATATAATACAGGCGGTCCCCTACTTACAAACATCCGACTTACAAACGACTCCTACTTACAAACAGAGGGAGACAACAGGAAGTGAGAGGAAATCTATCACTAGGAAGGGAAATTAAATCCTGTAAGAGTTTTTATGGGGAAAAGGTACCTCCACTGATGCTTGTTCAAGGCTTGTTTCAACCCTAAATTTTTAAAAGCCAATTGTCATTGGGACAGAAAGTGAGGTGAAATCATCTGAACAGGAGCACAGACAGCAAAACAAATGTTACAGGGGTGTTAACCCTTCCCTATGCTATCCAAAAAGCTTAAAAATAGTTTTTTGGGCTGGAGCTATATATATATATATATATATATATATATATATATATATATATATATATATAAAATATATATTTTATACACACAGTTTTTGTATTTCCCAATTACAGTATTAAACAGATGAACCTGTGCGTTCTGCCAGCTATAGGATTATATTGTGAATGAAGCCTCCAGCATGCATGTGTTTATAATATCAGGCACTATTCTTATTACTGGTAGGTACAACCTGGTCTAACAGGTGACAGTTGCTTACAGTTTCGGCTGTTACCTGTCAAAGAAGAGATTAAAGTTACAGTACTCTGAGCACTGGGCACTGTGCAGGGGTTGTAAGGCCGGCCATACATGGTTCAAACTATTAATTGGCAGGCTGAATGTACCAAGCTGATCGATCAATCGATCAACTTGGGTACAACCAGCCTACTAGATTTGCTTCCGATTATCGCAAGTGGCTACTATAGCCACTAGCGTTAATCAATTGCTCGGCAGGAGGGATTCCCCTGTCAGCACTGTGTGTGTTGATGGGGGAATCGTGCAAATTTCTATCCTGCAACCCATGGTTGCAGGAAGAGAAATTCACACTGTTTATGGGCTGCCTAAGTCTACAGCATGATTGCAGGAAGAGATTATTGCGTATCCCTGGGTATGACCCGTGTGCTGCCAGCATTCATTCTTGGTCAGGTGAGCTGTGTTCAGCCCCTAGCTAAAGGCAACACACTGGTTCTCTTGCAGCCAATCAGAATCCGGCTTTTCTTTGTATAGTTGAAGGCTGGCTCTCCCGTCCTTTTCCCTCTGCTTGAAGCAAGCAACATTCATGTTGTTCAATGATTTCCTGTCTTACACCAGCACTATTAGCCAAGTCCCCCAGTTCCTGTTGCACAATCAAGAGGACCGGGTATATGCTGTGAGCTGAGAAGTGTGACACAGACCTTCACTGCTTTCAATGCAAATGTGAAAACTCTTCAGTTAGAAGCTAAATACAGTTTGCTGCTCATATGAAAGTTTTTTTTTTTTTGTTTTTTGTCCCGACAACATGAAGAGAACCTGTCACTTTAGAACAAACCTAACAGTATTAAAGAAAATCCTCACTTTTGACTTTGGTTTGCAGTAAGATAAGCCTGGTGGCTCTGGGCACACAAACTAGGCCTGAGTGAGGTCCCTCAGAGAGGTAAAGGAAGTCAGCGATGTGTGGAACCATATGACTGCCAAAACGTGGCTCCCTGGCAGAGAATGGGTTACAAGCTGGTGCAACTGTTAAATGAATATATATTATGTTCCTTCGTGTGGAGGGAACCTGTGCCAAAGGGAATATCCTATTTACTGTATAAATCTCTATAAATATATATATATACTGACTTGGGGCTTGCAGTGCAGAGCCCTCACATTGTATCCAGTTTTTATTTGTTTTTATTTACAATAAAATGGTCATTTATATTAATATAAATCTGTGTTGTACCGTGTCCGATGTTTCCTGATATAGACATTTGACTTATTGATCTGCAAGAACAGCCCTGAACTGAGTACACATACAGTGACTTTGCAGTAGATGGAAATCCAAACTGGATGACAGTTGGTTTGCTAAAGCACCGTGTATCATACATGTTCATGTGGGGTTTTTTTTCCCTAAAATGCTAAATTTCTTAAAAATCACCTTTCTTCATCCATTACATTTCAGTGCTGCTGATTTCCTTCAGCCGGTTCCTGTCTACACGCACTCCAGGGGTGTATATGACAGGGTGACAACACAGTAGCATAACTGGAAGATTGTTGTTAGGAAGCGTATGAACAAAGACCCTACATGGGACCACATTAGATTTGGGGCAGATGAATGGTCTCCCCTCCTCCTCCTAATCAGAGAAAGCCTTGCATTCAAGGAAAAGAATACAAGGCCTTTTCTGAATGGAGGAGGTATGCAATGAGCGACCAGCTATGATCAGTGTACCACAGCCACAACTACTACTGGGGTGGAAAGGGCTTGATAAAGCGTAAAAAAAACTCACCGTGTGCAGTGAAGGCAATTTCATTACAGGAGGGAACATGGAAATCTGGAGTTCAGCTTTAACATTAATAGGAAGTAATGTTCAAGCTATTCTGTTGCAATCACTATGTAGTAAACTCACAGCATATTACATCACATTCACTTTCTCAACCAGTACCACTTTTGTTCTGCATTCTTGTTTTGCAGGCAAATTAGAGTATACCTATAGCCACTTTTTTATTTTGAATAGAGTACGCAATGATTAAATCCCTAGCCGACTTTTTATTGCAGGGAGATTTCACTTCTCTTTATGTCCCAGAGAAGCAACAAGAAGCGAGAGGAAATGAGTCTAATGTGAGAAGAATTGCCTTCTAAAACTAGCCATATATTTGTCAACACTGTGATCAGTTGTAATGAAGAATTCAGCAGTATGTCATACAGAATGAAGGGGCCCCTTATAAAGAGGAGGAGTCAGGGGTAAGTAATGCAGAGCGCGCAGGAGTCAGGGGTAAGTAATGCAGAGCGCGCAGGAGTCAAGGTTAAGTAATGCAGAGCGCGCAGGAGTCAGGGGTAAGTAATGCAGAGCGCGCAGGAGTCAGGGGTAAGTAATGCAGAGCGCGCAGGAGTCAGGGGTAAGTAATGCAGAGCGCGCAGGAGTCAGGGGTAAGTAATGCAGAGCGCGCAGGAGTCGGGGATAAGTAATGTAGAGCGCGCAGGAGTCAGGGGTAAGTAATGCAGAGCGCGCAGGAGTCAGGGGTAAGTAATGCAGAGCGCGCAGGAGTCAGGGGTAAGTAATGCAGAGCGCGCAGGAGTCAGGGGTAAGTAATGCTGAGTACAGGGAGTCAGGAGTAATGCCAGGTCCACACAGGGAAAATTGACAGAACAGTGTACTAAGACAAACTATGTTAGTACAGTGATCTCTCCACTGAGCTTTTGTGTTTTGACAACCAGAACACAGTGATCAGGGATAAAAAAGGAAAAGAAGGGCGCACCAGCCTTGTGCATTATCCTTTGGATATGTTTTTATTAAAAATGATATAAAAGAAAACTACTCACAAACAACTGTAGAATTCTTGCAATATGAATAATCGCCGAATAGCAGCAATCAGTCTGAGACGAACAATACACTCCAGAGATCACGGAGGAAATCACAGAGGCCACTGCCAGATGACGCGTTTCGAAGGGGAACCCTTCTTCCGCTGAGCTCTGAGGCGTTTCTTTTTCTGCTATCCCAGTGATCAGTGTTCGCAGCCATTGGCTGCAAGCACTGATCGGATGCTGGTTTTCCAGCATGCCCTTTCAATCGGCTTCTGTCAGACAGGCTGCTGTACACACGGGCCGATTGTCAGCCAGTTTCTGTTGAACTGGTCGATATTCAGCCCTTGTGTACTAGCCTTACATAATGCAGAGTGCAGGTGTCGAGAGTAAGGAGTGCAGATGAGCTTTAACTGCAGACTTTCAGCTTTAATTTGAGGGTATTTACATCCAAATCAGGTGAATGGTGTAGGAATTACAAAAGTTTGTATATGTGCCTCCCACTTTTTAAGGGACCAAAAGTAATGGGACAGATTAACAATCATCCATGAAACTTTCACTTTTTAATACTTGGTTGCAAATCCTTTGCAGTCAATGACAGCCTGCAGTCTGGAACGCATAGACATCACCAGACGCTGGGTTTCATCCCTGGTGATGCTCTGCCAGGCCTCTACTGCAACTGTCTTCAGTTCCTGCTTGTTCTTGGGGCATTTTCCTTTCAGTTTTGTCTTCAGCAAGTGAAATGCATGCTCAATCGGATTCAGGTCAGGTGATTGACTTGGCCATTGCATAACATTCCACTTCTTTCCCTTAAACTTTGGTTGCTTTCGCAGTATGCTTCGGGTCATTGTCCATCTGCACTGTGAAGCGCCGTCCAATGAGTTCTGAAGCATTTTGCTGAATATGAGCAGATAATATTGCCTGAAATACTTCAGAATTCATCCTGCTGCTTTTGTCAGCAGTCACATCATCAATAAATACAAGAGAACCAGTTCCATTGGCAGCCATACATGCCAACGCCATGACACTACCACCACCATGCTTCACTGATGAGGTGGTATGCTTTGGATCATGAGCAGTTCCTTTCCTTCTCCATACTCTTCTCTTCCCATCACTCTGGTACAAGTTGATCTTGGTCTCATCTGTCCATAGGATGTTGTTCCAGAACTGTGAAGGCTTTTTTAGATGTTGTTTGGCAAACTCTAATCTGGACTTCCTGTGGTGAACCCTCTGTATTCACTCTGGTGAAGTCTTCTCTTGATTGTTGACTTTGACACACATACACCTACCTCTTGGAGAGTGTTCTTGATCTGGCCAACTGTTGTGAAGGGTGTTTTCTTCACCAGGGAAAGAATTTTTCGGTCATCCACCACAGTTGTTCTCCATGGTCTTCCGGGTCTTTTGGTGTTGCTGAGCTCACCGATGCGTTCTTCCTTTTTAAAGATGTTCCAAACAGTTGATTTGGCCACACCAAATGTTTTTGCTATCTCTCTGATGGGTTTGTTTTGTTTTTTTCAGCCTAATGATGGCTTGCTTCACTGATAGTGACAGCTCTTTGGATCTCATATTGAGAGTTGACAGCAACAGATTCCAATTGCAAATAGCACACTTGAAATGAACTCTGGACCTTTTATCTGCTCCTTGTAAATGGGATAATGAGGGAATAACACACACCTGGCCATGGAACAGCTGAACAGCCAATTGTCTAATTACTTTTGGTCCCTTAAAAAGTAGGAGGCACATATACAAACTGTTGTAATTCCTACACCGTTCACCTGATTTGGATGTAAATACCCTCAAATTAAAGCTGAAAGTCTACAGTTAAAGCACATCTTTTTCGTTTCATTCCATTGTGGTGGTGTATAGAGCCAAAAAGATTAGAATTGTGTTGATGTCCCAATATTTATGGACCTGATTGTATATCTAAAGCCAACCTTTTATTTATTTTTTTGCTTTGGGGTTTAGGTGCCCTTTAATTACCTTTCTTTCCCTTTTAAATGTTCAGCCACCCTCGTGATTCACACAATCTTGACAACTATAAGGCCGGGTTCACACTGTTGCGATGTCAGACGTTGCATGTATCACGTGCGATGTCTGTGCGATCCAAATTCAGCCATACAGATTGAATGGCTGAATTTTCATCGCTTACAGACCAAGGTTGTGCAGGACCATTTTTTTTGGTCCGCACCAGACTCGGATTGCATAGGTGTTCACACCCATGTGATTAGATTCCTGTCCGATATGACAGTTCGCACTGCGATATGCAAACCGATCTGGGGGTGTCATTAACTTTGTATTGATACCCGCAGCAGTTCGCATAGGGCAGTGGGAAATGCCTGCGAATTGTTCGCGATGCTGGAGTCTGTACTGGATTCGCATGGGTTCCGGCTTCTCAGCAGTGTGAACCGAGCCTAAGGCAGGCAAGAGATTGACCCCCGTCCATTGCAGCTGTGATGTCATGCAGGGCTACCAGTCGGATATGATGTGCAGTTATGATGCAGGACATTCTCTCTGCAATGGATGCTGTGAGAAAGTAACATAAAAGTAGTCTTCAGGGCCAATACCCCCTTCCTGCCCAGGCCAGCTTTCAGCGCTGTCGCACTTTGATGACAATTGCGCGGTCATGCAACGCTGTACCCAAACAAAATGTTATCATTTTGTTCACACAAATAGAGCTTTCCTTTGATGGCATTTAATCACCACTTGGTCTTTTTATTTTTTGCTAATTTTGAGGGGAAAAAAAGTTTTTCTTTTCTGTTTTATAATTTTGCAAATAAATAATTGTTGTTCAAAAAATTAAGGCTAAAATGTATTCTGCTACATTTGTTTAGTGAAAATAACCCAAATCGGTGTATATTATTTTGGCTGTAGGAAAGTTTTACAGTCCACAAAATATGGAATATACTGTATCCCACAAAAGTAAAAACACCCCTCACATTTTTGTAAATATTTTATTCTTTTCATGTCATAACACTGAAGAAATGACACTTTGCTACAATGTAAAGTAGTGAGTGTACAGCCTGTATAACAGTGTAAATTTGCTGTCCCCTCAAAATAACTCAGCCATTAATGTCTAACCTGCTTGCAACAAAAGTGCTCAAAAGTGAGTACACCCCTAAGTGAAAATGTCCAAATGGGGCCCAATTAGCCCTTTTCCCTCCCCCGGTGTCATGTGACTCTTTCGTGTTACAAGGTCTCAGGTGTGAATGGGGAGCAAGAGTGTTAAATTTGGTGTTATCGCTCTCACTCTCTCATACTGGTCACTGGAAGTTCAACGTGACACCTCATGACAAAGAACTCTCTGAGGATCTGGAAAAAAAGAATTGTTGCTCTACATGAAGTTGGCCTAGGCTATAAGAAGATTGCCAAGACCCTGAAACTGAGCTGCAGCACGGTGGCCAAGACCATACAGCGGTTTAACAGGACAGATTCCACTGAGAACAGGCCTCACCATGGTCGACCAAAGAAGTTGAGTGCACGTGCTCAGCGTCATATCCAGAGGTTGTCTTTGGGAAATAGATGTATGAGTGCTGCCAGCATTGCTGCAGAGGTTGAAGGGGTGGGGGGCCAGTGCTCAGGCCATACGCCGCACACTGCATCAAATTGGTCTGCATGGCTGTCGTCCCAGAAGGAAGCCTCTTCTAAAGATGATGCACAAGAAAGCTCACAGTTTGCTGAAGACAAGCAGACTAAGGACATGGATTACTGGAACCATGTCCTGTGGTCTGATGAGACCAAGATAAACTTACAATAAACCTTGGATTGCGAGCATAATTTGTTCCGGAAACATGCTTGTAATCCAAAGCACTTGTATATCAAAGCAAATTTCCCCATAAGAAATAATGGAAACTCAGATGGTTCTTCAGTTTATAGTCCATATAAAAAGATTATAGCAATGTGATCGGTTGTGTAACCATAAAATGTCCATACACAAATGGAAGCTTCCACAAGGGTATTAGAAGCAAAATCCAGCAGGCGCTACAGAGTATAAAAGAGAAGAGAGGCGCCTCTAAGTGTAGCAATATGTTGCTACATGTTGTACCTTCATTAAATGTAACCATATTGCTACACTTAGAGGCGCCTCTCTTATCTTTTATACTCAGTTGTGACATGACGCTACTCTTATATCAAGACAACGCTTGGATATCAAGTCAAAATTTATTTAAAAATTTTGCTTGTCTTGCAAAACGCTCTCAAACCAAGGTTTTACTGTATTTGGTTCAGATGGTGTCAGGTGTGTGTGGCGGCAACCAGGTGAGGAGTACAAAGACAAGTATGTCTTGCCTACAATCAAGCATGGTGGGTGGGAGTGTCATGGTCTGGGGTTGCATGAGTGCTGCCGATATACTGGGGAGCTACGGTTTGAGGGAACCAACATGTACTGTGACATACTGAAGCAAAGCACGATCCCCTCCCTTCGGAGACTGGGCCGCAGGGCAGTATTCCAACTTGATAACGACCCCAAACACATCTCCAAGATGACCACTGCCTTACTAAAGAAGCTGAGGGTAAAGGTAATGGACTGGCCAAGTATGTCTCCAGACCGAAACCCTATTGAGCATCTGTGGGGCATCCACAAATGGAAGGTGGAGGAGCGCAAGGTCTTTAACATCGACCAGCTCTGTGATGTTGTCATGGAGGAGTGGAAGAGGACGCCAGTGACAACCTGTGAAGCTCTGGTGAACTCCATGCGCAAGAGGGTTAAGGCAGTGCTGGAAAATAATGGTGGCCACACAAAGTATTGACGCTTTTGGGCCCAATTTGGACATTTTCACTTAGGGGTGTACTAACCTTTGTTGCCAGCGGTTTAGACATTAATGGCTGTGTGTTATTTAGAGGGGACAGCAAATTTACACTGTTATACAAGCTGTACACTCACTACTTTACATTGTAGCAAAGTGTCATTTCTTCAGTGTTGTCACATGAAAAAATATGATAAAATATTTACAAAAATGTGAGGGGTGTGCTCACTTTTGTGAGATACTGTATGTCTGAAAATAGGTGGTCAGTACATCAGGATCAATCTCATTTCTTGAGGCCTAAAAATGTCAGGACAGTACAAATATTTCTCAAATGACCCCTTTTTTGGAATGTAGACAGTTCAAGGTACTTATGGCCTGTACACACGATCCGAATATCGTACGACAGATCGTAAGACTTTTTTCGCTTAATAGTCGCAAGTAGAAATTGAATAGGTAACTAAAGTTACGAAAATTCTCGCACGACAGAAAAAAAAAATCGGAAGTGTTGTAATGTATTTGTATTGTATTTTTGGACGATAACTATACTGACTAAACGAAAATTGTACCATCAGGTATCGTACGAGGAAAATTTTCGTGCTTGTCCGATCGAATAATATCGGATGAACTGTCGTAATCAGCTCTCGAAAGTAGTGTACACACGATCCAAAAATCGTACGATATTCGGATCGTGTGTACGGACCATAAGTAAGAGGCATGGCGAGTTTTTTTAAAGTTGTAATTTTTTTGTCATAATTTGTTGGAAAATTAAGAAATACATTTTTTTTTCTTTACATACTGTCACCAGTGCAGTACAGCGTCATCATATAACTGGTGTGACGGTGATCAGGGATACTGACTGGTGACAATACAGGGAAAAAAAAAAAATATATACTTTTTTTTTTTTTTTTTACGATTTTTATTTTAACATTGTGATTAGAGCTATATAATGTTACCATAGTAACCTTGTACTACTCTGGGTAAGTGATCAGAATTTTTTATTTTTTACACATTGTTTGCTTTATAGCAATGCATTTCATTGCTATATGCAAGCATTTTACTGAAATTAAATGTATTCATTTAGTTGGTTTTGTTGTGATTAGCTGTGATTGGCCACAACTGATCACCTGGCACAGATGGCCTGTGATTGTCCCAGTGTGTACCATGTGATCACTGTTACTAATCACAGCTAGCAACATAATTGTACACAATTGGTGGCTTGAAAGGAAGCCATCCATTGTTTACAACTGTCATGTGACCTGCTGTGATTGGTCACAGTGGTCGCATGGTACCAGTAGCAGGTCGGTACAGTGATCAGTCATCAGCTGTGGCCCCTGGACACAGCCGGTGACAGATCACGCTGCAGCGTAGCCCCATGGAAGTGCGTGAGGTGCGATCCAGGAAGGACATCATATGACATCCACCCGGATCAGCGAGAGGCCGGCCCTGGCGTCATTCGGCCACAGGCCGGGCGGTAACGAGTTAATAGGAAGATAATTGCCGCTCTAAACCCGAATCCTCTCGAGGCATACGCCCCGTAGGAACACTCAGGTGCAGGCTCTGCAATCAATCAGAGCGAGAAAACAAATCCTGGAGGGCCGCACACCGACAAGACACCTTTATTGCAGATAAAATCCAATACAGTCCGTTCATATTAGCAAAGGCAGGGATGAATGACTGGCGCGTTTCACGCCATATATTGGTGCTTAGTCATAGCTATACTATACACTAATGTGCTGCTCAAACTGTCGGCGCTATATAAATCCTCTATAATAATAATAATGACTGAGATGGCTCTGTGGATGACATTTTTTTTATATTTTTAAAGCTGCAGCATTCATTAAAATATCTGGTGCTCCTGCCATGGAGGTCCTTGTACATGAACAATGTTCTGTGCCTCTCTGGTTGATACAATGGGCTGTGCGGATATTTATTGTGCCAGGTATGTTCTACTCAAAATTACAAACCTTAATGACTGAAACACCATGCCCATTTAACAGCAATCTACTAAACTGACACTAAAGCTTCGGATTTTTGTTTTACTTACAACCCCCCCCCCCCCCCCTCTCCTGTCACCTCTCTATCAACATAGATAGATTCATGCATTGCATGAATCTATCTATGGTCGCCGCTGACACCCCCTATTCAGGTGTCCCGTCCCTTTTTGGGCGCCAGGCACCTGAATTACAGCGGCGGGGGTGTTTTTTGGAAGCACCTGATTAGAGCCTCTAATAGGCACCCAAAAAGGTGAACAGTGGGCTCAATGCTGTGCGTTCGCTGTTCACTCAGTCTGTGTGTTAGCAAAGCGAATTCCTTTGCTTTGCTCACACTGAACCGCCTCTCAGCCAATCCGGTGCATGAGTCTGTTACCTGTCACCTGCTTGGCTGAGACGTCGGGGCACTGAGATTGGACGCCTGATAGAGAGGACGGAAGAAAACATCAAGAAGCGTGCAGGACACCGCAGCTGACCCGCTGCGAGACAGTTAAGTGCCGGGCAATGCACACTGGTAGCATTTGTTGGGGCACAGTAGCGGCAATTGTTGGCTGCACTGGCAGGATTTGATGGGGCACAGTAGCGGCAATTGAGGAGCACACTGGCAGCATTTGATGGGGCACAATAGTGGCAATTGATGGGTACAGTAGCTGCGTTTGAGGGGCACAGTGGCTGCAATTGATGTTTTTTTTTTTTTCTTTCAACTCGTTTGCACCCCCCCAATAAATTTTGCGCACCAGCTGCCACTGGTCTATAAGATGCACAGAGCTCCCTCCTCACTAGCTGTGATTGACAGCAGCGGGAACCAATGGCTCAGTAAATGAGAAGAGGGAGAGCCGAGGCTCCCGTGCATGGTGCGGGCTCAGGCTCAGGTAAGTACTGGGGGGACAGCACGCTCTATGCATGAAGGTAAAAAGCTTTCAGAACCATTTTACAATAGAAGTATGTTTTTTTGTTTTTTTACAGATTCATACTTATCTAGGTGGATGCAGCATTGGTCCGTTGCTGCATCTGTTCCCTGGCGCCTCTGCACTGAGAACCGAGCGATCAAACATCGCCAATGGCTCGGTTCTCACAGATCCCTGAGCAGAGAGCTGCTGACTGTCAATCAGCAGCTCTCCGCTCTGCTCTTCCTTGCTCATTGGAGCACTGAGCTGTGGAGGGGTGGGGAGTGGCCGTTTCAGGCTCTCAGCGGCTCGCTGAGAGGCTGAGACGGTCATCAGTCCAGGCACCTGGTGGATTCAGACTTTATTGTCGTGAAGCCGCGGGGCCTGGACAGATTCCAGTGACGTCAGCAGAGAGCGGACTTCAGACCACTCTCTACTGAAAATGGGTCACAGGAGCACGAATTGCACTCCTGTGATCCATAGGGGAAGCCCAGCCAAACGAGCTCAGGCTGGACTTCTCCTTTAAGTGTTCATTGCATCACACTGTGTAAAGTCTATAAAACTGTGAAAAAAAAACTTCATCAAGAGGTTAGGAAGTGCTCCCCATGTGACTGCTCCTCCAATTAGAAAGGCACTCTCCCCTGAGCCACTGTCTGCTGCATGCCCATCCACCTTGAAGCTGCGTGCAGGCAGCCTAAAGAAGTTAAAGTGTAAGTAAACCCTCCTATCATTTTCAGTCAAGGAAGCTGCCATCTTTGCCTTTGTTTAATCTACAACTGCCATGATGCTTCCCATGTGATCAGTTATGACACCAGCCATTGGATGGCTTGACAGTTTGGTTGAGAGCACAACCAATGGGAGTGTTACATTTCCGGCACCTGGGTTTACTTCCGCTTTAATGCAGACACAGTGTCTGCGTTCAGGTTCATGCATCCGCTCCCGCCCGCAAGTCAGATTTTCACATGCAATTGTTTCCATACAGCCACTGTGTCTGCATCCACTTCTATAGGCCTGCCTGCCTGCAGCTCCAAGGTGAATGGGCATGCAGCAGACAGTGGCTCAGCATGGAAAACTGGTCTGAATGAGACCTAAGGGGGGGGGGGGGACTCTGGTGTAAGAGGGGGGTTTATGTGAACATGGGGTTCACCCGGACTAGTGCACTCTGATGCAGTGGCAGCTGGTGGTATTTTTTTTTTTTTTTTTGGGTGGTGGCAAACAGTGCACCCGCCCCAAATCCCCCCCTCCATATTCATTCGCCATTCTCACACAACTGGTTGGGCTCTGTTGGCATTCTCTGTGCCCCAAGCCCACCCTATTTCGAAGCCTATTAGAGCCTCTGGCTCTAATCGGTGCTTCAAAAAGAAAAAGACACACACCCCATTGGAATCCATGCATCCGGTGTCCTAAAGGGGGCAGACGCATGGATGGGGGCGGCGTCTGTGTGCCCTTAATGGACGGGCCGTCCCTGCTCTGATGTTTTGTATGGTACTTACTGCTGACCCCTGCAATATATACATTATGTTGTACTACATCACATAGTCCTGACCAAGGTGTCCATTGTCTCAACAGTTGCTGGTTTTAATGAAGTTCTTTTTATAAGGTAGGCTGTCAGACAAACGTATATCCTTTTTGTGTGCATAAAAGCATATGTGATGGAAACATATAAAGTGATACTAGAGCTAAAAAAAAAAGATTTTTTTTTTGTTGTTTTTTTTAACCTTAAAGCATTTCTTGCATTAGGGTAAAAAACATTTTATATCTTTCTGTCCTCCCCTTCCCTGTGTGCAGGGAAAGAGAGGGGAGAAGAGATTCAGTGCCCCCCTCTCTTCCTCTTCACACAGGTACACGAGCAACAGCAGGAGGCAATTGGCTCCTGCTGCTGTCATATAGTTACATAGTTAGATTGACATGACCATGAAAAAAATAACAAATATCCAATATACCCAATTCTATACCCACAGTTTATCCAGAGGAAGGCAAAAAACCCCAGCAGAGCATGCTCCAATTTGCTACAGAAGGGGAAAAAAAAATTCCTTCCTGATCCCAGAGAGGCAATCGGATTTTCCCTGGATCCACTTTACCTATAAATGTCAGTACCCAGTTATATTATGTACATTTAGGAAAGAATCCAGGCCTTTCTTAAAGCAATCTACTGAGCTGGCCAGAACCACCTCTGGAGGGAGTCTATTCCACATTTTCAAAGCTCTTGCTGTGAAGAAACCTTTCCGTATTTGGAGATTAAAACTCTTTTCCTCTAAATATAAAGAGTGCCCCCTTGTCCTCTGTATTGACCGTAAAGAGAATAACTCAACACCAAGTTCACTATATGGACCCTTTATATATGTGAACATGTTGATCACATCCCCCCTTAATCTCCTCTTCTCAAGAGTGAATACATTCAGTTCCTCTAATCTTTCCTCATAGCTGAGCTCCTCCATGCCTCTTATCAGTTTGGTTGCCCTTCTCTGTACTTTCTCCAGTTCCCCGATATCCTTTTGGATAACTGGTGCCCAAAACTGAACTGCATATTCCAGATGAGGTCTTACTAATGTTTTGAACAGGGGCAAAATGATATCTCTCTTAATACAAGAAATCGAATGCATTGGGGTAGGGGCTAAGCCCAGCTGTCTGTCTAGATAAGAGTGGTTCCAAAGATGCACAGCTCGGGAGAAGGCAGGCAATGCGTGCCTCCATAGAAAATAGCTTGCTATGGGGACACACGAAGAAGAGGAGCAGCCAAGATTGCTGGTGGGGGACATGAGAAGAGAAGGATCAGGCCACTCTGTACAATATCATTGCATTTACCATGTTTGTTAAGATTAAAAAAATTAAATTTTAATTTTTGAAAAAGAATCCCTTATCCTGCGGTTTAATTATGTCTGTAAGGCTGTCTGTTGTAGTAAAGCAATTAAGATTATTTTGTGGGTCCAGTGCCTTTGTTTGCAATGCATAAACTGACTAGGCACAGATTCTGTTAAATCATCTCTTAAGCCCCATTACTGTTACGCAAAATCTGGCGATGAACACTTTTTGCTGCGGCGTACTACATTACTCTACAGAACAAATTTTTATGCTTTGTGCCAGAGTGCCTTAGTAATTGGTCATGTCACCGGTCACATGATTGATAAAATGAAGTGATATTAGGAACCAAACCAAGTGGCGATCACGTGATTGGTCATGTGACTGGCCACGTGAGCGGCAAGATGAAGTGATATTAGGAGCCCAGTGGAGATAACGTGACTGGTAATGTGATTTAGGTCACCTGATCAGTAAGATGAGGTAATATTAGGAACCCGGTGGAGATCACGTGCTCAGTCATGTGATTGGTCACGTGATCAGCAAGATGCAGTGACAGTAAGAACCCGGCGTAGAACAAGTGATTGGTCATGTGATCAAGATTACATGATCAGTCATGTGACTGGTCACGTGACTTGCAAGAGGAAGTGCTATTAGGAATCTGGTGGTCACGTGACTAGTCAGGTGATCTAGATCTGTCATCTGATTGGTCACGTGATCTGCAAGAGGAAGTAATATGAGGAACTCGGTGGAGAGTGATTGATCACTTGACTAGTCATGTACTGGAGATCATGTGACTTGTCACGTGATCAGAAAAATTAAAGTGATCTTAGAAACCCAGTAGAGATCACGTGACTTGTCATGGGATGGAGATCATTTAAGCAACAAGATGAAGTGATATTTGGAACCTGGTGAAAATCATGTGATCCGTCACGTGACTACACATATGTTCAGAAAGAGAGAGAAAATGTTATTAGGAGCTCAGTGGAGATCATGTGATCAGTCACAAGGATTAAAAACCAACAATAGCAGTCGTGTGTACTTCCACTAAAAGCCAGTTACTAACAGTACCCATCTACTTGCAGGGCTGGACTGGGACAAAAATTTGGCCCTGGACTTCATCATGACTGGCCCACTTTAATTTTGAGTGTCCCCAACAGCGTCCCCCTTACATCAGAGTCCCCATCAGAAGCCCCCTTCACATCAGAGAGTCCCCACCAGCAGCCCCCTTCACATCAGAGAGTCCCCATCAGAAGCCCCCCTCACATCAGAGAGTCCCCACTAGAAGCCCCCTTTACATCAGAGAGTCCCCATCAGAAGCCCCCTTCACATCAGAGTCCCCATCAGAAGACCCCTTCACATCAGAGTCCCCATCAGAAGCCCCCTTTACATCAGAGAGTCCCCATCAGAAGCCCACATCACATCAGAGAGTCCCCATCCGAAGCCCCCTTTACATCAGAGAGTCCCCATCAGAAGCCCCCTTTACATCAGAGAGTCTCCATCAGAAGCCCCCATCACATCAGAGTGTCCTCCCTCTCCTCCCACTCCCACATGTACTCACAGTTTGGAAGGCAGCTTCTCGTTCCTCTCTCCAGTCATATGATAACAAGTGATAAGGGGAGAGAGGAAGGAAAGTCCGCCGGCTGTTCATCTCCCCCTGCAGGCTGGAGGGGGCAGAAAGCCTAATGCTCTCTTCAGCATATGACGGAAGCTGCTCCTCCTGACAGGAGTGAAATCCCGATCACTCACTGTCAGAGAGGAGCGGCTTCAGGACTGCACCTGACTGGCCCACTGAGCCATCGGCCCACCGGGAAACTCCCGGTAGTCCCGATAGCCAGTACATGCCTGTCTACTTGTGGGAAAAGCTTCTACTGTGCATCCCTCTGTTCATCACCAAGACCCCTTTCACACTGGAGGCGTTTTTCAGGCGCTAAAGGGTTAAAATAACGCCTGAGAAATGCCTCCCCTGCAGCCCCAGTGTGAAAGTCCAAGTGCTTTCACACTGAGGCGGTGCGCTTGCAGGACGTTAGAAAAAGTCCTGCAAGCAGCATCTTTGGAGCCGTGTATACACCACTCCTCCACCGCCCCTGCCCATTAAAATGAATAGGCAGCGGCACTTTCCGGGCGCATTTAAACCTTTCTTCGGCTGCTAGCGGAGATAAAAATCACCAAGCCAGTGGCTGAAAAGCGCTGCTAAAATTACGGTAAAGCCCTGCTAAAACTAGCGGCCACGCTGTGAGTGTGAAAGGGGTCTAAGTGTTTGCCTTCCCCACCTTGCCCATTGCTGAAAACCAATATGGGTGTGTAATCACTATGTGTTAAAGCGGAGTTCCAGTCATGTGTTTGTTAAAAGTCAACAGCTACAAAAAGTGTAGCTGCTGACTTTTAATAAACAGCCACTTCATAGTTGCCAACAGTCCCGATTTTCCCAGGACAATCCCCATTTTGGGACCCTCGTCCCGATTGGAGGCTGTCCCGAATCGGGATTTCCATCAGGAAAATCAGGAATTTTTTTTTTTTTAATTTTTGGAGCAGCTGGCTCCAGCAAAATGGCGACCGGCGCCGCTGGATCTTCCCCCTAGTGCTCAGTGGAGAGAGGAAGGGGGCTCGATCCGTGGAGCCAATGAATCGGCTTCTTTAGCTGCACGGCCCCTCCCCTCTCCACTGAACACACGGCGCCGCCATGTCTTGCCGAAAAGTTCCCCAGCTCAGCTATTTCCGCCGGCTCGTACTGCGCAGGCGCAGCGCCTGCGCAGTACAGGGGGTCCTTACTTGCCGAGAGGAACTTTCTTGGCAGAACACGACACCGGCCGCTCTTGGACGAGGGAAGGGTCTGCACCGAGGGGGGGCTGCACTAATAGAGGGGGGGCTGCACTAATTGAGGGGGGGTCTGCACTGAGGGAGTCTGCACTGATGGAGGGGGTCTATACTGACTCTGCCGGGGGCACCTGATGCAAGGACAGACTCTGCCGGGGGCACCTGATGCAAGGACAGACTCTGCTGGTGGCAGGCGACGTGGCTAGTGACACGCTCAGGGATCTCACCGATTCGGCATTATGGTGAGTTGAATGATTTCATTATATATTACAATGTAATAATAGAAATAATGCGCTTCAATCATCCTGACACCATAACAACCATGGTGCCGGGATGATTGAAGCGTTAAAACCAGGTGTTTGGAGTATCTTTATCTGCTGATTGTTAAACTTTCTAGAATACACATATTTTTATTGTGTAGGATCTGGGGCTGCTGTCCTGTCATTACCCTCTTCCCCTTTCCCTCTCCCCCCTCATTCATCTCAGACTCTAACCACACCCTCTTGAGCCACGCCCATTTAAGCCATGCCCATGATTTTGCGTAAACCACGCCCGTTTTTGACGCTGCACGCGACTTGTATTTTTGCAAAGCCACGCCCACAAACGAATGCCCCGCCCCCTAACTATTGTAAGGCTCTGCCTACAGCCAAAAAAGTGTCCTACATATTTTTTTTGCAATGTTGGCAACTATGCCACTTACCTGTCCCACGGTCCAGCAATGTACTCACCGCAGCTGTGTCCTCCCTCGGCAGCACCGGCATCTCTACTATGGGCACCCGACTGTGACAGCTTGCGGCTTGACAGCCGGGTGCCCACTGCGCATATGTGAGCAGCGCTGCGGTCTTTGACTGACCCCCGAAGTCTTCTAGGACCTGTCATGTGTCCCAGAAGACTTCGGGACGTAGAGCTTCTGCTTCCAGTAGCCCCCCTCCTCCCCCAAAAGCTCTGCTTCACAAACAGGAGACGGGGAGGAGGCCTTAAAGCGGAAGTTGCACTTTTGGGGGGGAACTCTGCTTTGGGAGATTTTAAAGAGTAGGTTTGTGGTTGATGGACTTTATAGGGAGATGTCCAATATTTTGTTAATGTCATTGATCAGCTTGGGTACAATGAGCCTGTAGGATTTTTACATACGATTTAACAAGCTATTATAGCCGCTAGCAGCAATTACAGTGTTCTCCCATCGGGGATGGCTTCGTGGGAGGAATTCAGGTTGATAGCAGAGAAAAGAAGCAGCAGACAAAAGTGTACAAAAGTCTGTACACGGACTGCGATCTGTTTCTTCGCCCTGAAATCAATTCGGAGTTCAGATAGAAAAAAGCAACCAAATCTTTTGATGAGGGAATCTAGTGGATTTTCTATGGCCAGCTATGGCTCCGTCTGTGGCCAGCTATGGCTCCGTCTGTGGCCAGCTATGGCTCCGTCTGTGGCCAGCTTTAGCTTGTCACTGCTTCTGGGATCATAAACACAGTTTTTATTAGCAATAAATCAAACATCTACTTGAAGCCCAACTCCAGCATATTAGCAACTCCCTCCCCTCATCGTTTTCCCCATTAGTAAACGCATGACAATGTACAAACACACAAGACGGGTGGGAAGCATTTTTTCTTAGAGAGACTTTATTTTACAATCAAGGCTCACAGAGAAGATTCATTTATTTAAAAACAGTCTGTAAACAAAACCCCAAACCAGTGCAGAGTATGGATGCCCCTTTCATCAGCACAGAGGGTGCAGCGAAAGAAGGTCAGGAATGTTTCAGTCTCCCTTATCCAATACCAAGGGAGGAAGGGGTAAGGGTCTTTCCCTTTTTTTTGGGGGGGGGGGGGGATTATGCTGGAGGGAGGTGGGTGATGGGGAATGCCAATTTGAATGATGGTTAGGCCAGTTTGGCCATGTGCTAGCTTTATATTTGAATGCACAGAAGAGATGAGTATGTCCCCTGAGGTCATAGAGCAGAAAGCGGGAGAAGACAGCTGTCTGGTTCAGTTTGCATTATCCCTGTAAGAACAAAATGGCCACCGTCCCGCTTCCCCCCATTACTGCACCTTTTGGTCTATTCTGAGGAATAAAAATCACAGAGTTGCAGTAAGTACATAGCCTACATCACTGCCAATCCTGCTTTTCTGGATCTCACAAAACAAAGGCAGCAGAAGTAACCACCCATTGTTTCAAGGTGCCCAAACAAATCGCTCAACTTGGCAGCTGTGGCTAATGTCACCACTGCAAACCAGGCTGCCCCTATCACCCACCACCCTCCGGCCACATTCAAGAGGCCACATGGGTCCAAGACAGCTCCATTGTGGAATGTCAGACCTAAAACTTTCTCTCTACATAAAAGTGTATGGAGCTGTCATTGTCAAAGAAAAACTGGTCACTTCGAGGTCTTCAAGGCCCAGGTGGCATCTGACGTTTACAGTTAAGCTCTCCCACCACCAGGAGGCAATAACTGCATAAGCTACATCCTAATAAAAGAAAGTGCCTTTATCTGCATTAAAAACTCACACGGAGGCACAGGATAGCTCCTACCCCAGGTGCATTGTGGGTGAGGAACAAAGAGCCAGGTGAGTTTGCAGGTCTATAGGCCATCAAGGAGCTTTGTCACCAGGAGCCTCTTGTTCCTTGTGAGTCCAGAGATCCTTGTGAGGTCGGCGTCCAAACCCTTCGTCGTAGTTTCCTTTGCTCTTGAAGAGTTGCTGGAAGTGAGGCTTGCAGTAAAATTCGCCATGGAGGGCAGCGTAGGAGCCGAGGCTGAAGGAAGAGAAGCACCAGTAAGTTAAACTATGTCCAGATGTTTACATTCATTATGTACTGTATAAAGAGGCAGTGCCATCTTATTTTTAGACGCATGTGAATGTGAGCTTCCTAAGGTATCACCAGATCGAATTGAAAAGTTAAAAATAAATAAAAAGCCACCCTACAAAAAAAAAAAAAAAAAATGTACGACTCCGATCTTTCTCTCGATAAACTAGGCTAGGTGAAGAATCTTCGACACATGCAGAAGTGCTGAAGATTCTTTGCCTGGTTTTGCTGTGTTGGTAATTATTGCATCTGTTATCAAGTAAAGAGAATGTTTTCAGCTTCTAACTGTACACCGGGGCAGCCATATTGGCTTATTAGATATGCAGGCTGTACTTCCTGATTAGCAACACATCACAGAGATGATGCTCCTCGCTCTGTGGGTGAAACCCACCTGAATACAGCGGGCTCTTTAAAATAACAATCTCAGGAAACCTGTACTGAGAGGATATGGATTCTTCCAGTGCTGGCCTCTCCTAAAAATGCTAGGCACCTGGCTTTCATGCTAATCCACTATCCTCTGTATATTCCAAGTCGCTCATTGGGATAATTTAGGCAGATTTGAAATGTCAGAGAAAATTTTAAATAATAATTCACACTTCTTCTAGGTCAGCAACTACTGAAGCCAGAAGGTCAGTATTCTCAAAAGAAGTGAAAGTAAAGGAGCGCCCAGTATCCAGTAAATGCAGGTTTTATTTGAAGTTTCAGCAATAAAATGAGGCCATCGCATTTCGGGGGACTAAGGGCTTCTCCTTCATCAGGGCTGCTAATAAAAGTTGTTTAAAAATGGTCCTGTTGGGGGGTGCCTTTGGCACATAGATCGGACCGATAGATGTCCAAGCGTTGACTATGCGTTCAGAGGCAGAGGCCTCTTTCCAAGCAAACGTGGAGTCAACCACAAGGCTGTACCCCGAGGTAGCAGCCCATGCCCCAATAGGGCTCACCACCACCTTTTCCTCCAACCGGGCATGAACCTCTGGAAACCAACTTTTCCCATCTGCCTACACCCTACATAACCTACAGCAGTGACTGATCGAGTCAGTCCAGTGCGATCTACACCTCCTCTCCAAAGTATTCTCAAAAGGCAAGCTCAGCCATTGCAGCCCCCATATTCCTAGTAGGAAGTTGTACTGCCTACTAGCAGTGCAGCACAGCTCCTTCTACTTCACTACAGGAATGAGCTTGGGCGTGTTTGGGTTCTTAGTGCCAACCCACCTGCCCGATTCCACCAGGAAGGAGACACTGCACACCGCTAATCGCAGGCAGTGAGACATTTCCCAGTCCGCAGCTGCACAGACCAGGAAATGTATCACTGCCTGTAATTAGCCGTGCGCAGTGTCAGCTTCCTGGTGGGATCAGACAAGTGGGTTGGAACTAGGAACCCGAACACACCCGAGCCCATCTCTACTTCCCTGCATGTGTGTGGGTGCAGATCTGTCAATATAGTTCTAATTACAGCATATCTAAACCCCAAAACAAAGATGTAACATATTGAAGCTTACCAGTCCAAAGAAGTGGTGGCTGCATTCGTTTTCTTTTTTTCAAGCTAAAAACATTTTCAGCAAGTACAGAAAATACCTGTTGATCTTGCCAGAAATGCCATGTCCTTGTCATGTCGCTTCCTGTGAGCTGAGAAGAAGCACAAACATTCTTATGATTTTAGTGTAAACTACCAGTCCCACCTATCAACTATGTAATGAGATGAATAAACGGCAGACAAGTTTGAGGTCCAGACTGTGTGACAAAAACACAGTGGAGAGATGAGTGTAGAACCAAAGAAGTGTGTAATTTGCAGGATCACCAGGTGAAAATAAAGATAAAAAGGGCTGAAAAAAAGAAAAACTAAGGCAGCTACCACATCTAAGGACTGGCAAGCTGTAATATATTAATTTTTATTGTGTTGGGGTTTAGATATGCTTTAAATATTGCATACTATGATTGCTCTGTAGTTCTGCACCACGGATATCAACTAAAAGGAGTGCTTACTAATCCCGGTATGAAATATGATCATTAAATTATGACAAAGTAAACAAAAATAACCATAATAAAAATTAAAGGATCAGTCCACCCAAAAGTGATTTTTTAAATGTTGTTTAGCTTTAAAGTTAGCTTGCACACTTGTCAGATCACACAGCGACAGGTAAGGGAACCACATACAAGTAACGTCTTAAAAAAAAAAAAAAAATTATATCAGATAATGTAAGCAGAAGCATTAAAGGAGTCCTTCCTGTTTTATGAGAAGTATCTGTAGAGAATTTAAGAAAGGAACAACACGTTATAAGGTTACAAAGCAGATCACCTACAACGTCTTATATGAAGTACAATAGTCGAAAAAAACAAAAAATTCACTGTATACGATACAAACTGATGAAGCATAAAAGTTGCACCATTGGAAGAACGCTTTATGTGGTAATTAGCCAGTTTAATATAATGTGGAAGGGGGCATGATGTAGCTGTTCTTGGAGAACATCAACTCTGGAGTGAAGAATTACATTAGCATTTGTCTCAAGGGATTGAGATAATTTGAAAATGTAATATGAGGTCATGAATTCTGGCCGTAAGTTCCTCATACCTCCAGGATGCTATTAATTAAATTAGAGTGGACAGGGACACACTCCGATCTCCATCTCAGAAGAGTCTGACATCTAGCACTTAGGAGTATATGATTTCATAGTTCCCTTAGACTGTCAGAGCAAAAGAATATCACAGCACACCACGGATCTCCAAAACTTTAAATCGGCGATCACATAGTTACAGTAGAAGCAACGTTTCAGATCCTCATCGTAGGGCCCCTTCATCACATGCCTGATTAAAGCTTTGAACCATTTTTGGAGATCCGTGGTGTGCTGGTGACATTCTTTCACTTTGATTGTCTTCGGTTCCAGCCAACAGTCGCTGCAGTTTACAAACACAGCCATTTCTTCAGGAAGGTGTGCATTGGGAATATGCTGGAAACCATATAGACTGTGTCATTCTGGAAGGCGATACCCAGGAGGAAATGTATTAGATTCAACGGGAGATCAACCCTTATAAAACTTGGTTTAACTGATGGGAAACCATTATCCAAAATGGGACAATCCATGGGCAAGTCCAAAAGATATTGCCTTGGCATTTCCAACATCTATTTGGGATTACGTGTTATACGAAGGGTCAGGGTTCTGTACCACATCATCATTTTGTATTGGGTTTCTTTATTTGCTAATAGATCATTTTCTTCCCAACTGGTGGCCTGTCGGGATAAATTGATACATCTCAATACAGTGCATAGAATATATTTGACACCGTATAAATTGCATAGAATATACCCTGGGGTCGCCTACCAGTGTTGGAGATGTGTGGGTGACCATGCAGATTTTCCCCACATTTTCTGGACCTACCCAAATATTAAAACTTTTTGGTCTGAGGTTGCTGGTTTCATCACACAGCTCAGCACTGTTGAGATCCCCGAGTGTTGATGCAGGTTTGCTCAGGCTGGTGGGCGCATTGATCCCCCGTCGGACTCTTAGGACCCTTGTCAGTCTGCTGCCTTTTTATGCCCGTTAGGCCATTACCTTGAAGTGGAAGTCTAAGGAGGACTCTAGCTTACAATCTGGGAAAATCCAGGTAAATAAAAGGTAATACCGATTTATAAAACAACTTATGAATCCCGTGGGTGGTCTCCAAAGTTCAACAAGGTGTAGGCCTTATGGCTAGATTCTCCATGCATGGCCTCATAGTATCTGATAATATAGGTATTGTGTGATTGCATCCTTTATGATTGGAGGACAAAGGTGATCTGAGAAATCTCAATGGTTATCTAGGGAAATAAATGTGATACAGTATATTCATTAATGTTTGTAATGCACTGCACCATGGGTATTTGGGATAATGCAGAGGCCCTTCCATTTTTCTTTTTTTTCAAAATAGTGTAGGGGTTTTGGGGTTTTGGTGACCCCACAATAGGGATAAAACTTTTTTGCAGAAGAGAGTTTAATAAGACTCGTGGCCACTCATTACAATTAGAAGAAAAGAGGTTTAACCTTAAACTACGTAGAGGGTTCTTTACTGTAAGATCGGCAAGGATGTGGAATTCCCTTCCACAGGCGGTGGTCTCAGCGGGGAGCATTGATAGCTTCAAGAAACTATTAGATAATCACCTGAATGACCGCAATATACAGGGATATGTAATGTAATACTGACACATAATCACACACATAGGTTGGACTTGATGGACTTGTGTCTTTTTTCAACCTCACCTACTATGTAACTATGTGTACATCCTTCTAACTGAGCTGACTGAAGTTAAGTAGAGATGTTTGTTTTGTTGTTTACCTTGAGCCGGAGAATGACCAGAAGCTCTGTTTTGTAGCACTTAACTCTTTAAAACCAATAAAAAGAATTAGAAAAAAAAAATAGATAATTTTCACATACTTTTTCCCAAAGTTGGAAAGCCTCGATTTGAAGCTTGTTCCCAATACTTCCGTTTTCGTAAGGGTTCTGTTGGTGGCTGTAGAAAAAAACCCATCTATATGTGTGCTTTTGACCATGGCCTGAGGATCAGGTTGTTAAATTAGTAGGTTTGGCCAGCTGTTGGGTAGGGGGGTTATTTGTAGGTGTCGTCCTTGAGCTTCTTACATGTCTCTGATATGCCAACAACAAGATCTTGCTGCCACAATTGCCAACTTTGCTCCTCTCCACCTGGAAGTTTTGGGTGTCTACGACCACCTTTGTGGTTCATCTCATCCAGCTGGGAGAGTGAGAACCCTTCATAATGGCTGTGGCAGGTATGCAGACCCAGAAACTCTGAGCTCTCATTAAGAAATGTATTTTCTCCATGCTCTATAGAGTTTTTTTGTTTTGTTTTACTTCCTCTAGATCAGTTGTGGGTATACCGTACGTTTTTCTGTACGTGAAGGTTTTCTAGTGTTGTCATCAATGTGTGCCCTCGGCTAACCTTACACCTACCTTAGTTTGGTACTACAGTGCTTACAGCAGAAGCACCTGTTGTGAAAGACGTGCTTGTCAGCGACCAGTCTCTCCATAGGGTACACAGTCGTCTGACAGGATGAGCAGAGTTCTTTAGCGGCAGGCTTCATACTGAAGGACTGTGGAGAAAGAATTGAACATTAGAGGCACATGTGTGTTATGTGTGCAATATACTGTATATCAGTCATTATACCAGGACTTTACCTGCAAAGCTTTATCTGATTGGACAAGGTGAAGATTGATGTCGATGCCCCACCTCTTCACCTCATCCAATCAGACGTTTGCAAATGTTGAGTAATTGCAAAGCGTTCTCTGAATGGCACCTCTGCTGAGTGAGCAAGTGAATGCCTGTGTTCAGCAGGCAGCTGCTTGGCATGGGACTCGGAAGCTAGTGGAGATCCCTGGAGTAGCATTGCCTATTACAGTGACTCCCAGCTTCCAGGCGGATCTCACAGGTATGGTGTATACGGTAGCTACCTTGGTCTAAGCTGGAACAATGTAACTATGTAAAAATTGCCAACCTAAACTTCAACTTTAAAGTTTTCCCTTTACCAAAGACAAGCATGGATGGGGAAGGGGCTAGCAGGTCCCATTATTCCCTAAGGGCAATTACTTGTAGTGTATTAGTCCTAGACATTCCCTGTAGTGCAGTACAGATTTCATTTTTTGCTAAACGGGAATAAATACAGAAAAGGAACACAAGTGGAATGTGTGTGTGCTCACCTTTGACCTCTGAACCACACTTGCTGCAGGACTACAGGCAGAATCCTGAAAAGAGGAACAAAGCTAGTTAGATAACAAGTATTGTACAGGTTTCCTGTTTCCAGGCTCTGGAAGCAATCTCTCCATTACAGTCTGCTATTTAGAATTTTGCATGTCAGCTGCGCTGCTGAGGACCTGGAAAGGATTTGCCAAAGTTCCTCTTAGCTGGGATGTGATCACATGACTAGAGGCATGAAACAGCAAACCTTATGTAAATTGTAAGGAAACATACTCTTCTTTATTTGGAAAAAGTATATTGTCCCACTCACCTTAAAGGAAGCCATTAACGCTTTATTTGGTGGCTGCCTTACTTTTCTTTTTTTTTAGACTTTTTTTCTCTAACATTCACATGATGATCCCACTGATAACACACTTTCTGTCTTTAGGGTGGCGACACTCAGTCCTCTACTGTATCTATGGGTCAATGTAGTCACCTTTAAACAGCAACAGTCTCACCCTCTAAAAAGGTTAGTGTTAGATTATCGTCTAGATTTAGATTTACATAAGTGACTAAGAAACATAACTCCAGCTAACACTTTAACCCCTCATACTTGCCTCCCTTTGTTGGCCATACACACGCAATTTTCAGCCAATTTTAACCAGCATTCACTTCTTCATATGATCGAAGGTGATTGCAGGACAAGCAAACTGAGCAATAGTAGGTTTCCTGGGCCACCTCTGCACTCTGTGGTTCCTCAAAAAACAAAAACAGGAACCCCATCGAGCAATCTGGTAAAAAAAAATATATCACAATTTCCATGTTTGGCTGGGGTTGCAAGTGGTCATCCAAAAATAGTGAGTTATTCATGTGATCCCAGAGATTTTTATGTGTATGGCCAACTTTAAAGATAACCTAATCCTAACTCTAATTAAAAGCAACAGTCACCTTTATTTTTTTGCAAAAGATAATGAAAAATATTTACCATTCTGATTGGCAGCAAATCCTAATTTTAATCTTTTGAAGAGCTACAATGGCTGAAGAATTCTGTGTATCCAACAGCCTCAGGTACACTGTATTATCAAAAGTATTGGGACACCTGCCTTTACACGCACATGAACTTTATTGGCATCCCAGTCTTAGTCCGTAGGGTTCAATATTGAGTTGGCCCACCCTTTGCATCTATAATAGCTTCAACTCTTCTGGGAAGGCTGTCCACAAGGTTTAGGAGTGTGTCTATGGGAATGTATGACCATTCTTCCAGAAGCGCATTTGTGAGGCCAGGCACTGATGTTGGGCAAGAAGGCCTGGCTCACAGTCTCCACTTCAATTCATCCCAAAGGTGTTCCATCGGGTTGAGGTCAGTCAAGTTCCTCCACCCCAAACTTGCTCATCCATGTCTTTATGGATCTTGCTTTTTGCACCGGTGCACAGTCATGATAGAACAGAAAGGGGCAATCCCAACACCGTTCCCACAAAGTTGGGAGTATCAAATTGTCCAAAATGTCTTGGTATGCTGACTAATGAGTTCCTTTCACTGGAACTAAGGGGCAGGCCCAACCCCTGAAAAACAAACCCCCACCATAATCCCCCCTCCACCAAATGATTTGGACCAGTGCACAAAGCAAGGTCCATAAAAAAATGGATGAGCGAGTTTGGGGTGGAGGAACTTGACTGGCCTGCAACAGAGTCCTGACCTCAATCTGATAGAACATCTTTGGGATGAATTAAAGCAGAGACTGTGAGCAAGACCTTCTTGACCAACAGTGCCTGCCCTCACAAATGCTCTTCTGGAAGAATGGCTAGACATTCCCATAGACATACTCCTAAACCTTGTGGACGGCCTTCCCAGAAGAGAAGAGTTGTAGCTGCAAAGGGTGGGCCAACTCAATATTGAACCCTACAGACTAAGACTGGGATGTCATTAAAGTTCATGTGTCCCAATACTTTTGACAATAGTGTATGGGGGATACTTGGCCCCTGGATACATGCTGTGGTTCCAGCAATGGGACCCCTATGGCACTACTCTATTCTGACGAGATGGTGTAAGGAACCACAGAGCACAGAGAGGGCCAGATAGCCCATATTCCCAGAATTGGCAGGTGGACAAGATCAGCCTCTCTCACTAGGGTTCCACCAAATGTTACTAGGGGGTTCTCTGAGCAATGAGCAGTTTCTGCCTCTCAGGTGTGTAAACACTGAAACCAATGAGCTTTTGAACCATCAGTAAGATAGGCATTCTTCCCACTGACCACAAAGCTAATGTACCATGAGCAATAGATATTGTAATTTCGGCAGGGGTCCCTGTGACCTAGAAGTTATTTCAAGGGATCCTCCATGTTAAGGGTGAGAAAGAATGCACAGGACTCTTTAGGAGCTCTGGCTCTTCAAGAGAGCAATTCAGCAGCTGCTGGACTGAGAAGGATATTTGATCTTCCTTTCTGGGAGAAAACTGCTGACAAGAGTTGCTTTAATTATTAGCAGATACGGTAATTGTGTAGCATATGGCATGATTGACCAATCACAGTGGTACATTTTGCCATTTGTCTAAATGTTGAGATCAGGGGTAGAGGGGGGTAAGCAAATGCTGATCAGACCAATCATTATTGGAGAACAACATTTAATTATGTTACGGCCAGATTTGCTTTCTATATGTCTAATCCTTCAGTATGGTGCCTTGCTTGTATTCGCCAACTCCCTATGGCTGGACTAGTCATAGAGCAGTCTGGGGGGCGTGGTTTGTTTGTTTTTTAAGGTGGCTGCAGAAGTTGTAGATGGGACACACAAGCATGCAAGGAATTCCTTTTTTTTCCTAGACACCCTCCCTTTAAAGTGGGCCTGTCATGTGAGAAAGATGGAAACAGATACTGCTGTGCTTATATACTTTGCATTACCTGACCGGCAATTAATATGCAAAACTGAGTTTTCTCCAACTTTCCTCATGGTCACACTGGTTAAGATCGATGACTCAGAAGGTATTAAGCCAGGGAACTAGCATTTTCCCAAAGGAGCAGTCAACCCACATATATTTTAGTACAAGTTTCCTTTAACTCTGTTTCTTTCTGCCCATAACTAATGTATTCACTGGCCAAGGCCTGTGTGTGACATCTGCCGAACATGACGTATTTTCTCTGATGTGTAAACTTTACATTCCCATAAGAGTCCATAAAACAGTGACAGAACAGTGCTGTCATTGTGAGCTGCATTTTCCAGGATTCGGAATTTCCACTTAGCCACAAAAAGACATCTACAGAGCCTTAGTCACTGAGCTGAACTTACATGGCCTGCGGCAGATGTGGTTGGAATTTTAGCTTGAAACATCTCTGGCTGGATGGCTGCTCCTGGGTGGTTCAGGTTTATTTTATTCTCATCTGTAAAGAGAGAGAAGAGGAAGGATTTGAATATATCCAACACCTGAAGAAGACACACTGCACCAATACGAAACGACAATCCATCACTCCAGCCTGAGAGAAAACCAAGAGAAGAGTCGAGAGAAGCCACACTACACCAATATAAGACCACAACCCATCACTCCGGCCTGAGAGAGAGAGAAGCCATACTACACCAGAATAAGGACTGCACCATAATGAGACCACAACCCATCATTCCACCTTGATAGAGAGAACCAAGAAAAGAGAAGCGAGAACCACACTACACCAATGTAAGATTGCACCCATATGAGACTACAACCCATGTCTCCAGCCTGAGAGAGAGAGAGAACCAAGAGAAGAAGAGGAGAGATAAGCCACACTAACCCAATGTATGACTGCACCAATATGAGACCACAACCCATCACTCCAGCCCCAAAATACATTTAGCTGCTTCTCCTGAGTACGGGGATACCACATGTGTGGGACTTTTTGGGAGCCTAGCCGCGTACGGGGCCCCGAAAACCAAGCACCGCCTTCAGGATTTCTAAGAGCGTAAATTTTTGATTTCACTCCTCACTACCTATTACAGTTTTGAAGGCCATAAAATGCCAAGATGGCACAAAACCCCCCCAAATGACCCCATTTTGGAAAGTAGACACCCCAAGCTATTTGCTGAGAGGCATGTTGAGTTCATGGAACCTAGAGAAGAGGCAAGAAAAGCCACACTACACAAATATAAAAGATTTGCACCAAAATGAGACCACAACCCATTACCCCAGCCCAAGAACGAGTCAAGGAAAGATGAGAGAGAAGCCACACTACACCAATATAAGGCTGCACCTATACGAGACCACAACTTATCACTCCACCCTGAGAGAAAAAGAACCAGGAGAAGCCATACTACACCGAAATAAGACCACAATGCATCCCTCCAGCAAACAAATGAGACTACAACCCATCACTCCAGCCCAAGAGTGAGAACCAAGAGAAGAGCAAGAAGCCACACTACACCAATATGAAAGACTGCACCATTATGTGACCACAACCCATTACCCCAGCCCAAGAGAGAGAGACAAGAGAAGAGTGAGAAGCCACACTACACCAATATAAGACTGCACCAATATGAGACCACAACCCATTACCCCAGCCCAAGAGAGAGAGACAAGGAAAGATGAGAGAGAGAAGCCACACCTCACAAATATAAGGCTGTACCTATATGAGACCACAACCCATCACTCCACCCTGAAAGATAGAACCAGGAGAAAAGGAGAGAAAAGCCACACTACACAAAAATAAAAAATAAATGCTCTATGCTCATGTTCTGTATGTAACATGGCCAACTAAAGGAAGTTCTGCTTGCAGTGTACATGGACCATGGACCTGTGCATGAATGGTTCAATCCAACCCTTTCAAACTCCCAATTATATTATGAAAAATCTGAAAGCACAGTTGAACTCCCTTTAAAATCAGTTGGATACTTTAAAAAGGTGCATTAAAAGATGTTCGATATTTTATACAGTTAAATTTTTTTTCTAAAGCAGCCACACCCTGAGTAGAAAAGTCAGTCCCCTGCCAGCATGCTGTAGAGAAATAATTTTGCTCTCCCTGTGGAAGCAGTGGTCTTTCAGGCTGCTTTAGAAAGAAAAGGAAATGTAAAATATGGACTGTAAGATGTTATCTTTCATTAGAAGCCTAGAATGTATTCAGCCTGAGAATTGAAATAGACTTGAACACTTCCCTGGTTAAGTGAAAAAAAAAAAAGTGATTGGATTAGTTGGAAAAAAAATCACTTTTGTATACAAGACAAAAGGGTTGAATGAGTGCTTGAAAATGAGTCAACTCACAAAAAACAAGCATGTGTTTACCACACTGAATGAGACAATTCAAATCAGGCTTAAATTAAGACAAACTGAACAAAAATAAAAATGTGGTCTAAACAGATGGCTGTGCCTAGCTCTTCTAGATGAGAAATTTAGGAAAGCAGCCAGAGTAGAGATATTGCTTATATCTCCAAACCTAAAATGTTACTGTAGTACAGTCTTCACTTTCTGGTAGCGGTTTTCATTACTTTATCTATATGTAGAGGAAAGGAGAAAAAAAAGGCTTTAGAAGCTTGCCCAGTTTCCATAGAATAAAACCTTTTCATACACCTGCATCCACCCTACATCCCGAAGTCCTGGATAGAACTTGTGTGTAGCAGTGCCACCAAGCAGCCCTCCATATAAACCTTTCCCTCGTGAGCTGAGACAGTCTATCCTCAGAGATTTCTTAATGGGCAAATTGCATTAAAGCCTCCCATGGACCAAATTTCAGCCAAAATTCAAACTGTGGGTGGCTTGGTTGGCACCACCAGGCTCAACAAAAAAGTTGGGTCAGGAGTAAAGACCGTCAGCTGAACAGTGACTGTATCCTATCGGAAGCAGTCATTGTTCGGGTATTCAGACAGCTGTGGGTATTGTGGCTTCCAGAATACAATAACCAGCAGTGTGGATTCCTCCATCCATGTGGTTAGTCTGGATGGGGAGAATTGGTTGATTTTCTGCAGGCCACGGGCTGAACGAGAGAAAATAAGGCCAGCAATGGCTAGCTTAGGAGGATAACCTATGACTTACTTTAGGCTTTATCCCTTTCATACAGGCCTAGACTGGCCAAATGCCCGGTGGGCCAGGGCCACATGTCAGGGGCGGACTGGGCAGGGTGGCAATTGCCCCCGGGCCGCTCTGATGCTCAAAAAAAAAAAAAAAAAAAAAGGCCACCGCTTCACTCACATTACTAGCCTGGGACCGAGACTCGGTTCTGCTGGTTCCATTGCTGGCCACCACTGCCCGCTGTCTGGTTGCCAAGACTGCCTGGCGTCTAGCAACCAGTGACATCAAGTAATGCAGAGTGAGGCCCCAGCATTCAGAGCGGAGGAGGATGCAACTTCCTCCACATCCTAGTGCTCAGCTCCACCCACCACCTCCAGCCTCTGCAGCAGCGGCCCCCTGCTCAGGAAGGGAAGGGAAGTGGATTTGAGAGTCTTGGGCTGTCATGAGGGAGCCAGGCATAGATGCTGAGCTGGTGCTGGAAGACAGATGATAGCCTCGTAGGGCTAACGAGTCCCAGGACGAACCCCTTAGAAAGGGGAGGAGGTCACATCCTTAGGTCACATCCTTAGATCTCAGGGGTTCATGCTGGGACTTGGAAGTTTAGAGCTGAGGACATGACACCTCCCCAACTAGTGAAGGACTACAAGTCCCAACATTAACCCCTAAGACCTAAGGGGTTCATGCTGGAACTCATAATCCTTCACTTTTGGGGAAGGGGGGGGGTCACATCCTTAGATTTCAGGGATTCATGCTAGGCCTTCTAGTCCTATAGTCCTTCACTTTTGGGGATTTGACCCCACCCAAAAGGGAAGGACTACAAGCCCCAGCATGAACCTCTCAGCGCTGAGGACATACACCCCCCCCCAATCAAAGAGATGCTGGCTCCTCAGAGGGGACCACCCCAGGCACCCCGCAAGAGATGCAGGGCAATTGCCCCAGGTGCCCAAGCTGGTGCCCCCCCTGCCAGGCAAGTTAGTGGAGCCAAGTTCTGGCACTGGTCTGGTTTACACCATGTTCAGTGAGGGACAGTAGGCTGGTAGCCTGGGCAACCCGTAAGGCAATGCAGATCGCATAGGATACACAACGTGCTTAGGATACACTATGGGCGTAGCCAGATATTGTATTTATTCTTCTTCTCTGGTGCTGTGCTGGTCTACCACCCTCCAATAAGCCCACAGGGCTTTTGGTACTTTTCTCACAGTAAGGTTTTGGTTTAAAAAACTAAAATAAAAAATGGGCTGCTTAGTTGAGATTGTCTATTTTATGGCCCAGTCCTGGCCTGCTTTCATACCAGAGAGAAACAGATTTTACCCAAATGAACAGCAGGGTGACTTTACTGCTATTGTTTTTTTGCAACCTTTAGGTGAGATTGTGTTTCAAAAAAAGAAATATGATGAACCTGGGAGCAAAGCAGCCAACGGGGGAGATTAACTGGTTCCCAACCACCCCACGTACTATTACTGTGGTAGGGCGGCCGCTCTGCGCAGAATCACGTACCTGTATGTGATTCTGCACTTCCGGGTCTGAGGCAACTCGCTCCTGCTGTGATTGGACACAGCGGGAACCGCTGATCATTCGGGACAGAAGCAGAACGGCGGTCTGCCTATGTAAACAAGGCAGACTGCCGTTCTGTCAGCAGTGAAGGAAGTGATCCTGTGTTTCTGCAAAGCAGTAACACGGATCCCTGCCTTCCCATAGTACAAGCACCTCCCCCACAGTAACCAAGCACATTTTAGGCACACATTTAACCCTTTGATCGCCCCCTGATGTGAACTTCCCAGCCAGTGTTATTAGTACAGTGACAGTGCATTTTTTTTAGCACTGATCACTGTATTTAGTGTCACTGGTCCCCAAAAAGGGTCAAAAGTGCCAGTTAGTGTCCAATTTGTCCGCCACAATGTCGAAGTCCTGCTATAAGTCGCAGATCACCACCATTACTAGTAAAAAAAAATAAACGTAAAAAAAATTCCATAAATCTAGATGCTATAACTTTCACGCAAACCAATCAATATTTGCTTTTTAGGATTTTTTACCAAAAATATTTAGAATACATATAATATACATAAATTGATGAAGAAATTAGAATTTTCACATTTTTTTTTTTTATTGGATAGGTTTTATAGCAGAAAGTGAAAAATATTGTTTTGGTTATTTTTTTACAAAATTGTCGGTCTTTTTCTGTTTATACTGCATATAATAAAAACCGCAAAAGGTGATCAAATACCACCAAAAGAAAGCTCTATTGGTGGGAAAAAAGGACATACATTTTATTTGGGTACAGTGTTGCGCAATTGTCAGGTAAAGTAATGCAGTGCCGTATCGCAAAAAAAAAAATGGCCTGGTCATGAAAGGGGGGGGGGGGTCTAGTAAACCTTCCGGAGCTGAAGTGGTTAACTAAAACTAGTGCAGCTGTGCATAGCAACTAATCAGCTTCTACCTTCAGATTGTTCAATAAAAGAGGAAGTAAACCCTCTGAAAAAAAAAATTATAATAAAACACCCTGCAAGACAAAGGCATATCGAGCTAGTATGCATAGCATACTAGCTCATTATAAATTACCGGAGATTGAAGCCCCCGAAGCGGTCCTTGTTCCCCTCCTCAGTCGCCGCCATATCTCCCGGAGTGACTTCTGGGTATCGCGGCTCCGGCGCTGTGACTGGCCGGAGCCGCGATGACGTCACTTCGCATGCGTTTGTGAGCCGCCACTAACGGCACGATCGCCGTTAGAAACGGCACGCTCAGTGCGCCTGCTCGCCGTAGACATCGGTGCCTGCCTTTTGCAAATATCTCCTAAACCGTGTAGGTAAAAGTGGTCTGTAAGGGTTTACAACCACTTTAAAGGGTTTGTGAACCCATATATAGAAGACTATGTCAGCCCCTCTATTAGAGGCTGGCATAGCACACTATGTAAGTAGTTTTCAAAAACGAGTGTTCTAAATACCGAATTTGAGCTGTCTTCAGGCCGGTCACATGACTCGCAGCCGCTTTAAAGCTCCGATGGATCGCTTCTGCAGGAGGGGCCGTGATCTCCCTCTGGCGTCAGCCGGGCGGATCACGTGGCCGCTCGTCTCCTCCGCAGAAGCCCTCTATCGTAGCTGTAAAGCGGCCACGAGTCACGTGACCGGCCTGAAGACAGCTCAAATTCGGTATTTAGAAAGCTCATTTTTGAAAACTACTTACATAGTGTGCTATGCCAGCCTCTAATAAAGGGGCTGGCAGTGACAATTTTAGGTTTTTTATTTTACAATAATAGCGGCGGGGGGCAGGGCCGGGCTGGAGACAGACATAATGAGGGAGATGACAGGCAGGAAGGAAGGGTGAGCGAGGAGAGAGGAGTGGAGAGCAGGTGGACAGCAGCATATGATGCAGGGACATACTCTGACCACGGTGGTTAGGGCTGAGCAGCCCTGATTTTCGTGGTCAGTACAGAGAGGGGATACAGGAAGTGCCAGGTTCAGGGAGTTTTTTTTACAGTTTGGGGGGGCAGATTACACAGCACAAGCACTATGTTGTGTAATCTGCTTTAAGGGACCAGGATCTGTATATATTTTTTTGGGGGGTTAACACTTTAAGCTTCGACAATAAAACCCAGAAGCTGATTGGTTAGCATGCAGAACTGCACCAGACACTGTGTGCACCAAGTTTTAGTAAATCTCCTCCAATGTGTGCTATATTACATTAGACTTGTACTAGCAAACATGAACCCATTGACGGAATGGGATAAATAAATAGAGAGGTGTGTATCGGGTGCTTGTGGAAAGTGAAGACGTGTGTGCTGGTACCATTAATGTTTTATTGCAACCTTTAAGTGAGATTGTATTCCAAAGGAAGAAGGTGATAGAATTGAAAGCGAGAGCAAAGCATTCAATATGTGCGATCATTTTAGACAAAACAAGATAAATACACAAGTAGTAGTAGTAGGTTTGGACCATAAGGATATGGATTTTTATTTCATTTTTCTTTTTTGTTTTAATACAAAATAATGAAGAAGACTGAGGTTCAAATTTATGAGATCTCGGGGTATAAACATGTATTCTGTTTAGTACATCCACAACACAGGCACCCTGTAGTCATTGGGGTGATGTGTACGGAAGGGTGTGAAGGGTTGGAGTTTGTCACCTCTGCAATTTCCTGTCACCCTGTGGCTTCTGCTATTTCCTGCACGGTTACTGTGTTCCCCTCTACAGATCTGTGCAGGGTCAGCAGAAAGATCTTCCAAAGGTAACGGGCCTGTACCTGCCCCCTGCCCTGGGGACACCTCTACCAGCATGCATGGTGACACTCCGCGGATTCAGACATGTCCAGATAGTGGAAGGAATCTGCACACATTGCTTTCTACCTCAACTCACTGATTTGGATCATACATTCTTCAGCAAATATTCTCCCACCAGAAAATCAGCAGTAAATCTTTCTGCATTAGATCATGGGAACAATGGGGATACACCAAAACATTTCCAGGAATTCCATATAAATCTAGTGTTTCACTTTCCAGGGTTTTTAGTAATTATTATTATTTAAAAAGGTACTTGTATAGCGCTGTCAATTTACACATTCACATCAGTCCCTACCCTCAAGAAGCTTACAATCTAAAGTGCTTAACTCACATTCATACATACTAGAGCCAATTTAGACAGAAGCCAATTAACCTCCCAGCATGTCTTTGGAGTGTGGGAGGAAACCGGAGTACCCGGAGGAAACCCACGCAGGCACAGGGAGAACATGCAAACTCCAGGCAGGTAGTGTCGTGGTTGGGATTCGAACCAGCGACCCTTTTTACTGCTAGGCAAGAGTGCTACCCACTACGCCACTATAATAAAAAAAAAACATTCGCCCTGTTTATCGGGAAACGATTGCAGCTCTGTATGGATTTATTATCCCCTTCTTAGGAGGTGAATAAACTGGTTTGGAGAGTTTTTCTTTGCAGAAAACCCAATGTTAGGAGGAGAGATCGATAAAAACATGGTACAGATGCCTGTTTTTACCCCCCCCCCTCCCCCCCCACAAGAGTAAGGCCTCATGCACACTGGACGTTTTTACAGCTGCTGTTTTTGGCTTCAGACGTTTTTTTTGTACAGTCAATAAACTCCCCATCATGTTATCCTATGTGTCCATGTACACATAGGCTGTTATCAACTGTTTTTGGCTATAAAAAAAAAAAAAACACAAAACTACTAGTGGGTTCAAAGAGGAGTTTTTCAGCTGTAAAAACGCTCTAACGTCAAAAAACACTGATGGACACTCAAAAACGCGGCTCACCAGCATTTAACGTTTTTTGATCCATTGAAAAAAAAAAAAAAAAACGCTAAAAAACGCTACTGCAAAAACGTTGAAAAAAATAAAAAAAAATTTAAAAAAATAAAAAAAATTTAAAAAAAAAATTTTTAAAAAAATGCTAAAAAGCGCTACTGCAAAAACATTGAAAAAATCCTCACTGCAAAGCTACTTGCGTTTTTATAAGGTTATTTTAACGTCCAGTGTGCATGAGGCCTTAAGCTTGTCCAAGGCTGCTTTCACACTGTTCTGTTGCAAAAACGCATATACATTTTTGAAAGAAAAAAAAACAAAAAAAAAACAAAAAAAAACAAAACAAAAAAAAAAAAAAAACAGTACAGCGCCAAGAGTTTTAATAGGAAATAAAGGAGTAAATCAAATTGCATAGACATTTATGACACACTTCCGTGGGTGCATTTTTGATGCGTTTTGTCGTGTTTTTGGTGCGGCTTTTCTACTGCATCAAACCTACACCATGAATGCATGCAGGTCTTTTAACTACTTCAACACCGAGCACTTTTACCCCCCTTCCAGAAATGTTCAAGTATGCTGGAGGATTCGCGTGACCAGTGCTACTGTCGGCGTCCCCTCTGTTGGGTAATGCTGCAAACTGGCAACATTTAGAAGGTGTTACATCACTTGAAAATGACTTAACACACACACATAAATACACAGTACAAATGCAACCATGTGCATCACACCAGCTTCTCGCCTCCACCACCATCAGATAACAGCCATGGTCAGACGTGGAGGAGAACGACGCACGTGATCCGCTTTCCAAGCATAAGACATGTTCGTGTACCCAGGACCGCACTAGCCACTGACGACTCAGCAGTCTGAGACAAAAAAAAAAAAAAGGTCCACCCATCATTTAGTGATGACGGAAATACATAGACAGCCAGCACTGACCACCTTCTACTAGATATCTGCCTTCATTTACCAAAACCTTGTGTCTTGATCGAAGCCACAGGATCAGAATAACAGGAAACTTGCTTTTTTTACAGGGAGATAGGTCAGCAATAGCAGCCAGAAAACGTCTCCCGGTTGTAGGTATTTTTTTTTTTTCCGGTTTGTGTCCCCTAAGGGGGCATTCTTCCCCGTGACACAACAGGAAGTGGGTGGAAATTTCTCCAAAGTAAGGGGAAAACCCCCTGTTTAGGTAGCTGTCCGCATTGGTAGATTTACCGCTTTATTACTGTTCTGATACAACTATAACAAACGTTAAAATTTCCTGTACTGCTGACATTGGTCACCATGACAAAAATAAATAAAGGAGGGCGAATCTCCCCAGCAGGGACATAGTATAGGTCGGAGATGTGCAATTATCGGACCTCCAGCTGTTGCAAAACTACAAGTCCCATCATGCCTCTGCCTCTGGGTGTCAGGCTTGTGGCTGTCAGAGTCTTGCTATGCCTCATGGGACTTGTAGTTCTGCAACAGCTGGAGGTCCGCTAATTGCATATCCCTGGTATAGGTGGTTGTGTGTAACCTGAGACTCTCCAGAAACCACAATTCCCAGCACACCATGCATAATATGGCGGCTAATTGTGAAGGTGGCTGTATGTAACCTGAGACTCTCCAGCAACTACAATTCCCAGCATACTATGACAGCTAACTCTTAGGGATTTCGTTATTAAAAAAAAAAAAAAAATCCATAGCTGTTCACCCATCGAGATTCCACTTAAATTCATTGCAGATATATTGGCAAAACCAAAATGTTCTCCAGCTATATTCTTTCCATTTTGAATGTGTGATTGGAGAAAATACTGCATTATGGCCACTAGATGGTGCTGAGTATCATTGGAAAAGTGTACGCTCCTCACCGCCATCTAATGGCCATAATGTGCTATTTTCCATGAGCACGCATTCAAATTGATGGAGAACATTCGATTTTGCCCTAATCACACAGAACAATAGACTGCTAGTCCTGTTCCACTAACTTAATAGCAATGATCGGTCTCCTCCCCCAGTCAGTCCCATCGCCCCACAATTAGAAACACACAGAGGGAACACACTTAACCCCTTGATCGCCCCCTAGTGTTAACCCCTCCCCTGCCAGTGACATTTATATAGTAATCAATATCATTTTTAGACTATTTTTAGCTCTGATCGCTATATAAATGTCACTGGTCCCAAAATGGTGTCAAAAAGTGTCCAATCTGCCTGCCACAATCCCGATAAAAATTGCAGATCGCTGCCATTACTAGTAAAAAAAAAAAATTTTTTTAATTTAAAAAATAGTAATAAAAAAGCCATAAATCTATCCCCTGTAGACGCTATAACTTTTGCGCAAACCAATCACTATACGCTTATTGCGATTTTTTTTACCAAAAATATGTAGAAGAATACATATCGACCTAAACTGAGGAAGAAATATTTTTTATATATATTTTTGGGAGCTATTATAGCAAAAAGTAAAAAAATATTGCTTTTTTTTTTTTTTTTTTTCAAAATTGTCTGTCTTTTTTTGTTTATAGCGCAAAAAAATTAAAACCGCAGAGGTGATCAAATACCACCAAAAGAAAGCTCTATTTGTGGGGAAAAAAAAAAAAGGACGTCAATTTTGTTTGGATACAACGTCACACGCCCGCGCAATTGTCAGTTTAAGCGACGCAGTGCCGTATCGCAAAAAATAGCCTGGTCATTAAGGGGTAAATCCTTCCAGGGCTGAAGTGGTTAAAGATGAAGGAAGGATGGATCTGGTACCTATAGCAATTGATTGGATCCCTTGTTCTCCATTTCTCATGGAGATAAGATGATAGAAGGAACCCAACTGGTTGTTATAGAAGAAACCTCTTGCTCTAGTGCTTCCCCCACCTCCCTCCTTATGCCCATCTTTATATGTATACCTGGTTCTCCCCATGCCCATCTTTCTATATACACTTGATTCTCCCCCACCCCCCTCCCCATGCCCATCTTTCTATATATATCTGGTTCTCCCCATGCCCATCTTTCTATATACTGTACACCTGGTTCTCCCCCCACCTCCCTCCCCATGCCCATCTTTCTATATATACCTGGTTCTCCCCATGCCCATCTTTCTATATATACCTGGTTCTCCCCCCTGCCTTCCTCCCCATGCCCATGTTTCTATATATACCTGGTTCTCCCCATACCCAACTTTCTTTATATACCCGATTCTCCCCATCCACATCTTTTTATATATACCTGGTTCTCCCCCCGCCTCCCTCCCCATGCCCATCTTTCTATATATACCTGGTTCTTCCCCTGCCCCCTCCTCATGCCCATCTTTCTATATATACCTGGTTCTCCCTCCCGATTCCGATCTTTCTATATATATACCCGGTTCTTCCTATGCCCATCTTTCTATATATACCTGGTTCTTCCTATGCCCATCTTTCTATATATACCTGGTTCTCCCTCCCCATCTTTTTATATATACCTGGTTCTCCCTATGCCCATCTTTCTATATATATACCTGGTTCTCCCTCCCCATGCCCATCTTTCTATATACCGTATACCTGATTCTCCCCATGCCCATCTTTCTATATATACCTGGTTCTCCCCATGCCCATCTTTCTATATATACCTGGTTCTCCCCATGCCCATCTTTCTATATATACCTGGTTCTCCCCATGCCCATCTTTCTATATATACCTGGTTCTCCCCATGCCCATCTTTCTATATATACCTGGTTCTCCCCATGCCCATCTTTCTATATATACCTGGTTCTCCCCATGCCCATCTTTCTATATATACCTGGTTCTCCCCATGCCCATCCTTCTATATATACCTGGTTCTCCCCATACCCATCTTTCTATATATACCTGGTTCTCACACCTTGGAGCTGTCAGCAGCACTGAGCGCAGCCCCGGCCTCCCCTCATTATAGGAGATCTTGGCACACAGATGGCAGTCGGATATAAATAACCAGTGGGAAGCATCGACTCCTGCCTGCCATCCCATCTGCCGCAGGAAGATCGCAGAGGAATAGGAAAAGCGGGCGATAAGAAGTTGCAGGAGAGAGGAAGCGGAGGAGACGGATAAAAGAAGCGCAGGAACTCACTCACAGCTACAGGGGCTTCCAGCTGCGGACCACTCTCAGCACTGCTGCTGCTGCTGCGGCTCTTGAGTTTGGAAAGACACTTCCCCTCCCTTCTGCTCTATTGACTGCAGGCCTCACAGTCTATAACCCTCCTCCCCTGGGGCACACACAGGATGCAAGCATTAGACATAACACAACTTCCTGGAACTGAACGCTACGCTCAGCTTACTGCAAACCACTATTCCTCCAACCTCATGTCACATCACTAAGAAAAGCCTGCAGAACCACGGCTAGGTCGGCTACCATGTGTCACGTGGCTTTTGGTGCCCTGGGCAGGCTGGCTGTCATTTCTGGGCATCGCAATTGAATGTTCAGTTTAAATCCACTAAATGAATTCCAAGTGCCTCAAAACTAAATCTTACAGGCAATTTTCTTTAGAAAAGCCTGGCAAGCTGCAGAAGAACCCCCTGCTCCCTGAGTGGAAGCAGTGGCCTCTCTGCAGTGGTCTGACACCCTTCTGAGTCAGGCCTACAACTATGCAATCGGTAAAGCTCATGCCTCCTGCCTTTTTTTGGAGCTTTAGCTCTGCCTTAACAGTAGGCATTGGACCTCTTCAGAGAGACCACTATATTTCCTTATCCTGGAGCTTTAATCAAAAAGAGCTCTTGCAGCCATACAAGGCAATTGAGATGGCCTAGCAGGGTGAAGCAACAGGTTCACTTTAATGGCGGCCCCACCAGCAATTTATGCTTAGGTTACCTTCGCTCCCTCGTTGTGCCTGAGTAGCCAATCAGCAAGCAGCAGCACTGTCACATAGGAGGATGGGGAATGCGACGCATACACCTCCAGTACCTGGTACATTTTATCTTTTTTCAATTCTTTATTTAAGTTGACCACACTTGTATATATTTCTGCTCCCTGCGGGTGAACGGAATGGCAGGGGAGTGGGGCAAAGTAAGTATGGCGGTGCAGCCACCATGAAGAGAACCTGTTTCACCTCCGAATGGGGCTGTTTGGCTTTAAGTGAAACTGCATCAATGGCAAACCATGGCACATCTATTTTAACCAGAAGGATCATACATTCACACATTTCATGCCCTGATACTGATTGGCTGGCTGCAAGCTGAGTTCCATGCCAAATTGTGTATGAATGCCTTGTATATAGCAAGTCATGGATCACAATCTCAGCAAGAGGCTGCTATCACTCAAAGTATCGCTCCCTATATGTGTATTTTAGGACAAGCAAATCCAAAAAGTATGAAAATAAAAAAACGAAGAGTTGTCAGTATATATTGAGGGTGTTGCTATGTAACTTAGCAAGGAGTAAATAATGAGCGAAGTGTTGGCGAGCTCTCCGGCGGTTCCCTGCGGCTGTGTCAGTGGTGCAGGAGGCCTTAGAGATGTACTAAACACAGCAATTAGTGCGGTCTCTGGTGACACCTCTCAGAACAGCAGTGAGGCCTCTGCCTTGTGTTACTGACTCACAGCCTAGATCTGCCAAGACGACCCCCCCTCCCCCCACCGCCACATCGTCCTGTACATCCTCAGCTCATCCACATGTGTTTTCGATTTATCCTCTTTACATCAGCTTTATGTTGTAACTTGTGACAGACAACTCTTCCCTGTGCTCAGAGAAAATTTAAAAAAACAGACATTTGAGGCACTGGTCCATCCAAAACTGAGATCCCCCCGATGCCTCCGTTCATCTGTCCGGGGGTTCCCGGCTCCGCCCACCTCCAACATTCACTTTGAGGTGACTTCATGATCCCCGATAATTTATAGCAATGAGATTCCACCTGAATGAGGATGCAAGGATTAGGTTCCTCACTGGGGCCTTCAAAAAGCTCATTCAGCCCACCAGAATCCATCAGTAACCCAAATATCAGTTTTAACCCCTGTGTGACCAGACCAGAGCCTGGGCGCTCAGGTCAGATTTTTCAGTGTCAATTAACTTGACTAAGAAGCTATACCTAAGCTGTCAGTTTGACAAGACTTGTCAACTAGGAATGCACACAGGTGCGTGCTCCTTGTTCTCCCATGTTGTTTCACCCTAATCCAAGACATCACCAGCCTACCATGTTCAAGCAAAAATACGGGACACTTATTGTTTGCCTGGAGTTCAGCCTTAAAGCCCAACTCCTGAAAACTTGAAAATTCCCCCTTGCAGTGGGCCTGCACCCATACTGCAAGCTTTGCTATGAGGAAGGCTTTGGCCGAAACGCATTAGCACTTTAGATGTAGTGCCAAATAAATATTTGTAAGAAGAAGCAATTGCGTTGCTGGCATTTCTTGCCATTTTGATGTTTATGGGACACAACAAGCCTGAGCACCGATATTCCACTCATTACGCTACAATTGTGCGGTAGAGCTTGGGCGAGTTTTTGTCTACATTATACTGCAAGCTTTTTTTGTTCTTTTAGGTCTAGGGGAAATAAAAAAAAAAGAAGATCCAGTCCCAGCATCATCTTCTCCTCCATGCTCCAGTGGTCTAAGGTCCTGAGGTCATCAAGGTTCCATAGTCCTGCATTGGATGTGATGACACCAAGGGATAGTCCACTACCTGAGCATTGGGGAACACCATCTGCTGGAAGAGCAGAGGATCAGGTAAGTAAAAGGGCTTTTTCTCTCCCGTAGACTAAACCAGCAGTTAACCTCTGCCGTGTGTGCACAGCCCACAACAAGGAGGAGTTTTCACATTTCCTGGACCTGGACCTTTGGATTGCTTGGACCTTGAAGAAGGGGACACACTCCGAAAGCTTGTCCTGAAAATTAGGATGTTAGTTCAAATAGAAAAAGTATGAAGAACAGTACTAAATTGCTCTGGTTGCAAGTGCACAAATATGACTACAGTCACCTCAAGCCCCAGAGTTTTAAGATGTTCACATAGGAAAGAATGAGAGATCTACCTAAAGTATCAAAAGATTCCCCTATTTACTATTACTGGGACATAAAGTGAGGGGAAATCCCAATTTTGAGTTGTCACCAAACAGGAACAGAGGAAAAATCTTTCATCAGACACTTGTTCTTGTGACGAATGTCTAAGAGAGGATATCCTTCACTTTGGAAAGACTACAGCCTACTTCCTACAGGAAGTGAAGGGAAATCTCCCCAATGGGCTATAATAACCCTTCCCTAGATATTCAAAATGAAAAAAAAGTTTTGACTTTAGATATACTTTAAAAACTTATCTAGTCAGATGTAAAACGCCAGAATGCCTCAGACTGGAGGATTTCTCTAGTCTGAGTGTGACAGGTTATCCACACAATCAAATTTATTATTTATTTATTTCAGGTACTTATATAGCGCTGTCAATTTACGCATATATATTGTACATTCACATCAGTCCCTGCCCTCAAGGAGCTTACAACCTAAGGTCCCTAATTCACATTCATACATACTAGGGCCAATTTGAACACTTTAACCTACCAGCTTGTCTTTAGAGTGTGGGAGGAACCCGGAGCACCCGGAGGAAACCCCACGCAGGCACAGGGAGAACATGCAAACTCCAGGCAGATGGTGTCATGGTCAGGATTTGAACCAACGACCCTTTATGCTGCTAGGCAAGAGTGCTACCCACTACACCACTGTGCTGCTCAAATTGCTATTTGCTGCATGCAGTCAAGGCCATTTAAACTATAGAAATAAATGGCCATGAGTGCATGCACCTAGGAGCATATCAAATGTAAAGAAAGGATTTCCTACACTGGCTTTGTCAATATGTCTTGATAGGATTGGAGTGCTTTGTACGGCGGTGTAATAAGCTTTATACCCAAGAGCTGGGCAGGTGACGAGGAAATCCAATTAGACTGGTACACATATCAGCGAAGTTCACACTACATGTAAACCAAGAATACTGGTATGCACCATTGTAGATAATGATACAGTTCATATATCTGTGCTTACATGGGGAGTGGAAAAAGAAAAATTTATATATATATATATATATACATTTTTTTTATTTTTTTTTTTATAGAATGTGGCAGAGTTAGAATGTCAGGCTTTTATTGCCATGTGTGCCCTCACTTAGGAGACATAACCCCTCCATTTGATCTGGTGACCATTGTCACCTGGAAGAGAAAACAATGAGAAATTCCAAATTTTACTATTCTCACCAGTACAGGCGCTGATGGGAAATCTTCCAATGGGGACACAGACAGCTATTAAAAACCTGACAGGGCTTCACACTTTTCCAACTATCCAAAGCTTAAAGAAAACATTTGGCTTTGGTTCTAGAACGTAAAGCTAGCATGTAAGCACCTGATGGTGTCCACTATTTATCCAATGGATATTTTCAAACACCTATATGTGTCCAAGGGTTGACTATTTAGTAAAGCATACAAGTTGTCTCTTAGAAATGTTCCTCATCTCAGGACAGTCTGAACTACGGTACTTAAAATTGGTAAAACAAGTTCATTAAAATTTGCAATAAGGAGTGAACCCTTTTCACTCTGTCAGCCTAATCTAGAAGCCATTCTATGTAGACAGTCTTGCCTGAGAAGTGTGATAGCACATTGTTCCCAAGAGGCGATGGCAGGGCCCCAGCTGCATTTATACAACAACAACAGGTAATACGACTTACAGGGAATACAGCATTGTAGATGGAAAATTAAAGTAAACCCTTTATGATATTGCCTCTATTCATCCGTTATCCCAATGTTTTATATATTCTAGTGGTATCAGGATGGAACCCAAAAAACAGCCTTGGTTTACTAGTCTAGGTTTATGTCTATCTCCAAAAGAGAAGCAATCGTGTTCATGTATCGATCATTTACAGCAGTACTTGAGGTTGACTAGAGATTTAATGCGATGGCTGTGCGCAAAATAACCTATGGTAACCAATTAGAATTCATATTTTTCCTGTGGTTACTACAGAGCACAGTATTGCCTTTTATTTTGAATGGCACCCCAATGCACATATACAGTATAAATGAAAGTAGCTGGGGTGCACTGCACCAAAACACACATCCATTTTAATAAAAACTGCTCTTCCATGCACTACAATGCACATGAACAATATAAACAATGTACTCACCCTGTGCTTTGCTCAAAAATAGTGTAAGGGTTTCTTGTGCATTAACGTTCCTTAAAGAGTTCGTTACCCCAATACTTCATATTCCTGATCTGTGCCTGCTGTACCATGTACTTGTATGAGAAAGTATCCTGTTCTCTTTGTATTGCTTCCTTTGTGTGAAACCTCTGGTGTTCCTGTAAGTCCCTCTGCTTCCCTATTAAAAACTGACCACACTAAGCAGGAGAGCACAGCGTGGTCAGTTCTCTAGCTGTGTTCCAATGATCAGACTTGTCCTGGCACGCCCCAACTGCACAGCCATTCACTGGGAAGCTCAGTGTACTGCTGCTTCTCCTCCCCCAGCTCTAATGCAGCTGAGAATAGAGAGAATGTAATCACTTATTAAAAAAATAAATAAAATAAATAAAATTAAAAAAAAAAAAAAAAAAAAAAAGTATTTATAATGGATTTTTATATCTATACAAAAAATGCTTGCTTTTCATTTCTATATTAAACTGAATGGGTTGTTTTACAAGGTGATCATATACAATCACTTTAAGGACACAGTCAAAGTGAATGGGCTGTATTAACATGCCCATAAGAATAAGATGTTGGCCTGCGTGTCCTACCCTCTCTTGGCCTATCCAAGCTTCCATACCTCCTGTCACCTCACAGCTGCCCTCTCTTCTTTGTTTTTTGGCCTACATATCCTGCATTCTCTTGGCCTATCCAATATTTAAATACCCCCTGACCCTCTGGGTCTACTGGTCCCCTTTCCTCTTTGTGTTTTGGCTTGCATGTCCTACCCTCTTCTAGTCTATCCAAGCTTCCATTTCTCCCGTCACTTCACTGCTCTTGTGGATTCAGTCAGCCCACCTTTCCTATTCATGTTTTGGTCTGCATGTCTTATGCCGCGTACACACAATCGGACATTCCGACAACAAAACCGTGGATTTATTTCCGACGGATGTTGGCTCAAACTTGTCTTGCATACACACGGTCACACAAATGTTGTCGGAAATTCCGAACGTCAAGAACGCAGTGACGTACAACACGTACGACGAGCCGAGAAAGATGAAGTTCAATACCAAGTGCGGCTCTTCTGCTCGATTCTGAGCATGCGTGGAATTTTTTGCGTTGGAATTGTGTACATAAGATCCAGCTCTCAAGTTTTTGTTATCGGAAATTCCGACAGCAAATGTCCGATGGAGCCTACACACGGTCGGAATTTCCGACAACAACAAGCTCACATCGAACATTTGCTGTCGGAAATTCCGATCGCGTGTATGTGGCATTACCCTCTTCTGGCCTATCCAAGCTTACATACCTCCTGTCACCTCATTGCTCTGGTGGACTCATTCAGCCCCTTTCCTCTTTGTGTTTTGGCCTGCAAGTCCTACCCTCTTCTGGCCTTTCCAAGCTTACATACCTTCAGTCACGTCATTGCTCTTGGTCTGGTGAACTCAATCAGCCCCCTCCCCTCTACATGTTTTGGCCTGCATGTCCTACCCTCTCTTGGCCTATCTATGCTTCCATACCTCTTATCTCTCTGGGTCTGGTGGACTGAGTTAGCTCCCCCTCTACTTCATAACTCATGTTATCTCACTGCTCTGGGGCTGGTGGACTCGGTCAGCCCCCTCTCCCATTTGTTTTGGCCTGTTTAGGCTTCCATGTCTTCTGTCACCTCACTGCTTGGGGTCTGGGTCCAGCTCCCTCTCCTCTTTGTGTTTTAAATCCTTACTCATTATTGTTGGACTAGTCCTTAGTATGTGTACATCCGCTGCTACAATTTAGGTTTTAGCTATGTACATCTGGTACAGACTAAAATTGAAAGGTAACAAAAAAAAAAAAAAAAAGTCTAATGTTTACACGTGCGTTTCCTTTCGTGTTTTTTTTTTTTTTTTTTCTATGCATCGTATGTATAGCCATTTTTTGCTAGTTTTGGATAGAGTAGGGAAAGGTTAAACCCCTTGGCCATTTTTTTACGTCTGTAAAATTAGGGACATATCCCTTCACTTCCTGGCCCAGAGATGAAACAGGAGGTTGCAGCTTATCTCCCAAAGTGCGGGAAATTCCCCTATTTAGCCGCGAGGAAGTGTCCCCATTGAAAAATTTCCCCTTTCCTTTTTTCTCAGGATAACTCCAAAATTTTGTATTTCCCCTCACTATTTCTCCTTTGCGTTCAAACTTTTTACTCACATATGCAATGTAGATGGGATGCACATTGTGGATAGAAACAATAACACACACATAGCATGAACACATTGGATGTGGATAGAATATCATTTCTTAACATTGAACAGTAGGCCTGTAACCTCCCAAGCTTGACCAGATGTACATTTGCACCCAATTCAGAACGTTTTGTAAAGATTTGGAGGAAAGGGTCTTCCCCTCACTTTTTTAATCAGTGACAATGGTCATTTGGACAAAGAGTGGTCAATATCCCCAATGGGGACACAGACAATAAAAGCTTTACAGGGGGTCTATCTCTTCGCTACTCAACGCAAAACACAAAAGTTTTGCCTAAAGTACACTTTAAACGCTTTAGCTTATCCAATAAAATGCTCCAAGCATTGTATACAGTAGCCCATACCAGCCAATCAGAATTCATCTTTACTTCAGCAAGATGAAGTTTGATCGGCTGCTGTGGGTTGCTACACTAAAGAATTAGAACTTCTTATGGAATGACTGAAATACTATTGTTTTCCATCAGCCTGGAGCTAGTATGAAACAAATAACGGTCATTGTCCCCCTCCCTTTAGATTGTAAGCTCCATGAGCAGGACCCTCCTACTCCTTTTGTATTGAATTGTATTGTAATTGTACCATTCCCCTTTATATTGTAAAGCTCTGCATAAACTGTTGGCGCTATATAAATCCTGTATAATAATAATAAAATGGTGCCATTTATAGTGTTACCGCACGTTGTCCCCATGGCAGCACTCTGATGTCATGTTCTTTTGCTAGCATTCAGATGGAGGGAATGCTAGCTGGAAAGGAGTACAAAAGTCGATATTATCTGCAACTTATCCACAAAAGTTTACAATCGCAACTGGCTTGCAGTCCATGTCTTAATACTACAATTATTTTTTTTTATTTAATATATATATATATATATATATATATATATATATATATATATATATATATATATATATATATATATATTTATATTTATTTTTATTGGGGGAGATTTACTAAAACTGGAGAGTGCACAATCAAATCAAATTCCAGGTTTATGGTCAAAGCTTAACTGAACAAGCTGAAGTTCGAAGCTGATTGGCTATCATGCAGAGCTGCACCAGATTTTGCACTCTCGAGTTCTAGTAAATCAACCCAAGTGTGTCATATTTTTAATAACAATTATAATTATCGTATAATATTTTTTATATTTATTATAATAATCTTGATGTTTTTCCATTTTTGTGTATTTCATGTTAGGAAGTTTTGTCTTCATAACCATAAGCTACACACTCACACACGATGAAAATATATACAATTGGATATTCATATACTTTTAAATGTAGTATACAAGAGTTCACCTTTTCAATAAAATAACACCTAGTGATCCTGCCATGAAAAGTCCTTGTTCAGGCACTTCCTGTTATAGGGTGACAACGCTCTGTCCCTATCTCCCAGTAGTGGCTCTTTGTCACCTGCACTTCCAGTGGAGACTATAAGGGCCCATTCAGACTTTTGCAGTACATTATTGCATATGCTTTGTGGAAAGACATGCATTTTAAATGGGCTGCCAAAGTACACCAAAGAACTGCAACTTTTTAACGCAGCGTATGGCATGCTTATTGTGGTGGGCTGCAGCATGGGGGACTGGGTCCATTGGTACCTTTCTGTACTTGTGTTTTAGGGTGCTGCTCTAAATAAAAGAAATCGGAGGGCACCGCAAAAAGTGCAGCACGTTATCACAGCACATCATTATTAATCTAGCCATTTATGTAGCACCAACATTCACCATCAGTCCCTGTCCTAAGGAGCTTACAATGTAAGGCCCCCATCTAAACATGTATTTGAACATAGGTCTGACGGGGCCCTAAGTAACTATGCTAATGCTCATTATGTGGGCATAATCTGCTGTGGTCACCATCAGGAATCCGCCATGTCTTTGGATATAGGTCTGACAGGGCCTTAAGCAACTGTGCCAATGCGGATTATGTGGGCATACTGTGCGGTGGTCACCATCAGGAATTTGGCACGTTGTTGGACATACTGTAGGTCTAAAGAGGCCCTAAGTGATTGATCCCATGCTCATTATGTGGGCATACTCTGCTGTGGTCACCATCAGGAATTTGGCACGTTGTTGGACATACTGTAGGTCTAAAGAGGCCCCAAGTGATTTATCCCATGTTCATTATGTGGGCATACTCTGCTGTGGTCACCATCAGGACGTTGGCAGGTTATTGGACATACTGTAGGCCTAATGGGACCCTAAGTGACTGTTCTCATTCTGATCATGTGGGTATACCCTCCGGTGGTCACCATCATAAAGTTGGCACATTATTGGACATACTGTAGGTGTAAAGGGGCCCTAAGTGACTGTTCCCATGCTCATTATGTGGGCATACTATGCTGTGGTCACCATCAGGAAGTTGGCATGTTATTGGGCATACTGTAGGTCTAAAGGGGCCCTAAGTGACTGTTCTCATGCACATTATGTGGGTATACCCTGCTGTGGTCATCATCAGGAAGTTGGCATGTTATTGGACATACTGTAGGTCTAAAAGGGCCCTAAGTGACTGTTCTCATGCACATTATGTGGGTATACCCTGCTGTGGTCACCATCAGGAAGCTGGCACATTATTGGACATACTGTAGATCTGAAGGGGCCCTAAGTGACTGTTCCCATCCTCAATGTGGGTATACCCTGCTGTGGTCATCATCAGGAAGCTAGCTGGTCCAGAAAAATGCCATGCAGCCATTTCTAGAGTGCAGGAAGGAAAGGAAGTGGCTGCAAATGGGACACAGAAGATCAGCTGCACTGATGCATCACAGCATAAAAAAAGGTTTTAAATTACAAATGCATGTCAATTGTTAACAATAAACAGAATGTTAGCCAACCAAACACCATCAGCTTATGGTTTACATCCACTTTAAACACTTTTGTTTGAAGTTGAATGATACTGGCCTATAAATATGTACTTTAAACCCTCAATGTATGAATAATAACCCCCCCATCACTCAGGACTACAATTCAGAAAAAAGTTCCCGGGGACCGATTTCCAGATGAAGAATGTGGCAGGGAACAATTCGGCCGGTGACCCCAGGCGATATGGGTGTTGGGTTACTACTTTGCCTGCCGTTGGCTGGTTTTGCATGTGCTGACATGGGAAATGGGGATCATTTGCATCTACCTATACGAAAAAAACGGCTTATTCTGTAGAGCAGGGCAAAGAGCGATGGCAGCGGGCAAAGTACCGGAAGCCAATGGGATCTCGGCTCGCCATCAGAAGCGACAGATTCTCATTGGTTGCTATGGGTTATCGCACTTTCCACGCTGAATGAGCCTGTGTGCCATTGTTTAGGTCCCCGGCTCTGCCGGCTGTCATTGTGCAGCAGCCGTAGACCGTGGCCTGGCAGAGCATGGTTGGACATAGGCGGGCGTGCAATGCTGAGCTGGCAGAGGGTCACTCACCTCATTCCTGGTCACCCTCCTCTGAGATGTCTAGTCCTCCTCCTGCTCGCTCGCTCTCTCTGTTTCACAAGCAAGGTCCTTTGTGTGGCAGCTTCATGCAACAGCCTCCCCCTCCCCCTCTTCCTCTCCTCCCTTGTTATCTGTCTCCCTCCATCCCCTACAGCCCTCCCCCAGTGCTTCTACTGGACTCCATCCTCCTCCTCCTCCTCTCTTCTGTCCCAGATGTCTCCTTACCTAAAAACAAAAAAAGTGCCCCAACTCCCAGCAGCCAATTGGACGGCAGCTTTCATCGGGCTCGCTGCACACAGCTAGTCCCCCATTTGTTGTTGCATCCTTTCATTTCCAAAGCGTATCCCAAAAAATAATGATGTTCCAAACCAATAAAATTCTCATTCTGGATTCCTTAGACATTTTTTAATTCTTACATGGTAGCATTGCGATGGCATGAAACTTGACTGCGAACGCTTTTTGGGGGCCCATTCACACTATGGCGTGCACTCTACTGCTACGCGAGTTCCATGCATTGATGCAATGTAGCGCCAGTCATATTAAAAAGGAACCCCAATGCATCTTGGAGCGCGGCGTACTCACAGAAAATGGTGCGTGCGCCATCACTGAGCGTGTTCCAAAAATAGGAAGAGATCGGCCGGCCCGAGTGGTCAGCAGGTAAAAGCAGCCTCAGCGCAATTCATCCAGACCACAATCATTTAGCGTGTGTTGCTGCACATTACCAAAACGCAGCGAAAATCTGTCTCATCTTCAGTAATGAAATGTGTCTCAGAACTTTGTGAATGCTCAGGAATACCGGCGCAGGGGACGCAAATATACCGCAAACCTGTCATAAAGACTAATCAAGTTACTAATTTGTTTGATAATTGCTACCCCCCCCCCCCTCCCCACCCCTGTCTATGTCTTCCACTTTATTTTCGTCCATCTGTCCCTTTTTTCCGATCAACACCCCCCCCCCCCCTTCTCTCTCTTTATCCCACCGCCCCTCACTCTCCCTCCTTTCATTCCTCTTTTTCTCTCTCTACTATTTATTCCTGGTTCACATTGGTGCCATCTGACATGTCAAATCGGCGGCAACTGCCGGCAATGGCACCGTCCCAATCGTGCGACACTGCACTTGCGGCGCCGCACTGATTTCGAAAAGTAGTTTCTGTACTACTTTTTGCGATTTCGGGGTGCGATTTCCATTGACATCTGTGCAGAAACCCATCCAGATGTCTGTGAAATCGCTGCCGAAATCGGGACTGACATGCGGGACTGAAATCGTATGAGTTCAGCTGAAATCGCACAGCTTCATTCCCACAGCTCAGTGTGAACCTGGGCTTAGATCTACCCCTCTGTCTTCATAGCTTGCCCTCTTGTACTTTCAATCTATACATGCCATTGTCTCACTCTTCCCTCCCTCCTCCTTTCATCCCCCCCATTCATCCATCCAGACCCCTTCATCCTTCCATGCCTTCCCCCCTCACCCCCTTCAATCCATTCCTGCCTATCACCCCCTTCCATACCTACCCATCTATCCAGCTTTCCACCCATCCATACCTATCCCTCCCCCACCCATCCATCCATCCCTGCCCCCCCCTCCTCACCATCCTCTTCAATCCATTCCTGTCTATCCTCCCACCCCCAGCCTTTCACTCATTCATGCCCATCCCTCCTCCATCCTTTCATCCATCCCTAGTTTCCTTCCACTGTTCCCTCCATCCCCATCTCCCCTCGTTTCCACCCATCCCTCCCTAGCTCCCTAGCTCCCTTCCCCCATTCTTCTATCCCTCCATCCCCATCTTACCTCCTTCTACCGTTTCCCCACCCCCCATCCCCAATCTTCCCTCCTTCCACTGTTCCCCCCATCCCCAATCTTCCCTCCTTCCACTGTTCCCCCCCATCCCCATCTTCCCTCCTTCCATCATCCCCCCCCTCCTTCCACCGTCCCCCCATCCTCCCTCCTTCCACCATCCCCGCCCCCCCCCCATTCCCATCTTCCCTCCTTCCACCGTTCCCCCCCTCCCCATCCCCATCTTCCCTCCTTCCACCGCCCCCCCCATCCCCATCTTCCCTCCTTCCACCGTTCCCCCCTCCCCCATCCTCATTTTCCCTCCTTCCAGCGTTCCCCCCCTCCCCATCCCCATCTTCCCTCCTTCCACCGTTCCCCCCCCCCATCCCCATCTTCCCTCCTTCCACCGCCCCCCCCATCCCCATTTTTCCTCCTTCCACCATCCCCCCCCCATCCCCATCTTCCCTCCTTCCATCGTCCCACCTCCATCCCCATCTTCCCTCCTTCCACTGTTCCCCCCCCATCCCCAACTTCCCTCCTTCCATCGTTCCCCACCCCCTCCATCCCCATCTTCCCTACTTCCACCGTCCCCCCCCCCCATCCCCATCTTCCCTCCTTCCATCGTCCCCCCTCCATCCCCAACTTCCCTCCTTCCATCGTTCCCCACCCCCTCCATCCCCATCTTCCCTCCTTCCACTGTCCCCCCCCCCCCACCATCCCCATCTTCCCTCCTTCCACCGCCCCCCCCATCCCCATCTTCCCTCCTTCCACCGCCCCCCCATCCCCATCTTCCCTCCTTCCACCGCCCCCCCCATCCCCATCTTCCCTCCTTCCACCGCCCCCCCCATCCCCATCTTTCCTCCTTCCACCGCCCCCCCCATCCCCATCTTCCCTCCTTCCACCGCCCCCCCCATCCCCATCTTTCCTCCTTCCACCGTCCCCCCCCCCCATCCCCATCTTCCCTCCTTCCACCGTTCCCCCCCCATCCCCATCTTCCCTCCTTCCACCGTCCCCCCCCCCATCCCCATCTTCCCTCCTTCCACCGTCCCCCCCCCCCCATCCCCATCTTCCCTCCTTCCACCGTCCCCCCCCCCCCCATCCCCATCTTCCCTCCATCCACCGTTCCCCCCCCATCCCCTTTCCTTCCACCATTCCCACTCCTATGCCTGCCTCCCTTCAACTCCCCAATCTTCCATGCTAACCCCCAATCCATCCATCCATCCATCTATCCTGGTCTTCCTCCCCCCATGATTCTGTAACCAATACCTCCATCCCTGCTCCCCCCCCCAACCCTTCAGTCAATCAACTCATCTATGCGTGTCTTCTCCCCATCCCTCAGTCTATCCATCTATACGGGTTTTCAACTCATCCTATCATGTAACCCCCCCCTCATCCTCTCTCTCTCTCGTGTCAATAAGGTCATTATCTCTATACAAATCCCAGTTAATCAATACCCGTAGTTCATCATTGAATCATTGACACTAATTAGGCTGGCCATACATTATACAATTTTCTTGTACAATTTTCCTTTAGATTATAATATGAGGTCACACCTAAACACTTTCAATTTATATGTAATCAGGCAGGCCCTTGCACTACATAGCTGAAGGTTCATAAATCTAAAGAAAATTGAAGAAGAAAACTGTATAACGTACGGCCAGCTTAAGTGGAGTGAAATGTGATTGGCTGTGCAGATGACAGAACTGACCAATACAAAACATTCCTCAGCACACAGTCCAGCTAATGAGCACAAAAACAGAATTCAAGGAATAAAACCCTACAAAGATTGTGACGTGTAGTGGCATAGGGGACAGTGGATGGAACCACAATAAGGAAAGCAACGCACCTGGAAGTACATGGATACAGGAGATTCTCTGACACCACCCTACAGTATGTACAGCGCTGCGGACATTGTCTGCGCCATATAAACACCTGTACTAATAAATCTGCAGTGTGGGGGGTGCAACAGGTGTTCTTTTACAGGCTCTGCTACATTCATTTTTGGGAAGTGACAGAGTCATTATAGGGACCTTTACACCCATGTTGGTGCATTGTGGTGCCAATATTTGTGCATGGCAAACAGAACGCACCTGCATTGCACATCTGTATGTATGGTGCATGTAGGTTTCTATTTGGTATGGTAGCAGCCCAATAAAATTAACAGATTTCCTTAACCACTTCAGGTCTGCCCTATAGCAGTTTTATTGCTACAGGGCAGCACCTGTGTGCCAGATCACATATGTACGTGGTCCGACACTTGCGGGCAGGGGGCCCATATGCGTGTCGCCACAGACTCGCTTCTGCTGCGATTGCACATAGCGGAAGACGAACAGCGGGTGCACAGTGCCCGATGTCCTCTGGCACCCGCTGATCATCTAAAATTCGTAGCATTCGGAAGCATCCAAAATACGAATTGCTATGCTTCCAAATTTTATACGAAATACGAAATTTCGTTGACGAATTTCGGATCCAAATTCCGTTACCACGGAAAAGTGACTGGTGTTTTGTTGACCAGAGGTTTTCTTCTGCTGCTGAGTGAGGGTTGGGAAAATGACCTTTTTTAATATGGGAGTGGGAGACTGGTACTGGTAGTCGATGGGAGATTCAGAAATCGGACAAAATAAGAATGTTCGTTAATACCGTTTTATTACTGTCATAATAAATTACGATTATTCGTTATGATGAAGTTAAAAACGCAGGAAGTCAGCACAGCACAGGGATGGTGGGAGCCCCTTATAATGAGCACAGCAGGGGTACAAACCCAGCACAGCCCCTTATAATGGGAGCCCCTCATAATGGAGCACAGCACAATAATGATGGGAGCCCCTTATAATGAGCACAGCAGGGGTACAAACCCAGGAAGTCAGCACAGCACAGGGATGGTGGGAGCCCCCTCATAATGAGCACAGCACAGGGCTGGTGGGAGCCCCTTATAATGAGCACAGCAGGGGTACAAACCCAGCACAGCCCCTTATAATGGGAGCCCCTCATAATGGAGCACAGCACAATAATGATGGGAGCCCCTTATAATGAGCACAGCAGGGGTACAAACCCAGGAAGTCAGCACAGCACAGGGATGGTGGGAGCCCCTCATAATGAGCACAGCAGGTTCAGCCCCAGGAGGAGGTCAGCACAGGGATGGTGGGAGCCCCCTCATAATGAGCACAGCACAGGGATGGTGGGAGCTCCTCATAATGAGCACAGCAGGGGTACAGCCCCAGGAGGAAGTCAGCACAGCACAGGGATGATGGGAGCCCCTCATAATGAGCATAGCAGGGGTACAAACCCAGCAAGTCAGCACAGCACAGGGATGGTGGGAGCCCCTCATAATGAGCACAGCACAGGGATGATGAGCATAGCAGGGGTACAAACCCAGCAAGTCAGCACAGCACAGGGATGTTGGGAGCCCCTCATAATATGTCCAATGACTGCCATATTGAGAAAAGTATTTTTTGCTTTTTAAATTCATCATAACGAACGTTCGTAATGGTTACGAAATGTTAACAAATTCGTATTTCATACGAATCCAATTTCGGACACGAATTACGAAATACAAATTAATGGCTAATACGGAACAAAACTAAACAAATTTATTGACGGCGCACATTTCTACCAAAAAGTTTCCGATTGTCCGCCGCAATATCGCAGTCCCGCTATAAGTCACTAACCGTCACCCAAAAAAAAAAAGAATAAATAAGTCTAACTTTTGCGCAAACAAATCAATATACGCTTATTGGGATTTTTTTTTTTACCAAAAATATGTAGCAGAATACATATTGGCCTATATTTTTAAAGAAATTTGTGTTTTTCAATTTTTTTATTGGATATGTTTTATAGCAGAAAGTAAAAAATATTGTTTTTTTTTTTTCAAAATTGTCGGTCTTTCTTTGTTTACAGCACAGAAATAAAAAAAACGCAGAGGTGATCAAATACCACCAAAAGAAAGGTCTATTTATTAGAAGAAAAAAAAAAACAAAAAACACACGACATACATTTTATTTGGGTACAGCGTCGCACAACCCCACAATTGTCAGTTAAAGTAACGCAGTGCCATATAGCAAAAAAATGGCCTGGTCATAAAAGAGGGGGGTAAATCTTCCGGAGGGCAAGTGGTAATGTGCGCACAGTAGAGTGAACAGCGTGAGGCCATCCTAAAAGGTGTCGCCATCGCCACACACCAGAAGCCCAGATTCACTTAAGGCGATGTGTGTCTATACTAAATCATCACCGGACTGTGAACACTGAATGACCTTGTATTATAATCAGATTAGATTACTGTATATGTATATTGATCAGGATAGAATCCATTTATTGGTGATCAGGTGATATATAGGAATATTGCCTCCAATACAGATATGCAATCAGTGAAGACTCCACTTTCATGATCTGGTATTTTTAATATTAACCCAATATACAGATACATAATTGATCAATAAAGGCTCCACTTTCATGATCTAGTAACATATCGAAAGAACATCCTAATACAGATATAAACCAATTAGCCAGGACATAATAACCACTGACAGGTAAAGTGAATATCATCGATTATTTCCTGACAACGACATCTGAAAGTTGGTGGGATATATTAAGCAGCAAGTAAACATGTTATCCCTGAAGTTTATGCGTTGAAAGCAGAAAAAAACGGGCAAGCGTAAGGATTTGAGCGACAAGGGCCAGATTGTAATGGCTGGACGATTGGGTCAGAGCATTCTCCAAAATTGTTGCTCTTTTGAAATGTTCCCGGTCTGCAGTGGTCATGACTGACCAAAGTGATCTGTCAGAAACCATGAAATCAGGCCGAGACAGAGGTACGGTTAAATCACACTTGTTTAATATTAAAAGAAAAAAGAACAAACGTAGTCAAAACATAGCCAAAATTCAGTAACCAGAATGGATAGTCAGTCAAGCCAGAAGTCAGGGATCAATGTAGTAGAACAGCAAGCGGGATCTGGAGCCAGAAGGAATGTCAGCCAAGCAAGTCTTGAACAGGATCGCAGGAGACAGGCTCTGTGAGGATGACCAAGGCGAAGGCAGAGATCCTCTGGACTGGACGGCTTAAGTAGGCAGGACTGACGAGCAGGATATCATCAACAGCTTGTTTAAATAAAGCATTGAAAACGTACTCCATTGTTGGTGTGTGTGTCGTCCAGAGGTAAACTCACCGGAACCCTAGACCCGGTGCAACAGAGGGAAGGAGAGTGAAGGTAACAAGCCCGCTTAAACCAGCAGCTCCAAGAGTTAGTGCTACACACATTATTTATAATATATATATATATATATATATATATATATATATATATATATATATATATATATATATATATATATATATATATATATATATATATATATATATATATATATAATGTATGTATGTGTATATGTATATATATATATATATATATATATATATATATATATATATACACACACACATACATATACACATACATACATTATATATATATATATATATATATATATATATATATATATATATATATAATGTATGTATATATATATATATATATATATATATATATATATATATATAATGTATGTATGTGTATATATATATATATATATATATATATATATATATATATATATATATATATATATATATATATATATATATATATATATATATATATATATATATATAATGTCATGTTACAACCAAAAACTTAAATGTATTTTATTGGGATTTTATGTGATAGACCAACACAAAGTGACACATAATTGTGAAGTGGAAGGAAAATTATAAATGTTTTTCAACATTTTTTACAAATAAATATGTGAAAAGTGTGGTGTGCATTTGTATTCAGCCCCCTTTACTCTGATACCCGTAATTAAAATCAAGTGGAACCAATTGCCTTCAGAAGTCCCCTAATTAGTAAATAGAGTCCACCTGTGTGTAATTTAATCTCATTATAAATACAGCTGTTCTGTGAAGCCCTCGGAGGTTTGTTGGAGAACCTTAGTAAACAAACAGCATCATTGAAGGCCAAAAGGAACACACCAGACTGGTCGGGGATAAAGTTGTGGAGAAGTTTAACGCAGCATCTCACGGAGCACTGTTCAATCCATCATCTGAAATTGGAAAGAGTATGGCACAACTGCAAACCTACCAAGACATGGCCGTCCACCTAAACTGACAGGCCGGGCAAGGAGAGCATTAATCAGAGAAGCAGACAAGAGCCCCATGGTAACTCTGGAGGAGCTGCAGAGATCCACAGCTCAGGTGGGAGAATCTGTCCACAGGACAACTATTAGTTGTGGACTCCACAAATCTGGCCTTTATGGAAGAGTGGCAAGAAGAAAGCCATTGTTGAAAGAAAGTCATAAGAAGTCCCATTTGCAGTTTGTGAGAAGCCATGTGGGGGACACAGCAAACATGTGGAAGAAGGTGCTCTGGTCAGATGAGACCGAAAATGAACGTTTTGGCCTAAAAGCAAAACTCTATGTGTGATGGAAAACAAAGACTGCACATTACCCTGAACACACCATCCCAACTGTGAAACATGGTGGTGGCAGCATCATGTTGTGGTGATGCTTTTCTGCAACAGGGAAAGGGAAGCTGGTCAGAGTTGATGGGAAGATGGATGGAGCCAAATACAGGGAAATCCTTTGAAGAAAACCTGTTAGAGTCTGGAAAAGACCTGAGACTGGACGTTCACCTTCCAGCAGGACAACGACTCTAAACATACAGCCAGAGCTACAATGGAATGGTTTAGATCATGGATATGCAATTAGTGGACCTCCAGCTGTTGCAGAACTACAAGTCCCATGAGGCATAGCAAGACTCTGACAGCCACAAGCATGACACCCAGAGCCAGAGGCATGATGGGACTTGTAGTTTTGCAACAGCTGGAGGTTCGCTAATTGCATATCCCTGGTTTAGATCAAAGCATATTCATGTGTTAGAATGGCCCAGTCAAAGTCCAGACCTAAATCCAATTAAGAATCTGTGGCAAGACTTGAAAATTGCTGTTCACAGACGCTCTCCATCCAATCGGACAGAGCTTGAGTTATTATACAAAGAAGAATGGGCAAAAATATCACTCTCTAGATGTGCAAAGCTGGTAGAGAAATACCCAAAAAGACTTGCAGCTGTAATTGCAGTGAAAGGCGGTTCTACAAAGTATTGAGGGGGGGCGCCATACAAATGCACACCACACTTTTCACATATTTGTTTGTAAAAAATGTTAAAAACCATTTATCATTTTCCTTCCACTTCACAATTATGTGCCACTTTGTGTTGGTCTATCACATAAAATCCCAATAAATTACATTTGTGTTTTTGGTTGCAACATGACAAAATGTGGAAAATTTCTAGGGGTGTGAAAACTTTTTCAAGACACTGTATATACACACACGCACAGTATATATATATATATATAAATCAATAGAGTCGGGCAGTAGTGTACATGGCTTTCTTGTGACTTTTCTGCCCTGTACAGTGGGTTGTCCCTCCATCGTCCGGCACAAACTGAACTCCCATGGTTGGATGGACCTGTAGATAGCAGACGGTAATGGCGGGGGGGGGGGGGGTGGGGCAGCCTGGGGGCCCAACACAGGAGATACATCTCATAGAACAAATGATTCTACATAGATGAACTGGAAGGATTTATCCCGGGCGGCTTGCTTCATGCACAGACCGACCAGACAGAATAGATTGGTTTCCATGACGATGGTGAGGATGCTCCCATTCTCCATAACCAGTTACCATGGAGACAGAGGGAGGTGTTCCTGGACAGGTGTATGGTGCTGAAGGTGAGGAGGAGATGAAATGGGGTCAGGGTGGCATTATATGTAAGGGGGGGGGGGATGAGAAATCAAGATTAAATGCATCTATCAATAGTCAGTCCCGGTCCCCAGTTATTTGCATCCCATATCTGGCTTGCTTATTTTCTGGACTGGGACACCGGAGCAAAATTTTAACTATGTGCTGCAGGACCACCAATCAGAATCCACCTGACACCTGCTGTGGCTTCAGGAAAATGAATTGCGATTGGTCGCTGCGGATGCACGCCTTGCGTTGCTTGAAGCAGATGTAAACTCTAACGGAACGACATTTAAAATAGCTAAAGCACAAAGCTTACACACCAGGATAATGTAGTTTATTTTATTTTAAAAAAAGTGACAGTTATTTTCAGACAATGAGATTTGAAAATGACAGTCACATGGCTATAGATGAAGAGCCTTATCCTTGTGAGCCCCGTGTGATAAAACAAGGACCACATTTTTTTAATAAAATGCTATTTTCCCATTTTTCTAGGTGCTGCTGATCTCCGGTAACTGCTTTGTTGCCACTTCTTGTTTATATGCACTCCAGCGATGGCCGCTTGGCATTTCTTAGGACGGGGTTCCCGACGGTGACAACAGTGGATTATGTCTGCATAATATGCCCCCGTAGAGAGAGAGTGTTGTCACTCCACATGGAGCATGCACTCTGATTGAGAGTCTGAAGGAAAACACAATGGAGTGAGCGGATCGCTGTCATTCATGTGTTGTCGCTCTAACAGGAAGTGCTTGAAATAGAGACAGGATCACCTGGTAGGAGTTCATTGAAGGTGGTAGATAGAAATGTAATAAAAACGATGGCACATTACAGCTGATCTGAGGTTTTAGTGATTGTGTTTACATATGTGAGAATAGATGAATCCGATTCATGTTTTTGTATGTAGCCCAGTAAAAAAGTTTTTTTTTTTTGGTTTTTGTTTTTACACAAGGGCCATATTGTAGACTTTACAAATATTAACAGGCTGACAAATATTTTTTTTTTTTTTTTTTTTTTTTTAAGAGTCCCCTTCTTACATCTAGGAGTGCCCATCAAAGTCCCTTCCCCCTTACATCCAAGAATGTCCATCAGTGCGCCCTCCCCCTTACATCCAAGGGTGCCCATCAGTGCGCCCTCCCCCTTACATCCAAGGGTGCCCATCAGTGCGCCCTCCCCCTTACATCCAAGAGTGCCCATCAGTGCGCCCTCCCCCTTACATCCAAGAGTGCCCATCAGTGCGCCCTCCCCCTTACATCCAAGAGTGCCCATCAGTGCGCCCTCCCTCTTACATCCAAGAGAGTCCATCAGTGCGCCCTCCCCCTTACATCCAAGAGAGTCCATCAGCGCGCCCTCCCCCTTACATCCAAGAGAGTCCATCAGCGCGCCCTCCCCCTTACATCCAAGAGAGTCCATAAGTGCGCCCTCCCCCTTACATCCAAGAGAGTCCATAAGTGCGCCCTCCCCCTTACATCCAAGAGAGTCCATAAGTGCGCCCTCCCCCTTACATCCAAGAGAGTCCATAAGTGCGCCCTCCCCCTTACATCCAAGAGAGTCCATAAGTGCGCCCTCCCCCTTACATCCAAGAGAGTCCATAAGTGCGCCCTCCCCCTTACATCCAAGAGAGTCCATAAGTGCGCCCTCCCCCTTACATCCAAGAGAGTCCATAAGTGCGCCCTCCCCCTTACATCCAAGAGAGTCCATAAGTGCGCCCTCCCCCTTACATCCAAGAGAGTCCATAAGTGCGCCCTCCCCCTTACATCCAAGAGAGTCCATAAGTGCGCCCTCCCCCTTACATCCAAGAGAGTCCATAAGTGCGCCCTCCCCCTTACATCCAAGAGAGTCCATAAGTGCGCCCTCCCCCTTACATCCAAGAGAGTCCATAAGTGCGCCCTCCCCCTTACATCCGAGAGTGCCCATCAGTGCGCCCTCCGCCTTACATCCAAGAGTGCCCAACAGTGTGCCCCTCCCCCTTACATCCAAGAGTGCCCGTCAGTGTGCCCTCCCCCTTACATCCAAGAGTGCCCGTCAATGCGCCCTCCCCCTTACATCCAAGAGTGCCCATCAGTGCGCCCTACCTCTTACATCTGAGTCCATAAGTGCGCCCTCCCCCTTACATCCGAGAGTGCCCATCAGTGCACCCCTCCCCCTTACATCCAAGGGTGTCCATCAGTGCGCCCTCCCCCTTACGTCCAAGGGTGCCCATCAGTGCGCCCCTCCCCCTTACATCCTGAGAGAGTCCATAAGTGCGCCCTCCCCCTTACATCCAAGAGTGCCCATCAGTGCGCCCCTCCCCCTTATATCTGAGAGCATCCATCAGTGCGCCCTTACATCCAGGAGTGTCATCCAAGTTCTCTCCTCCTCCCCTTGTTATATCCAAGAGTGACCATAACAGCTCCCCCTCCCCTTCATCTCTAGGAGTAGCCAGAGTCCCCCCCTTACATCCAGGGGTACTTATCAGGAGTTCTGCCCCTTTCATCCAGGAATGCCCATCAGGGGAACTGGGGAAAGGTCATGGCTGGCTAGCAGTGGATGCACTAGTCCCCATATTACAATACACAGACCACTGCCAGCCATACGGACAGTTGCAGTGGGCCCCATATCATTTTTATGGGACCAAACGTGGTCCGCGGCCATAGTTTGGAGCCCCCGGATATAGACCAATAACCTGAAACAGAGAAACATGGAGGAGACCACAACACTCCAGAAGAGCGATTATCTGTGCTTGGGAGTCACAAGTGTTTGTCCGTCAGCCTGTCATTGATGTATACAGCTGTAAACAGACACATTTCTGGGTATTACATGGTACAGGGACAAATGAGTGGTTCTGGACGCTGTCAGTTCACTTCTAGGGCCATTCATCAGTCTCCGTATACATGGAACCGCCAGATGAGCGTCTGCCCCCAGCCTGGCCTTTGATCTTCCAAATATCTGTGACTCCTAGCACAGAAATCCGCTCCTTCCTGATGGTGTGTCACCCTCTACACCCGTGTGCATACGCCCTAAATGTACCTCCGCCTGTACTAGAGAATATAACCCTCCCCTCCAGGTGATGTACACACATTGGGAGGATTTTATCACACAATTATAGATTCTTACCATTGTGAAGGAATAGCTGTATGATGTATCCTGTCCTTCCTCACACTGATCTCTGAATGGGAGGATCAGCCTTCATTATTACCACCTGAGTTATAATCAGGACTAGGGATGAGCTCAGATGTGTTCTAGTCCAAAACCATCTATCTATCCTGCCAGGAAGCTGTCACTGCAGAGCGCCAGTCATAAGTGGCTGAGGCCTTCCCCGCCATGCACCCGCATGTATGGGTCGGGAATGTTCGGCCCGGTACAGGGACAGCATCATGGATGATCAGACTGGGATCCAAACATCACTGATCGGGAGAGCTGCACTCTCTTTAGACAGGGCTCAGACTACTGCGACTTTGAATCCAACATCCCTGCACGACTTCATCGCGGCTTGCATACTACTTCTTTAACCGCTTCAGCCCCGGAAGATTTTTACCCCCCTTCCTGACCAAAGCACTTTTTGCGATTCAGCACTGCGTCGTTTTAACTGACAATTGCGCGGACATGCGACATTGCACCCAAACAACATTGACGTCCTTTTTTCCCACAAATAGAGCTTTCTTTTGGTGGTATTTGATCACCTCTGCGGTTTTTATTTTTTGCGCTATAAACAAAAAAAGAGTGTCAATTTAAAAAAAAAAAAAAAAACGCATTATTTTTTACTTTTTGCTATAATAAATATCCCCCAAAAATATATATAAAAAAATATTTTTTTCCCTCAGTTTAGGTTGATATGTATTCTTCTACATATTTTTGGTAAAAAAAAACAAAAAACGCAATACACGTATATTGATTGGTTTGCGCAAAAGTTATAGCGTCTACAAAATAAGGGATAGTTTTATGGCATTTTTATTTTTTATTAGTAATGGCGGCAATCTGCGACATTATGGCGGACACGTCGGGCAATTTTGACACTATTTTGGGACCATTGTCATTTATACAGCGATCAGTGCTAAAAAAAATGCACCTATTACTGTGTAAATGACACTGGCAGTCAAGGGGTTAACCACTAGAGGGCGATGAGGGGGTTAAGTGTGTCCTAGGAAGTGATTCTAACTGTGGGGGGATGGGCTTCAGGTCACATGACTGCGTGACAGGGAGCAGTGATCTCTGTCATGACACAAGCCAGAACGGGGAAGTGCCTTGTTTACATAGGCATCTCCCCGTCCTGAGGCTCCGTGACATAAATGGTGGGAGAGATCAGACATCGAGTCTGCCGGTCCCACGGGCACGGTCAAAAGGGGACGTACAGCCCCATACACACTATTAGATTTTCTGCAGATTTTTGTTTTCAGACTTACCAAAACCATGTAATGAAAGGGCCTGCCTGATTGCATACAAATTGAAACTCTTAAGGTTTGACCTCATATTATATGGTTTTGGTAAATCTGAAGACAAAAATCTGCAGAAAATCGAATAGTGTGTATGGGGTCTTAGGTCCCATTCATACAGGCCCTTTGATTTTTTTTCCCCAAACACAAGAGAAATTGATCTGGAAGTATAGTGTGTGTTCTGTGATTGTATGCAGAATGTACCTGTTTACACACTTTTAGCCCCCCTTCACATTGGAGCGACTTGTCATGCGATTTGACAGGTCAAATTGCATGACAAGTCCCATCCTATTGTTGGCAATCGCACTGTTCAAATCGTTGTGAAATCAGATATGCGGTGCCGCATCGATTCGAAAAAGTAGTACATGCACTACTTTTGGCGATTTCGGGTGTGACTTGAATAGACATATGTGCATGAAGCCACACGGATGTCTTCAAAGTCGCAGCCAAAGTCGCACTGACATGCAGCTTTGAAATCATGCAATTTCAGATAAAGTCAATTTCAAAGCCGCAGTCAATGTGAACGGGGGCTTAGACATTTTAGACTTGTTTTTTTTTCTAAACACGGTAAGGGCATGAGTTCACCTTTACCAAAAAAACTACCTATGCAGATAAGGGACATGTTTAGAGGAAAAGAGACTGTGCAGCTTTGACAAAGGCTGGGTTCACACCTAGGACGGATGCGGCTCACAGCAGGGGTCCTGTGCGTTCCTGTTCTCCATTTCAGGGGCGAATCAGGCCCCGTATTTTTGTCTGAATTTGGCCCTGAAACAAAACCAAAGACACACAGGACTCCTGTGCAATCCACTCCGCAGCTGCCCCCCAGGGATGTGTGAACCGGCTCCATAGAGAGCCGGGCACACCCCCCCCCCCCCCAAAAAATAATAAAATAGCGGTGGGCAGGCACGACAAGGTGAACAGGGCATGTAAAGAAATGAAAGGGCTTACCTAATTGGAGGGTAGCCTGAAAGAGAGGAGGGGCTATGTGCATTTAAGGTGAGGTGGTCCCGCCCTAGCGTCCAGAGGATCTCGCGGCGCAGGTAGCAACTTCCCACCCTCCCTGTTTTTTCTTTAGGTCAGTTCTCACACCAGGAGCTGTGGCTTCAGGAGGTCGTGGCTGGCTGGCGGATGTTGGTCTTTGCTGGCGAATGAAGAAACCTCGGATAAGGAAGGGTTCGGGCCCCATCGGTGGTATGGGTCCCTCTGGTGTATTCCAGTTAACGCTGGTTTAGCTGGAATAGTTTAATGGGTGCACCGCGGTTAGTGGGTTGTCACCGAACCAGAATGTTGCGGCTGGAGGCCTAGTATAGAAAAAGGTACCGCAGTGCATTCTTGAATGATAGTTTGGGGTTCCTGCAAAGATCAACGTGATTAGTGACTGATGGGTTTTGGTTTAACAAATGTTTTTTTTTACGGTTTATGTTAATTTAAGTTGACTTGTTAATAAAGAGGCTGCTACTGCCAATAAATTCCATTTATTGTGTGGTCTCCATTAATGGGATTTAATTGTACAGGTTGGGATGGAGTATGGGGTTGGTCTGACAGTCATTGGCTAAGGATGGAACATCTGTTCTACACTGGTCATGTGAATTGGATGCGGGTTTCGCAATAGTGTGAACCCAGCCTTAAGTTGAATAAAGCCCTTGCTATGCATGTAGGCCATTTATGTACCTAATATAGCGCTACCCCCCCAAGGGCTGCTGGTAACTAGCTCCCCTATTCCTGCACAGCCAGGCAACACACATTTCCAACTTGCATCCAGACACAAGAAATCATCCATGGGCTTGTTTTTGTTGTTTTATTGGAGAAAACAATTTGGATAGGGTGTAGGGATTATGAGAGGCCCAACTTGACTCGAAGAACAACAGATGAGGACTGCTCTGCTTGCTAGAACCCCCCAGTCACTTTGGATCAGTGGCAAAGTCCCTTACAGACCAGGAGCTCTTAGCGCCCTTTGGTAAATAGCACAAAATGTTGCAAAACTGCATGCAGGAGTATCTCCTCTTTTAGAACTGCTCCTAGCTCCACCGCCTGTAGGAACTACAAGCCCTCCTGGCTGCTTGTCTATCAGCCCACCCGGTTGCTCTGAAGATCTCCCAGGACAAGGGATAAAGGGTTAAGCACAGCGCTGTCCTTTGAAAGCTTGCTACATGTGCAGGCCCGGATTTAACACACCACCATTCTCGTCCTTTATCGATGACTGCTAAAATAGATCGATTAAAAACATAAGAGAGTAAAAAACTCCCTACAATTTTTTAGTTCTAACTTTTCTTTTGGCAAACTCATCGATAATATCTTCGTAGGACAAAGTATTTAATAGTTCTGACTCAATGGCAAGTAAAGCTAAACTGGTCAGTCTTTCTTGACCCAAATAGTTCTTTATGCAAATACATTTCATTCATTTTTATGCACTACAGCTCAGTTGCAGTGCATAGAAACATAGTATGCATTTTGCACCACACTGCTCAGCACGCAGTGGCGCTGTTGCAGTGTGAACAGGACACATAGAAAACAATTGTTTTCTATTGCCCTTGCAGAGACCTGTGTTTTGCTAGTGCAGAAATCACAGACCCCTTTTTACATCAGTGTCTTCAGTCCCCCCTCTTCACATCATATCACAGATCCCCTTTTACATCAGTGTCCTCAGTCCCCCCTTTACATCACATACCCCCTTTTACATCAGTGTCCTTATCCCCCCCTTACGTCACATTCCCCCCTGCCTCATCACAAACCCCCATCACAGACCCCCCATTACAGACTGACCCCCCCATCACAGACCTACCCATCACAGACCCTCCCATCACAGACTGACCCCCCAAATCACAGACCCCTCATTACAGACTGACTCCCCATCACAGACCCCCATTACAGACTGACCTGACCCATAGCAGACCCCCCATCATAGACTGACCCCCCCATCACAGACCCCCCATCACAAACTGGTCCTGACCCATCACAGACTCCCCATCACAGACCCCCATCACAGACTGACCCCCCAATCACAGACTAAGCCCCCATCACAGTCCACTCTCAATATCAAACTCCTTTACAGCACAGCACTCCCCCCTCCCCAAAGAACCCTACCTTATTCACACAAGACATGGAGCCTGGTCGTTCTGGACAACGGGCAGGACTTTTCACGTTAAAAGTGAGTGATTTATTGCTGGGACCGCCCCGCTGCCTAGCAACCAATCACCCACTTCTTACTTTAAAAAGTCCCGCCCTTTGTCTAGAGCGCCCGCGCTTCATGTTTTGTGTAAATAAGACAGGCAGTGTGGGGAGGGGGCAGTTCAGTGATATAAGAGAAGGCACGGACCTGCCATGCTGCTTTGTTAGTGGGGGGGGGGGGGGCGGCCGCGAAAGCCGAGAAGTCGCCGCAGGAGCGGCTCCGCCCCCTGCACCACTGCCACCCCGAGCCCTGGCTCGGTGGTCTTGTGGGCAATAAGACCCTGTACATGTGGCGGTCTCTCCCCTTGTAAATCCCGGGGTGTGCTGATGTACTCACTCTGTCCTCTTTGCTTCCTGCTGCTCTCAGATTCCTTCTCACACCGGATGCTGAAAGGATTCTTCCAAGCCAGCCTGAGCACAGCCTGGAGGCAAAACCCCCCTAGACCTAGAGGACCCCTCCTAGGCCACAACAGCCTCCTTAGCACACCATCTTCCACCTGACTCCCTGCTGGCTGGCCTTTAAATATGGCTCCAGCATATTTAAGGGCTATGAGAAAAATATATCCCCAGGTGGAACGCACGCCAACACTGGCTTATGGGTCTTGCCGTTCTCACCATCCTTGCGGGTCAGGGAGAGGATTTTTAAAGTTTTAAGCAGCTGTAACCTTGCAGTTTGATTCAATAAACAGTTTGGAATGGTTTACGCTATGCAGATTTTCGTTTTTCCTTCCTTTCTCACCCTGCTTACCAAGAGATCTCAATGTCGGAACCACGTTTCATCGTGAGGAGGGGATGTGAGCAGGGGCGTTGCTAGGTCTACAAAAGATCTGGGGCTAGAGCCCATAGCAGCGTAGTAAAGAAAGTCATATGCTTGGGTGGGCATACACATGTATTTACAGTAATATACGTGTGTATATCCCCAGAGAGCCCCCCACTTACATCAGGGTCTTCAGAGAGCCTCCTTCCTACATCAGAGTCCCCAGAGAGCCTCCCCCTTGCATCGGTGTCCCCAGAGAGCCCCCCACTTACATCAGGGTTCCCAGAGAAAACTCCTTAATTCAGGGTCCCCAGAGAGCCTCCCCCTTGCATCAGGGTCTCCAGAGAGTCTCCCCCTTGCATCAGGGTCTCCAGAGAGTCTCCCCCTTGCATCAGGGTCCCTAGAGAGCCCCCCACTTACATCAGGGTCCCCAGAGAGCCTCCCCTGCCTTTGGGGACCCCTGCAGAGACCCGGGGCTATGGGCCCGAGATTCGGGGCTATAGCCCCAAAAGCCACCCCCTAGCAACGCCACTGGATGTGAGTATCAGTTGTTTTCTCCCCCTTTTTTCCAGTCTCGGAGAGCACTAAGCCTTATTTGACTCCTCTTGCCATACGGCAAATAGAGTCAACAACGTCCAGTGAGTAGGAATTTCTACAATACCCTGCACTGTTGTCTGATTGGAAAGTTTTTGCCTATGCTGTTTATGATATCTACCAACCATTACGGTCCATGATTATTAGGATGATCTTATACACCTGAAAGAACTTTCTCACATTAGATGTCACAATTTTTTGTTTACTGAGAAGGTTTTTTGTTTGGACTTTTTTGCATTTGTTTGCTAGTTTATATGAAATTCACCTAATTTCTTCACATTATATATATATTTTTTCACTGATGCATATGTTTTCTTTATGATAAATTCATTTGGTTAGTTTTGATTAGTTAGCGCTGTTTTCTTCACAGGGAGTCACCCTAGTGCAGTGATGGAGAACCTTGGCACCCCAGATGTTTTGGAACTGCATTTCCCATGATGCTCATCCACTCTGCAGTGTAGGTAAGCATCATGGGAAATGTAGTTCCACAACATCTGGGGTGCCAAGGTTCGCCATCACTGCCCCAGTGGATCACCTAACACTTTATATTTAAGGGCTGACCCAGCCACCCTGCCAGGGCCTCTGCCCAGGGATTGGCCAGATTCCCTCAAGTATACAGATTAGGATCTCCTGGCCTCCGCCCGCTAACTTCCAGAAGCTTCTCCAAACTTCTAGATCCAGGGGGAGGGACCAGAGACCTGTACTGTAAAGCCACCCAGCCTGACCTGCAGTAACCCGACCTAATTACAGACTCACAATGTTACCATAAGTCATACAAATAAATTTACCAACACTAACCCTAGTAGCACACTAGAGGGTGCTACACTAATGAAGTCCAGCTGGAAAACTCCTGGGATGTTGCTAAAAAAGGACCAGCTGTTACTGTTCACCTTCCCCATCTAAGGAGCAAGCTCTTTCTCTGATTCAAACTCCCTCACATGCGTTTTCTCTCCCCTGATGCAGTAGCTTTGAGCTCAGCATTTGAGAACTCACTCCTGTGATGGAGGAGGTGAGCAGTAACAGCTGGGCCTCTCTTGGCAACGTCCTGGGAGTTTTCCAGTCAGGCCTCAGGATTATTCAAATTTGGTCAGAGCTGCACAGTTTGTTTTTACCTATAGATGCCCCTTACCTGCATAGGCAGGGGGATTATTCTCCATTGATTATGTTTTTCCTGCTAATGACAGGGCGATTTCTGTTTTCTGGGAATCCGCTGACCTCACCGTCCCTGGCTGATATGTAGGGGCCTCAAAACTGTGTGTAGACACAAGACAGCTGTGTAATATGGAGAATGATGTCATGCCCCCCCCCACACAATACAATCCCATCCTGGAATAGAGATTTCAACTGCCTGTGTTTGCAATGACATACATATAAATCTAACAATGTAAGCATAGAACCCTCAGCATCAGGAGAAAATGCAGCTTGCCAGGAGATGATTCTTTAATACTCTCTTGTCTCCTCAAATAAATGTTTACTGGAGAAACATTTTAAATTCCAATTCCGGCTAACACTATTGTCTTTATTTTGTTTTGGCTAGAGTGAGAAAAAAAGTCGGGACTTGTCAGGTTTTTATCTCTGTGTCCCCACTGGAGACCTTTCCCCCCACTTCCTGTACCAGTGTCACCGTTGGTCGCAAGATGCTATTGTCAGTCATAGAGCGGCAAGCCAAAGGGTACACAGACTGTAGTAAATCCTTGAAGTCTGGATTTAAAGTGAACCGGCCATCAGATATACAGTAATTACAATCACAGTCAACAGTGTTAAACAGCAGGAAGACTTACGGTAAATGTACGAGAACAAATGTTTTAAATCCTGGGGCCATTCAGGGAAAGTGAGAACATCTGGCACCTACTGTATGTATGTTGCAGAGCCTCCTCATGTATTGTTGCATGTAATTAGAACAATTTGTTACTGTTCAGATTTCATACAGACTCAAGGTTTCATACAGCGCATGTTTTCAGATTATGAATTACATTGTTATACACTCTGACAAAGAGAAGGACACCTCGCCCCCAAAATGTGTTGAATTGTGTATCCAATTTATGTTTGGCATGAAAACGAATTGCGGGCTCATACATTTTGGTGTGGCGCTTCAATTCCTCAGATTTATATATGGCCTTCACTGCCTAAGGAGACTGCGGTAATCCCATTGCGTTTGGAAGCTGCCTACCAGACATCCAGGTGCCCCAGTCTGGGACATCCAGGCTAATATTTACATATGTATTTGAGGATTATTTTGTTACAGATCAATACCTCAAGGTTCCAGAACCATCAATCAACTACACTGAGCCCTACCATCGATGGTCAATGTAGATGGGAGATCAAGGTCCACCACTGAATACAGCGCAAGGAATGTCTAGCAATTTTTGTAGGAACCCTAGTTGGTCTAGAGCAGCCTTTCTCAATCTTTTTTTACCCCAGAGGAACCCCTAAAATAATTTTCAGGTCTTGGGGAACCCTTACCAAAACCCATAGTTTGGGGGTCAAAGAGAAAAATGCCCATTACTTTAGTCATACTGTAAGTACCAAGAATGCAAGCCTTACAGTGATGGTCAGAAGGCCACTCTTATGCCCCGTACATACGATCGGATTTTCCGACAACAAAACCGTGGATTTTTTTTCCAAAGGATGTTGGCTCAAACTTGTCTTGCATACACACGGTCACACAAAGGTTGGCCAAAAAGTCCGAACGTGAGAACGCAGTGATGTACAACACGTACAACGAGCCGAGAAAAAGGAAGTTCAATAGCCAGTGTGGCTCCTTCTGCTTGATTCCGAGCATGTGTGAACTTTTGTGCGACGGACTTGTGCACACACGATCAGACTTTCCGACAACAAGTCTTGTTAAGAGCCTTCTCTCAAACATTTGTGTGCGGATATTCCGATAGCAAATGTTCGCTGGAGTCTACACACGGTCGAAATTTCCGACAACAAGCTCAGATCAAACATTCCCCGTCGGAAAGTCCGGTCGTGTGTACGCAGCATTAGACAGCTAAAAAACGTTCAATGGTGTCTTTTGCTGCTGGTTTTGCCAAGTGGCCCTGATCCCAGAACTATGCACCATCAAATAGGAGGTCATTCGGCCACAGCTCAAAGAACTCCTAGCAACCTCTGGAGGAACCATAGGGTTCCATGAAACATTGGTTGAGAATAGCTGGTCTTCAGGGTGGCTACGCTGCCTTTTGAGATCTCCCTGGAGCCTCAGCGTAGCCACTCTATCTGTGAGCATTCCTGACAAGACTACATCTGTTCATGATTACATCAATTAGAGAACTGAGATAAAAAAAAAAAAAGAGTGAATGACCTTTATTGAAAAAAAAAAAAATGCTGGTCCTTTAATGCAGGAAGCTAAGGGAGAAGGGAGCAACAGAAAACGAGAACAGAGCACACACACGTTTTACAAGAAATGCACAAGGTATCATGGCAAAGGCCAGTCGTTAGACTGTCTTCTGTCGGACAGACAGCTGTATACACGGCTGCTGAACTAGCCGATTTTCGGTTTGTGTATATCCAGGATAAGCACACCAATGAAAGCAGTTTATCTAAAGGTGGAAAGTGAAGATGATCTTGTACCCAATGATGGAGAACGCAGACAAGCAGTGGGGGCATGTTCATACATTGCAAGCACTATACGTCTAGATATAGGAGCTACTTCTCTGCACATGGGAGGTGAAAGGCTGTGGAGTGTTGGACTGTACCTGGAGTAGAGGAGGACCTCAGAGACTGTGTCACCCTGATCCAGAAGTCCACATTTTACTAGTAATTATCTCCTTGCTCTGCACTGTGGTAGACTTAGTCACCGCACTAGGATGGACACAAATCACCCCTTTATTAGCAGCTCCGGTAAGCCATACACAATACTATGTGATCGTACAATCTGCTAGATTTACCAAAACCTTCGTAATGTGAGGGCCTGAATACCTGGATATAAATTGAATGGATTTAATTGGAGCCTAGCAAGACATAGGTCATCAGAACCTAACCTGCCTTGGTTTTGGTGACTTGCTGAACAGTGAACTGGCAATGTTGATTGGATGGCATTGTGATTTGGTAAAAATCCAAGTGTTGATGAACTACAACTACCCTGTGAGGCCGCCAGGGGCCCAAAGGGCCACAGCAGCACACATACCCATGATTAGGTTAGGCATACCTAACCAGGACTTTCTGCATTCACTTTATTCACTGAAATTACATTCATAGACATCCCACCATTAAAGCCCAACTCCAACCAAAATGTTGGACTTCATTTTGGATAGAGCAGGGAGGGGTTGGAGCCTCTGTCATCTGTGTCCCTGATAGGGAGATTTGCCTTCTTCATTTGGCCCTCTGGGTCCTTTTTGGGGAGATCCCCATATTCTCATCACACACATGCCTGGGGACAGCTAGCAGGTTGACTGGATAGGAACATATCTCACCAGCCCACCCTGGATCCCCAGTCACTGATCCCAACATTTATTACAGCCAGAATAATAATAAAAAAAACATTATCTGAAGGTCTAAACCTTCCCAACTCTAATGTCCTCAATGAAGAGATTTCTTACTACTTCCTGTCCTGAAAAGAAATCTCCCCAAGAAGGTAAGAACATGTCAAAGCACACCTTGAATCCATAGTCCAAACGTTTATTACAGCAAGAATAATGAAAAACATTATCTAAAGGTCTAAACCTTCCCAACTCTAATGTCCTCAACACCGAGCTTTCCCATCACTTCCTGTCTTGAAGAGTAGAGTAGAGCTGAGCATTGCTTTTATTACTGTCTGCACCTTTCACAGTTAATGTACAGGAATCACAGGGACAGGAAGTAAGAGGAAATCTCCCCATGGGAATACAGACAGAAATAACCACCTGCATGAAATGTAATGGCTAACTACACATTTTGCACCATGTTACACGCGTATTTATGGTGTAACATGGTGCAAATGAGGCCCCCTACCCCCAAACCGCCCCGCCCCCCAATAATAATGTGTGGGGGGTGTTTCCCCTCCTCAGTCGCTGTCATTTTAAAAATTTGCACCACTGTGCAGGACGTTGTGCAGTTATTTGAATAAATAAGCTACAAGTCCACTGCAGCAGACGGACGTGTAGTTCTCAGTGGAACACAAGTTTGGTGGTCACCACGTTCATAGTCCATTGACACTTCCTCCAGATATCCACAAACTCTATTCCTCTGTACCAGTGTTTCTCAATTTGCCCTCAAGGCGTAGGCGCCCCAACAGGTCATTTTTTCAGGCTCTCCATTATTTTGCACCGGTGATTTGATCAGTTTCACCGCCTTAGTAATTACCACAGCCGTTTCAGCTGGGGGAAATCCTGAAAACATGACCTGTTGGGGAGCCTCGAGGACTGGAATTGAGAAACACTGCCAGACATAGAGCTGCAGCAAGGGTCTGCAGGAGCCTGGCATTCCACTTGCCACACATTGATAGCAGTTGCAATGCTTTGCAGGTTGATTTTTCTTTCCTGCAAATATAAATGCACGTATTTTTTTTTTTCTAAAAGGTGGACTTCGCCTTTAAACCAGTGGTCATCAACCCTGTCCTCAGGACCCACTAACAGGCCAGGTTTTATGTATTACCTTGGGGAGATGCAGACTAGAATACTGCAATCACTGAGCAGCAAGTGATATCACCTGTGATGTATTTCAGTTATCTTGCAAACCTGGCCTGTTAGTGGGCCCTGAGGACAGGGTTGATGACCACTGCTTTAAAGGATATCTAAAGTCTCGTTTAAAAAAAAATAAATAATCCAAACACGTCATACTTACCTCTGTGCAGTTGGTTTTGCACTCCTGGCTCCTCCTCTTCTGGAGTGCCCCGTTGGAGAGCCGCTCTGCCCGGGAGCGCTTCCGTGTCCTGCTGCTGCCTCTATTGACACAGACAGCAGGACTTGACCCTGCCCCCCACGTCATTGGATTTTATTTGCCACATATCAGTGCCACCCATAAGTACCCATCAATGCCGCCTATCAGTGCCGCCTATCAATGCCCATCAGTGCTGCATATCAGTGCCACCTCATTGGTGCCGCCTTATCAGTGCCCATCAGTGAAGGAGAAAACTTACTTATTTACAAAATTTTAGAACAAAAACAAAAGAAAAACTTTTTTTTTTTTTTTCAAAATTTTAGGTCTATTTTTATTTGTTTAGCAAAAAATAAAAAACGCAGAGGTGATCAAATACCACCAAAAGAAAGCTCTATTTGTGGGAACAAAATGATAAAACTCCTGTTTGGGTACAGTCAGGGACGTAACTAGAAATAACAGGGCCCCATAGCAAAATGTTGTATGGGGCCCCCCTGCAAACAGCCCCCCCACAGCTGCCCTAGTGTCAATGCAGCGTGACCTATGCAGTTTGCAGCGTGACCTGTGCCCAATGTAGCGTGACCTGTGCCCAATGTAGCGTGACCTGTGCGCCATACAGCGTGACCTGTGCCCCATACAGCGTGACGTGTGCCCAATACAGCCTCACCTATGCAGAGGAAGAGGCAAGCCACCCGGATCAGCAGAGAGCGGGATTGCCCGCTGTAATAGCTTTCATTTGAATTTCCTGTCTTCCCAGGGCTCATTGTCACATAGCCCCAGCTCTTGGCCTGACGCCTTTGACGACGTCACATGTCCCGCATTGGATCGGCGTTCTGTCTATCAAAGGCGCCGGGCCAAGAGGTGGAGCTATGTGACATGAGCCCCGGGAACACTGGAAGTTCTAATGAAAGCTCTTACATCGGGCAATTCAGCTCTCTGCTCATATGGACAGCTCACCTCTTCCTTTCCTCTCTCTTCCCCTGGCTGACTGTGCTGGCGGTGCTCTCATCCTCACCGGGCCCCACTCGGCTGCGGGCCCCATAGCGCCCGCATGGGTCGCTATGGTGGTAGTTCCGCCCCTGGGTACAGTGTAGCATGACCACGCAATTGTCATTTAAACAGCGACAGCGCTGAAAGCTGAAAATTGGCCTGGGCAGGAAGGGGGTGTAAGCGGTATTGAGGTGGTTAATAAACCCCAACATGGCTTATGTAGCAATTGTTTATGCTATAATACTTTTTGCTGCTGTATTTTTTTCATGAAAGTGAAGTTGTCCTTTAAGTAATGAAGCAATGCCGTAGCTTCGATATTACCATGAGGCTTGATGGGGGTCTGTTAGACATGCTAACAAGTATTGAGCGGCGAGCTTCATTGATTTTTACCTCCCCCTCTGCCTATTCAGTACTGGGACCCAATTGTTGGAGAAACACAGCGTTGAGTTTTCTCCATTAGAACACTGAAAGGTCTATAATAGAAGCAGAGTATCGCTTCCGCTGGGTATACGGTAAGAGAAGGGTTCAGATGCTGTGTGCGTGCCCAGCGCAGGGCTGCGTGTAAAGAGGAAGTGAGATTTGGTGGGGTGGTGAAGAGGAGGCGGATGTGGGGAAAGGTACAGAGATACAGGCAGATGGAGAAAAATGCTTGTGAAAGAGATCAAAACGAAGATATCATCACAGAGCACACAAGTGACGTCTGATCCCTACAGAGTACATTTACAGCTCATCACACATCCGACTACAGGAATGTCACATCTGTGTGCTACGGGGTACAGCACCGAGTACACCATCTGGCCTGGATTTACCAGGAATGTCAATTTATCAGTTATACACTAAATTACGAGAAAACAACTGTTGATGTTATTTCCCCGGGGTGATCTTTATGAGAGGTAATAAATACAGGACATAAAAACATACCCTATTACCAAAAGTATTGGGACGCCTGCCTTTACATGAACTTTTAATGACATCCCAGTCTTAGTCCGTAGGGTTCAATATTGAGTTGGCCCACCCTTTGTAGCTATAACAGCTTCAACTCCTCTGGGAAGGCTGTCCACAAGGTTTAGGAATGTGTCTATGGGATTGTTTGACCGTTGGAGGTCAGGCACTGATGTTGGTCGAGAAGGCCTGGCCTGCAGTCTCCACTCAAATTAATTCAAAGGTGTTCTATTGGGTTGAGGACAGGACTCTGTGCAGGCCAGTCAAGTTCCTCCACCCCAAACTTGCTCATCCATGTCTTTATGGACCTTGCTTTGTGTACTGGTCCAAATCATTTGGTGGAGGGGGGATTATGATGTGGGGTTGTTTTTCAAGCGTTGACCCCTTAGTTCCAGTGAAGGGAACTCTTAAAGAGGAAGTAAAGCCTGATGAGTTTACTTCCTCTTTGTTTCTCTGCAAAGGTAAAGCATAAGGGGTACTATGCATCGCATAGTAGCCCATTATGTGTCACTTACCTGACACAGGAGCCTGCGATGTCACCGCTGTCCCCTCTGCTACGGAGCGTCCATCTTCTTTCCGGGTATCGTGGCTTCGGCGCCGTGATTGTCCGGAGATGCAATGACGTCACTCCCACGCATGCGCAGAGAGCCGCCACTAACGGCATATCGCCGTTAGGCACCGCTGTCTACTGAGCATGCCGCTGCTGTCTTTTTGCGAATATCTCCTAAACCGTGTAGGTTTAGGAGATATTTCTTGGACCTACAGGTAAGCTTTAATCTGGGATTACCTGTAGGTCAAAGTGGTCTGTAATGGTTTACAACCACTTTAAGAGCCCTTGCACACTGGGTCGGTTTGCAGGTGCTATTGCGCTAATAATAGCGCCTGCAAACCGCCCCAAAAGTGCCGCTGCTGTCATCCCAGTGTGAAAGCCCCGAGGGCTTTCACACTGGAGCGATGCGCTGGCAGGACGGTAAAAAAAGTCCTGCCAGCAGCATCTTCGGAGCGGTGAAGGAGCCGTGTGTATACCGCTCCTTTACCGCTCCTGCCCATTGAAATCAATGGGACGGCGCGGCTATACTGCCGGCAATGCGCCTCTGCAGAGGCGCTTTGCGGTGGTATTTAACCCTTTCTCGGCCGCTAGCGGGGGGGTAAAACCGCCCCGCTAGCGGCCGCATACCGACGGTAAAACGCCACTAATAATAGCGGCATTTTACCGCCGACGCTGCCCCCCGCCCCAGTGTGCCAGGGCTCTAAGGTGTCAGCATACCAAGACATTTTGGTCAATTTCATGCTCCCAACTTTGTGAGGACAGTTTGGGGATGGCCCCTTCCTGTTCCAACATGACTGCACACCAGTGCACAAAGCAAGGTCCATAAAGACTTGGATGAGTGAGTTTGTGGTGGAGGAACTTGGCTAGCCTGCACAGAGTCCTGACCTCAATAAAACACCTTTAGGATAAATTAGAGCGGAGACTGCGAGCCAGGGCTTTTCGTCCAACATCAGTGCCTGACCTCACAAATGCGCTTCTGGAAGAATGGTCAAACATTCCCATTCACACACTCCTAAACCTTGTAGACAGCCTTCCCAGAAGAGTTGAAGCTGTTATAGCTGCAAAGGGTGGGCCAACTCAATATTGAACCCTACGGACTAAGACTGGGATGCCATTAAAGTTCATGTGCGTGTAAAGACAGGCGTCCCAATACTTTTGGTAATAGTGTATGTTTTTATGTCCTGTATTTATTACCGCTCATAAAGATCACCGCTGCCAATAACGTCATCAGTTGTTTTCTCCAGGACAGTGAGCTCTTTGTTTAAGCATCGTCCAGAGTCACTATTTATTTATGTAAATTCTGGGGTCGCTGTAATGCTTGGTTGTGTTAACAAATATCTCACACAGATCAGCCTCATCTTTGGCTTGCCATAAAGTTACAATGTTGCAGTCTGATCATTGAAGGAGAGGACACTGAGGAAATGGCGCCTCCTGCAGCAGACTGAGGACATCATCTCAGCATAGGCAAAATCAAGTCTGAAAGAATACCAGTAAATAAATGAGTTTAAAAAAAAAAAAAAAAAAATTGCTACTTTACATTATTTTAGAGACTTGAAGCCCTTTCACACAACCTTTGTCAAAGTTCACTTGAGCAAGCTGAAGTTAGAAGCCGCTTGGTTTCTATGCACAGCTGCACCTGATTTTGCACTCTCTAGGTTTCAGTAAATCAAACCCAGTGAGCTGATCCCTGCTGATCGGAGCAGATGACAGGTCCGTCCACTTATGCAGAGCGGACCCAGACAGACCCCCGCTCTGCTCTATGATTGGCCAGGAGTAGATTCCATTGTCCTTTTACACCCGGCTGACTCCGATCTAGTCCACTCCAAACAGAACAGGACATAGTCCTCTGGGGTTGTTTTTTTTTTTTTCTTAGCGGGCCCGATATCGATCACTGACCCTGGAGCATGTTATGTTTCCTTCCACTGACCTCTTACGCCCCAAGCGGAAGGGGACGTAGTCCTCAAATGTTTTTTTAGCTGGCCTGATACTGACCCTGGAGCATGTTTCCTTCCACCCTGAGCGAAAGAGGACGCAGTCCTCAATATTCTTTTTTTTCCTTTTATCTGGTCTGATACCAACCACTAACACTGGAGCACGTTTCCTTCCACTGACCTCCCTACCATCAAACGGAGGAGGACACAGTCCTCCATTTTTATTTTGAACTGATACAGAGCACTGACACGAGCGGATGCTACCTACCGCGGTTCTGTGTGAGACAAACGCCGCCATTTCTCCACCAAGGACTGATTTTTTTTCAACAAGTGCAGCTACCCTGTTTCCCCGAAAATAAGACCTAGCGTGATTGTCGGTGATGGCTGCAATATAAGTCCTACCCCCCAAATAAGCCCTGGTTAAAGTCCTTGTAGGTCTTATTTGGGGGGTAGGGCTTATATTGCAGCCATCACCGACAATCACGCTAGGTCTTATTTTCGGGGAAACAGGGTATATACTAACCTGAACTTCTCTGTTAACCTCCCTGGCGCTATGATTATTTCGGATTTTAGGTGCTGAAAGCGGTACAATTCTTTTGCATGGAAATTTGGCGTTTTATATTGTAGGCCTGTAATTCTTAACAATAACACACTTAAATCTGTCCAAGAGTCTAGTAGATATTTCGGGTATGATGAAGTTTGAAACACAAAAACATAAATTATAATATAATAAATGAATATAAATAATTAAAAAAATAATAATATAATAATAATAATAAAATAAAATTTCCCCACGAGTCACTATCGCTCAATTCTGCAAGTGTTCTAATTTACTATTGCTGTTTTCTAGCTGATCTAAAGCCACTTTTGACATAAAGGGACACTTTTTGGTTGCTATGGACAATCTCCAGTTTCCAGGCAGAAAGAACAGTATATATAATATAAAACTGCATGCAGGGCACTGGGCCAAAGCACTGGGGACAAAAATGATGTGAAATAATTTCATACAGTACTGTAAGATTACAGTACTGTATGTGTTATGGTTTTTACAATTTTTTTAATTTGCCGCCAGGCTCCGCCCCCGTGCGTCGCGCCGCTCGCAGGGAACGGAGCCTGGCATGGAGAGGCTTTGGAGGAGACACAGCCCACGGACACTGCGGGGGACATCGCAGGATCCTGGGGACAAGGTAAGTAACGCCGCACCAGGATCCTGCAATGCAATCCCGAGTGTGGCTCGGGGTTACCGCTAATTAGACTGAAATTTAACCCCGAGCCACACTCGGGAATACCGTCAGGGAGGTTAAGAGGACTCACTTTGTTGTTGGGGACCCTTGTGTGGAATCTTTCAAGTCTTGAGGATTTATGCTTTTTGCTTGGGCAACCATCTTCCCCACCTGGATATGTGTCTCTACACCCTTTTGGTACCATCTAAGTTTAATATTTTATTTCATGAAACAGTATCGAGCACCTCCAATTATTGTCTCCTCCATACCCTGAAGAAGAGATTTATCTTGAATATCCCGAAACTCATCGGGTTACAGGGGAAGTGTTGTGTTTTGCTCATATGCTGCACATGAATACTGTATATATTACTTTGTGCATTACTGTCATGTTTGCTTATGACAGGGTTTTTTTTAATATGTAGAAAAATAGAAAATTTTGTATTTTCTTAAAAAGTTCACCCTTAAAATCCCTTTTGTACCGGGGGGTACTTACCTTTATATATAATATATTGGGACGGTGGCAACAAATGAAGTTCTGCCTCCACAATGGTTCTTCCCAAAGAATATAAAACGGACACGAGAACATGTTTCCTTCCACTGACCTTTTCCACCCCAAACTGAATGGAACGTAGTGCTCAATTTTTTTTTTTTACCTGGCCTGATACCGACCACTGAACCCTGGAGCATGTTTCCTTCCACTGAACTCTTCTGCCCCAAACAGAAGAGGACGCAGTCCTCCATTCTTCTTTTCTTTTGTTTAGCAGGCCCGTTAGCGACCACGGACACTGGAGCAGGTTTCCTTCCACTGACCTCTTCTGTCCCAGACAGAAGAGAATGCAGTCATCCATTATTTTACCGGGCCTCGTACTGACCACCGGAGCATTTTTCCTTGCAGTGACATCAGGGCATTCTTCGTCCTTATGGTCACCAATACTGGGCATTGTTTTCTACACACTGTCAGAACAGTATTCCTGCCCTTGACCACCTACACTTGGCATTCCTCTGGCCCCCATACTGGGCATTTTTTTCCCTACACACTGACAGCACTGCATTCACCCTCCTTATGACCACCAATGTTGGGCATTTTTTTCTACACATTAGAGTATTCGTCCTCTCCACGACCACCAATCCTGAGGCACAGACATCAGTGGGTAGAAAAAAAAAAAAAAATGCTCCCGTTTTGGTGGTCATGGAGAGAATGAATGCTCCAGTGTCATGGTGTAGAAAAACTACACCATGGAGTCGAAACATTCATCCTCTAGATTAGTTGTTTCAGCCCTAGTTGAGAACCACTGATCGATTAATCGACAACTAATCGATTATGAAATTAATCGATTACTATTTTCATAATCGATTAATCGGCAAGTAACATAATGGGGTTAAAAATATAAAATTAGCCCTTTATAGTACAAAAAGAGCAAATAATCGCTACTGTAAATATTACTTTCACTGTTCTACAGTAAAAAAATGAACCTTACAGTAGCGATTTGCTTTTTTTGTACTATAAAGTGTTCATTTTAGTTTCTTTTAACCCCATTACGGTACTAAACGTCTTAGACCTGGTTCACACCTATGTGTTTTTTGGTGCTTTTTGCAGAAACACACTACAGTTAATTTAACATGGTTTCCTATGGGACACGCTCACAGCTTTTTTCAGCCGCTGCGTATTTAGAAAGGGTCAGAGACTTTTTTTTTTTTTTTTTAACGCAAAACGGTGCTTTTTAGGTTCAATATACTTCAATTGAGAAGCTGCAGAAAAGCATGTAATGTGTTTTTGCAGCAATTTGTATTTTTTAATCTGCCCAACAACAAATTGGCCAAAAAACAGTATTTCTCTTCTAATAGTGTATACAGTATATCTTCTCTAATAGTGTATATACAGTATATCTCTTCTGTCTGTTATTCTCACAGGGGATTCAATATTTTGCTCCCTAACCATATAGTTGGTTATTTACCACTGCATAGAGATATTTAAGAATAAAATGCCTTTTTTTAAACTTTACATTTTAACTAAATTATACACCACACTTTTTTTTTTTTTAAGGTTATTAACCGATTAATCGAAATAATAATCGGCCAACTAATCGATTATGAAAATAATCGTTAGTTGCAGCCCTATTCTCAACCCTGTCCTCAAGTGAACCCCAACAGGCCATGTTTGCAGTTTTCCTTTATCTTGCACATGTGCTTTAAATCAATGGCTTGGTATTTTGGACAGCTATTTTATCTAAGAGAAATTCCCAAAACAGGGCCTGTTGGGGGTACTTGAGGACAGGGTTGAGAACCACTGCTCTAGATGACCGCCAGTGCTGCCCTGACCACTCTAGCTGGGCAATTTTTCTACACATTGACTGACAGTCACCTTATTCTTCCTGACCCCTGATGCATTTTATTTCTTCCCACTACCCAAAATACTACAAGCTCCTTATTACTAGCACGTTGATTGATAACTGCTCTGTGAGAAATCACATGTAAGCTGCAGCCCAGGGTATGCTGAAGTCTATGGAGGTGGTGTGGAAGGAGGTAGACTCACCTGAATTTTTATACTTTACACTTTCCTTTATAACTTTAGACATGACTAGTAAAAGAATCAAAGCACAAAGGGGTTGCTTTACTAAAACTGGAGAGTGCAAAATTTGGTGCAGCTCTACATAGAAACCAATCAGCTTCCGTCTGGTTGCTCTGGGTAACAGCCCTGTTTTGTTCTTTGCTCCAACTTTTATAAATGTGGGTGTTTCCATTCATATGATACGACTTGTTCTCTTTCTTACAGAAGTGACCATTGAAGATGTCGTTTTTATCGCCCTGCAGTTGGGCCATGTTTAGCACACTCTTTGAAATTATGGGACTCAGTTACATTTTCTGCGGGTCTGATCTCCCCCCACCTCCCTCTTTTAATACTTCTTTATTGCCCATTATTCCCCCGGGTCGCGATAACCCAGCCCAATTTTCCTGGTGGACCGCGAATGGCTTCACAGATATCCATTCCCTGTTTATTCCTACTAGGATCCTAACTTTTGATGCCCTACGCTCCTCTCACAATATCCCTTTGCGAGAACATTACAGCTATCTTCAACTTAGACATTTTCTTCAGCAGATTATTAAATCTTGCCATACTCCATATACTCTGACTCTTTTTGAGAGAATATGCAGAGCTAGACCCCACTCCCCAGGTATTATATCCCCGATATACTCCTCTATAATTTTGGCGAGAAAACCCGTTGAGACCATATCAACTCCAATGGGAAAAAGAACTAAGGAGGCAGTTAGACCCAGAGGGCTGGCACATAATGACTATAACTCTTTCAAAATGTTCCCACAAGGTCCTTATCTTAGGGAATGCCTATAAAGTACTGTATAGGTAGTACTACACGCCGGCTAGACTGGCTTGGTTTATCCCATCCTAGTCTCCTCTCTGCTTTCGGGGGTGTTCACAAGAAGGGACAATGGCACATATTTGGTGGTCTTGCCCAAGGGCATGCAGGCTTAGTTCGAGCTTTAGCTATTGAGCTCTGTAATTACTTTTCCAGTGAAATATCAGCTTTGTTGAGAGAAGAAAAAAATAAAATAAAGAAAATCACAACCACCCCGTTCTGGTGAACCATATACATTGAAAGAAATGAACCAAGCTAATTTGCCTGACCAAGATATTTCTCTGGGCATGGCAGGATCTGCCTTCATTATTACCAACTGCTCAGTCTTAGTCAAATCATAAGGGAAAACAAGTACCATTGAAAACAAAACTCATTCTTTTATTCACGGTTTGTGAAACGAGAACAACTTGATACACAGAAAAAAAAAAAAAAAATGAACATACGGAATAATAAAATCAGAAAACGGTGCTCCGTACAGAGACGCATCCTAAACACACACAGGTCGGAGATGATGGGTTTCTGGATGGAAGGACTCTTGTCTTGCGTATGTCACACAGAGTGAGGAGTACAACATGGTAGTAGCTGCTCTACACAGTAGCATACGGACACCAAAAATACTCTGGAGATTGTGTGAGGGCAAAGCCTTTTCCCAACGTGTTTCAAATCCAGGACAGTATATAAATCTCACCAACCTTCCACCCAGCCTCCCCAGAAGCAAACTACGTTTGTGACAAATACTGTACCCCTTTGCTACATTTTTCGGGGAAGTTAACTGTCCCATCTGCTCTTTTTCCGCTTTGGAGGATCTGGAACGACAAAACTTTCGCTTTTCGATTCTTTTCGACTTTCGCCCTCATCCTTCGATTCCCTGCGACTGTCGCTGTCCCTGTCCCGGGAGCCCTCTCTCTTGCCTTCATAAGCGCTTCCTTCTTTTCGACTTTCTCCATGGCTGTCTCTTCGGCTGTCGTCCCTGTCGCGGGAGCTTTCTCTCCGTCCATCGCTCTCTCGTGAGCCCTCCCTCCGACTGTCGCTATCTCTTCTGCCATCTCCATTACGACCATCCCCATGTCTCCCACCGCTGGAATGCCGGTGTCCGTCTCCATGGCGGTGGCTCTCTCTGTCGCTATGGCGATGTCCTTCCCCGTGTCTCCCTTTTCCATCGCTGTACCTATCTCTGTCTCGGCTCCCGCTTCCCTCTCTTCCGCCACCGCTGCTGTCTTTGGCACTGTATTGGCTGGAGGCAGCGGGGTAACTGGGAGCACTCACAGGAGCATAAGTACTGGGAATACTGCTTAGTGTTCCACTGCTGGTAAAGCCAGGAATGGATCTAGGAGGGGGTGGAGCTGACTCCTCTGCGAGTACTAAACTGTGTGATGGGGTGCTGGGTACGGAACTTAAACTACCAGCACTTGTCCATGCACCAGAGTTGACTGTAGATGTCCCTGTTTTCTGAGTGTTCAGACTAGCAGCAACAAAGTGATTTTTGTACTGAGACTGGAAATAAGATGGGGAAGAGCAGTCATTAATAAGTCAAACAGTTGTGATAATGTACATTGCAGTGTAAACTTTCCATCGCTTACCTGAAAAGCAGCCTTCATGGCAGACAATCTGTCTCCCATCGCCCCGCCTGTCGGTTTGAAGGCTTCGTAGTTGCTCATCACATTCCCAGTCATGTTGCGTTCCTACAAAAGGTTTGAGAATTTTACTACATAGATATAGCCAATGGCCTGCAGCAGAATCTATGGCGCCTCAGAAAAGGATGGGAGTTATTTGATTTCTAGAAGCCACTTTGGGTCAGGAGGAGGTCTACTGGTGGCTGAAGTATGAAGATTGGAGGTCTACTGGTGGCTGAAGTATGAAGATTGGAGGTCTACTGGTGGCTGAAGTATGAAGATTGGAGGTCTACTGGTGGCTGAAGTATGAAGATCAGTTGTCACTTACCGAAGTGTCTGCTCCAAGTCCTGGGCGCTCTCTATAGCCCAGGCCTCCTCCACCTACGTTTAGCTTCTTGCCTTTTCCAGCCTTAAAGCGGGACTTGCGAAACCAAGCATTCTGTGTAGCAAAATAAAACATACAAGTCATCAAATACAGAAAATAAAAAAAGGATACATGATCTGACCAGGTACGATGGTCAGGCATCCACTAGATTTTGAGCATACAGTATACCCCGCTGTTATTGCTATGAAAGTAATATTTGGATAACAGTGAAAAAGTTTCAGCAGGTGTTCTAAATAATCATTCTGAAGTTACTCATACGTGGCTAGTGTGAATTACCTGCATAGCCAGGTCCAGAAGCTCCTTAGACACATACTGGTTTGCTCCTTCCAGATTCCTCACCAAGTCCCCAGCAAAATTGCTGTCTTTTGGTGTCAAGAGTGTATAAGCCACGCCCTTCTCTCCTGCTCTGCCCGTACGACCAATACGGTGAGTGTGTGTGTCAATATCTCGCGCCACGTCATAGTTGATCACGGTTTTGATTGATGGAATGTCCAAGCCTCGGGCTATAAACAGGAAAAGAAGAAGAAGAATTTTGACAATCTGATGACCAACATGAATGGTATTGAAGACTGAAACCTAACATAAAACTGTATTACTCAAATTCCACCATACCTTTATGTATTTTTCTAAGCATTCACTATACCGGGGGTGTCTGTTTTTGTCATGTTCCATGGCTGTTTCACCTCATAGACTAGGTTAGGGTTAATCCCACTGTTAGGACTAGAATGGGCAGGTTATGTTCGGGGGAGGGGTAGCAGGGGTTAAGCCATGTTTCACAGCAGAAGAACCTTAGAATTAGGCTTGGTAGATGAGCTTTAGTGAAGTTAGTGGTAGCAGTAGTATAACAGTCAAAGGTTCCATTGGTTGTCCACCTGCTCCAATGCAGATATTGACTTGCCCTGCCCTTCTTCATTTACTAGTCAGAGCGAGTAGAAATGCAAAAGCTCCCCCATGCGCATGTGATGGTTCCTAGGCCCAGTGATTGGCTGCACAACCATTAAAGCAGAACGTCACCCGAAAGGGGAAGTCCCGCTTATTTGCATCCTCCGCTCCCCTCCACTGCCACACTTGGCAATTTTGGGGGGGGGGGGCTGGGGGATGGAAGTTCAGCCCCCCTCCTTCCCCTGCAACTATTCTGGGACACGTCACATGTCCCAGAAGCCAAGACCATTTACAAGGCGCGGCTCTCGCACATGCACAGGAGGAGACCAGCTGTAAAGCCACAAGGCTTCGCTGCCCGTTTCCCTTACTTGAGGTGCCAGCGTCTGCACCCGAAGCAAATTGAAGAATCAGTTTGGGTGAGGACACCGCTGGATGACTGGACAGGCAAGCATCCTTACATTAAAAGTCAGCAGCTACAGTATTAGCTGCTGACTTTTACTTTTTACGGGGGAGCCGAGAGCTCCTCTTTAGGCACTGCAACTAGGAAAGGAAAGAAGAGGGCCACATGCTTCCCTATACCTGGAGGGATCAGAACTTTTACAGAGTGCGATCTGGCAAAAAGGGTGGGAGAAGGAAGAAGACATGCCATTAAACTCTTACTTTGCCTTAAATGAGTATAGGGAGTAACGTGACAGGTTTGCTTTGAGGTCAAACAAAGCAGCAAGCACATCTTAGCCATTACCAGCATTATACATGCATGTGCATTATAGGGGTGTATTTTAAACTTGGTAGTCCCAATAAATATAGGATTTTCCTTTCTCTTCAAAAACTGTCAAAGCCACTGAAAAATTCCATTACGTTTGCTCTTAGGCTATGCACACTTTTTCACTGAGCTAGCCATGAAGTATGTCAAGTATAAACTGCTGGTATGTTCAGCAGTCTAGCATTCTTTAGTTTATCTTTGAGGTTCTCACCAGCAACATCTGTAGCTACCAGAATGGGGATGGCCTTCTTTTTGAAGTCTGTGATGACTTTGTTCCTCTCACTCTGGTCCATATCTCCATGAAGAAGTCCCAAAGAATGGTCCTCTAAGCGTAGGTTGGTGGCTAGCTCTTCAGCGTTGGCTTTCTTGGTGACAAAAACAAGGACGCTTCCTGTAGATGTGAACTCTACCAGTCTGCGGCTCATCCAGCTCCACTTTTCTGGGCCAGATGGGAGAATCTCAACCAACTGAGTGATGTCTTCATTGGCCTGATGTATGAAAATAAATGGTTATATTGTACTTTGCTTGTTAAAGCTTCCAAAAAAAAAAAAAGGGGGGGGGGGGGTGTTCATTTACTGACACACACAAGAGAAGACACCAAGCTCACCTCTCCGATATCTCCCTGAACAATGCGGATGGGATCAATCAAAATATCTCTGGCTAATCTTTCAATCTTCTTCCGGAAAGTGGCACTAAACAGGAGAGCTGTGACAAGGAAATGAAAAGAGTTTAGGAACAGCCAGCTTTGCATTGGAATAGTGATCCCCAGACTGATCAATGGTTGGCCACCCACTATATTCACAAAACATCCTTAGTCTAATATGCTTCCATATATTCACACATTACAAGATGAGTGCATAACCTGCTTTAGATGAACTATGTGGGATAAGGATATTCTAAAACAATCCACTCTATATGTATCCAACGAGGCAGACCTCTGCACTACATAGTTGCTGGAAACCCCTCAGAAGATCCAACAATTAGAATGTAACGTGTGTGACCAGCAAGGAGCATAGATATGGTTACTTGCCTATCATGCTTCCCCATTACGTGTAATGCAGAGTGCAAAGATGATTGCACGATATAATGTAAGGAGTTAAGCCTGTAGTTTTATTGTGGTGTATTTTTTTATTAAAATAGTAAGGTTTTACATTGGAGCTTTTCTTTTTTTCCCTGGTTGTTTGATGAACTGGAGGGTTAATACCTGGCCTGATTCATGTATGAGGAACCCCTGGCGGGGATGAAGAGCATTGTGACCCACTCTAATTGAAGGGTCCTGGGACTCCGAGTTCTCTGTATTGCTGGTGGTGGTGACATACTGAAGATTAATAGTATACTGGATAGCACTTTAAAAGAACAGCACTTTGTGGATGAAATACGAACACATCGTAAGCATTTTTGAAAACTGCATGGACACTAATTTTTTGTTTTGTTTGTTAAAGATATATGTATGGGTACATATTATTGATACATGATTGATTTGGTATTGGTGTAAAAGCACTGTTCAATTCAAATGAGTGATTTGTATTTCTGTACATCTAATTCTGAAATTGACACTGCTCTGCCCCACAGCACAACGCTGTCTTGTGATGTTTTAAATACACGTGTGCCTGCATTTGTGTACAAAATCGAAGCGGGGAGGGGGTTAATTTACTTTCAGTTTTTTGCTACCACAGAGGTGGCCAACAAGCCCACTATGTGATAGCATTTGGCAGGCGACAGGTACACTTTATGGAGACAACAGGGGCTTTATCAGAACCCTAATATCTCCCCCTTACTTTCTGCTCCAGCCGATCAAGCACAGACTTGCTAGATCTGCTGTTTACCCAGCCTTGCAACCAATTGAACTGAACTGATGTCTCAAATTTATGAAGGACTGTATTTGATGTACATTGAACCATTCTTCAAAAAAAAACCCCAAAAAAACAAAAAACAAAAAAACCTGGAGACATTTGCCCAAGGTGTCTAATATGCTCTCTGGTTGATCACAGCTGGTCACGTGGTACTTACTTTGTCTGTCCGGTCTCACATGGTTGGCGATGGATCGGACCTGGTATTCTGAAAGGAAAGGTGCATATGTTTTACAATAGACACTAAGGAAAAATAAAGAACCTTCCAAGGGCATTAACCCTTATCTACTCTATGCAAATGAAATAAAATAAAATGGTCTTTAGATATACTTCATTAAGCAAAATAAAATTAGTTACTATAGATTTGTAACCTTACCAAAACCCATGTCAAACATTCGATCCGCTTCATCAAACACAAGGTAAGTGACACGTTGCAGGTTGGTGGCTTTTTTCTTCACATGGTCAATAAGACGGCCCTAAACAGAAGACATGTATCTGCTAACTGATGTGGAAAATAGTAACAACTTAGCTGTCTTTCTTCTGATGAAGGTCATATTGTTTGGTAATCGTATCGAAATTTCTTTTTTTTTTTTTTTTTTTAATAAAACTGAAAAACAGATTAACCCAGCCAATGCTTTCACATATACTGTGTATACAAAGGTTCGGATTGTACAGGATGGTTATTATGGCAACACTAAGGCCTGGTAAACACTAACCGTTTTTTCGTTCAACACAGCAGGCTGAACAAAAGCAAATTGAAGAGCTCTGGAGGAGATCTCGTACTAACAATCCGATATTAGTACAGCAATCTCCTTGCTGAGCTGTGTTCTGACAGGGGGACAGCCTACAACAGTCAGCGCTCTCAGTCATTGGATCGGCTGCTGATTGGCAGACCTTATTCGGTCACACCCCTTCGACAGAAGCCGGACGTTCTTCTGGCTGCCGTACACATGGGCCAAAGGTCGATATCGCCCGATATTCAGCCTGTATGTACGGGGCTTAAGCCTGTAATGTCAATGTTCTACAATCACTGTAAAGCTTCACAGACCCTCACTGGGACTCACCGGAGTGCAGACCACAATCTCTGCTCCTTCCTGCAGAGCCTTGGCCTGTTCCCACATGCTGCCACCTCCGTACACAGCCACAGAGCGCAGGTTATAGGCCTTTCCAAAACGTTTACATTCACTGTGAATCTGAAACAGACAATATAAAAAAAAAAAAAAAAAAAGACATAACTATTAGGGCCACTATCTGCAAATCTGTTGTTCTTCTGGAGCCAAGTCCCCCCCTGACATTCAACTGTCAAGGTCAAAGCCTTTTTTGGCCACTGACAGCTGCATGAAAGGATAAAGTACAGTGTGGGTCTAAGAGCCAAGGGGCTCCACAGAAACATAGACATTAGTATGAAGATTAACACAGGTGTCACTTCAACACTGCAGGTATAGTCCAATTTAGGTTCTCCTTTACCCTTTTTAGCCGGGGCAAGACGTTACATGGGCTTTGTCAGGCCTGCGATAGCCGAATGGCTTTCACAGGACCAAGTGATCGGGATCCGGAGTCGCCTTTGAAAAGTCTAATAAATGATTAAATTCATTATATGCATTATAAAAACAGATTGTAAAAACAGAAGCCATATAAAAATCTCAAATTCTGTCAAAATGCAAGAATTTTCTTTTTAGAATTGTGACACTGCTGGCTACCTGAAACAATCACCAGCTTCCTGAAGAAACTGGTGGTGGGAGCTCAGAGCTCCCAGCTCAGTCCCCCTCCCCCCCCCCCCATCACTGTCACTATACGGGGATCTCTTTTGCCTTTCTGGATTTGATCTTATATTATGCAGAATTTATAATGTACAAAGGAATTTCCTATTGAAAGATCTGGAGTTCCAGGGAATAAAAAAAAACTAGGCGATGAGTCAAGTGAAATTTAGAGATTCAGTGGTTAAACCTTTAAAGAGGCAGAAATTGTTCTTGGGGATGGGAAATTGTAATAAAATGTCCATCCAAGAGGTAACACTGTATACACAAAGAAATAAGAGAAGACTGTTAACTTTAGACAAATGGTCCATCAAATATGAATCCTACTTCGTCTGCAATACCTGCTGGCACAACTCGCGTGTGGGACACACAATGACTGCAATGGGGCCATCCCCTGTCTGGAGCTCCTTCTGATCCATAATGTGTACCAGCACCGGCCAGATGAACGCAGCCGTCTTACCACTCCCTGTTTTGGCAATGCCAATCAGGTCACGTCCGCTAAGTGCCACTGGAATACCCTACAGAAGGAAAAAAGAAATATATATACATAAGGCGGCAGTTCAGCTCTAGTGCCAAATGACAGTACTGGACATATGGGAAAGGTGGCCATCTGCAGCTTTGTTACCAGTTTCTACCGAACAGGCTAAAGGCTAAATTTCTAAGAATACCCCTTTAAGTGACTTAAAGGGCAGCTCCAGATTTGCTTTCACTTTAAATAGTTTGGCACACACTGGCAAAAATAAATTCCTTTACCAAGTGCGGCTGCTGTGAGCGCTGTATAAACTGTATGTAGAATCAGCTACATACAGCATACAGTGTTGTGCTCCAGCAGCAGTACAGAGACTTCCCATTCCAAGAACAAAATGGAACCCTTGTATTTTAATCAATGACTAAAAGACTTCCTCCGATTGGCTGAGGCGGAGATCATAACGTCATCTAAGTTCACCTTTACCAAAAAGCACACTATGCTGTCCCCCATAGAGGTATAGCAGCATAGTGTACTAAAACCTGCCATCCACTCAGGACCCTCTTTCATTTCAAGGAATGTATGCCAAAGAGGCCTTGTTAAAATTCTCTACAGCCTATGATGGCGCCATACTGAATTATTGTAGGGATGGAGCAGCAGTTGGTTTTCTTTAAAGCTGGAAAAGCTCTTGCTCTGAGCTCAGCTTTAAAGCAATGGCAGAATGTACAGCTCTCTGAACATCCAATTGGCAAAATCTGACAATGTGTGAGACTTGTAAATGATCTTGGGAGATGGGAAAATTGCCACATCCAGAAGTAGAGGGACACAGGGAAGGGTACTTACTAGAGTAACCAAAAATCGGAATTTACATTGGAAACAATGGCAAAGCGACAAAAATAATATTCATAACATTTATTGAAAAAAGTACATCGTATAAACAGTGTGTTCAAAAAGAGATAAAAAACATGAAAATGATACAGTTTGTACAGTGAGCCCTTGTGCGTCACTGTTATGAATATTGTTATTTTCATGTTTTTTTATCTCTTTTTGAACACTCTGTTTATACGATGTATTTTTTTCAATAAATGTTATGAATAATATTTTTGTCACTTCTCCATTGTTTCCATGCCTAAAAAGGTCAGATTTTTGGTTACTCTAGTAGTACCCTTCCCTGTGTCCCTTGTAAATGTTCTTGATCACCCCCAACATAACTACACAAGACAGGAATAAAAGGGGCCGTCCCATCCCTTTCCTCTTCATGTCTTGTTTTACTTTCCCCTATTATATTCCATGTTTAGGGCCGGTTGACACTAGGTTCAGTGCGAATGCACAGCGAATTCGCTGCAAATTGGCACTGCATCAAAATCGCAACCTGTTCATGCGAACTGATTTTGGAATGTATGCCAAGGTAACGACACCCCGCAATTAGTTTGCAAAACGCAGCGCGATTTGCAGAATCGGATCGCATGGGTGTGAACACCATGCGATCTGATTCCGGTGTGGACAAAAAAGGGTCCTGCACGAGTTTGGTCGGAATGTGATGTGAATTCAGACATACAGTTTGTATGGTTGAATTTGCATCGCATGTGGTCTGGCATTGCACTAGGGTGAAGTGGTCCTTAAGTTCCAATTTCTATTTCCACTTCACTAGATAGCATACGGAATTATCTTAAAGCAAAGCCCCACCCAAAAGGGGATGCTCTGCGTGTCTGCCTCCCTCGCCCGCTGCTACATTTGGGGAGGAGGGTAACGGGTACTGGGTTTTGACAGGCACACGCCACCACTTGCAAGGCTTCACTGCCAGTTTCCCTTATTAGAGATGCCGGCGGCAGCACCCAATAGCAGATTTAAAAATTGACTCAGGTAAGGACACCACTGGATTCCTGGACAGGTAAGTGTCCTAATATTTAAAGTCAGTGACTACAGTATTTGTAGCTGCTGACTTACTTTTTTTTCTGAAGGAGCCTGGAGCTCAGCTATAACAAGACTGATAAGAGAAAGTAAGAGTACAGGTAAAACGTTCATTTCTAATTTAGTTAGTAAAGGATCAGAAAGGGTTCTTAATGTTTTCTCTTTGTTTGGGCAATTTCCCCTCACTTACTTTCCCAAAGACTAATTTGAGAGACAGTTCCTCCAAAGTGAGAGGAAATCTCACTGCAATTAGAATGGGTGAGACCCCACTAGATTTCCCTTTTTTCCTGTTTAAGCGACAAGTATAAAGATCTGAACTTCTCTCATCCCCCCCGGTGACAGCAGTAACCAGATTGAATAGACAGAGTGGATCTCCCTGACAGGGATGCAGACAGCAACAAAAAACCTAGCAAGAGTTCTAACTTCCTCACTCGATTAAAGTTTTGCCTAGATTTCCACTTTAACCTCCCTGGCGGTATGATTATTTCGGATTTTAGGTGCTGAAAGCGGTACAATTATTTTGCATGGAAACTTGGCGTTTTATATTGTAGGTCTGTAATTCTTAACAATAACACACTTAAATCTGTCCACCAAGAGTCTAGTAGATATCCCAGGTATGATAAAGTTTGAAACACAAAAACAAAATTATAATATAATAAATAATAAAAAAAAATGAAAATAGTAGAAAAATAAATTTCCCCACGATTCACTATCGCTCAATTCTGCAAGTGTTCTAATTTACTATCGCTGTTTTCTAGCTGGTCTAAAGCCACTTTTGACGTAAAGGGACACTTTTTGGTTGCTATGGACAATCTCCAGTTTCCAGGCAGAAAGAACAGTATATATAACATAAAACTGCATGCAGGGCATGGGCCAAAGCACTGGGGACAAAAGGGATGTGAAATAATTTCATACAGTACTGTAATCTGTAAGATTACAGTACTGTATGTGTTATGATTTTTGCTTTTTTTTTTAATTTGCCGCCAGGCTCCGCCCCCGTGCGTCGCGACGCTCGCAGGGAACGGAGCCTGGCACGGAGAGGCTTTGGGCAGAGGACGGAGCCCACGGACACTGCGGGGGGACATCGCAGGACCCTGGGGACAAGGTAAGTAAAGCCACACCAGGATCCTGAGATGTAATCCCCAGTGTGGCTCGGGGTTACCGCTAATGGTCCTGAATTTTAACCCCGAGCCACACTCGGGAAAACTGCCAGGGAGGCTACGTTCTCACCATCCAATGGTATACATATCACTAAAAGTCTATTTACAAGCATAACACAATTCTGCCCATTGCCTAACCTACCACAAATTAAAATATTAACTTACGAAGCTATCCACAGCTCAGTCCCCAGCTACATCACTAACCTAGTCTCAAAATACCAACCATTCTATTCACTCCTCCCAAGACCTCCTGCTCTCTCGTTACCCTCCTCCCATGTTCACCTCCAGGACTTCCCCAAAGCCTCTCCCATCCTTTGAAACTCTCTACCCCGATCTGTCCAACTATCTCAGATTTTGTCTACTTTTAGGCTATCCGTGAAAACCCTTTTCTTCAGAAAAGCCTATCCTGCCCACACCTAACAACTGTACTTTTATTTTCTCCATCAGCTCGTCTCACAGTTTTTACCTTTTGTATGAATTGTCCCTCCCTTTTAGATTGTAAGCTCTAGTGAGCAGGGCCCCCTGATTCCTCCTGTATTGGATATTCTAACTGTAATGTCAGCCCTCATGTTGGAAAACGGTGCACAAACTGAAGACATTACAGTTTTAATACAACTGGATACAAGAGTAATCAGAGTGCCCTGCTCATTATAAAAATCCTGAATAATAATAATAACAATATAGTAATAACTGATAAAAATATCTGTCTGTATTGGCAAAATGTTCTGCTGGACTCACCTGGCACTGGATGGGTGTGGGTTGGGTGTATTCAGACTTCCTAATCTGGTGCATGAGCTGTTCATCAAATCCAAAGTGAGCAAAGCTGCTGGCTGGACGTGGCGGAGCGGCTCCAGAGACCTGCGTTCACCAAGAGGAAATGTTTACGATACGGAGTTTCCCGTTTTCATGAAAAATACACATTCTCCACATCTTTTATCCTCACCCGCAAGTTCAACTTGTGCCTCAGCTCTACAACCTGCTGGGGGGTCAGAGCCGTGATCTCCTCATGTTCTTCATAGAAATTCTTCTCAAAAGGTGAATACTCTATCTGCAAAGACAAGACCAACATCCACAGGTCAAATAATTGAAGATGTGAACATTGGACATGAGGGCAGCATGAGCATCCTATTCTTACCTCGGAATGATCCATAGGGGGAAGAGGATCAATGACACGCTTGGTGGTGCCAGCCATGGGGTTTCCATCACTATCATACTCAAGGTTGTCCTCCTCTTCCTCTGGGATAAGCCCGGCGGTTGGGTTCTCAGCCATGTACCTGAAGTACGCTTCCTGCAGGTTAAGAAAAAAAAAAAAAAAAAGAAAAAACACGAATAAAATAGGGGAGCAGACAAATATTAAATTCATACTTGCCGGATACTAAACACCTACCATAACCATACTACCTTCTTTAACCCTTTTGCTGCCAGAGCCATTTTTTGCACTTTTAAAAATAATTTTAGCCATGAAGATTACATAAAACCCCAAAACATTATATATTTTCTGAAAGCAGACAACCTAGAGCAGTGGTTCTCAACCCCTGTCCTCAGGGCTCACTAACAGGCCAGGTTTTATGTTTTACCTTGGGGGAGATGCAGACTAGAATACTGCAATCACTGAGCAGCAAATGATATCACCTGTGATGCATTTCAGTTATCTTGCAAACCTGGCCTGTTAACGGGTCCTGAGGACAGGAGTTGAGAACCACTGCCCCAGAGTATAAAAATGGGGTTAGTTCGAATTTTTTGTCACTTGATATTATCGCAAAGGTCTGGGAAATGCAACATTTTAGCCAAAAATAAAAAAAAACAAAAAAACAAAAACACTCTAAAGTGAATTTTAGGGTAAACAAACACACAAAAAAAAAAAAAAAAGCCCACCCACATTTTTGGTAAAATATAAAAGCTGAGATTGCTCCAAGTAAATAGATACCCAACATGTCAAACCTTAAATTTGTGTATGCCTGTGAAATGGCGACAAACTTCAGTACCCTATAGGTCATCAGTTTACTAGTTTAGTGTTTACGGAGGAGGTCTCATGCTACAATTATTGCTCTCACGTCGGCATACACGTCGATATGCAACATGTGTATCGCAATCGATGTTTGCAATTGCCTGGAGCTGAGCTTTAAATCATGTTCCCAATGCTGCAGTGGCCGACTACCCCCGAATTGGTTCAGGGGAAAAAAAAAAAAAAAGGGACTGCTCAAACATAATAAGCAATTCTAATACAATGGGGAGCTCCAAGCGACTTGTTTATTCAAACATAATTTCAAATTACATAAAGAGGTGGAGCCAGGTGCTTAAATACAAACTGTCTATTTTAGAGACTACCTCAAAGCAATATCAGGTTCAACTTTCTTGCTGTAGCATGGTTGTGCTGCAATATTTTTAAATAGTATTTTGTAGAGAAACTTGTTGATTTTCCCACTAAGCAGCTTTCTGAATATCAGATAGTTCGTATAGCAACATTGCCATCAAAATCATTTGAGCCAATAAGCTCAAAAACCTCTTATCGTGACTATTTAGTAGTAAGGCACTGTACAACTGCTGTGCTGCACTACTAAACACGAAGTACATCATGTATATATAGTGACCAAATATGGCTGCTGCCTTGTATGTATATGTGACGGGAGGGCCCATGGAACCCAGAATCCCTTGGAGAGGTTGGGAAACCCTTGTTTCAGCTCACCATGCACCTCCTATGTCTAAGCGACCCTGTGTCCATGAGAGGCACAGGGTGATGAGAAAAATGATGGACAGCTGTTTAATGGACAAGGAGAAGGTGGTTACTTAAATATAACAGTAATATTTATCCACAATATCTCCTAGGATATATATAAAAAGCTGATCACAGGCCTCCAGAGCTGGGTAGGAGCTGGACAGTCTACTGTTTGTATCGTTAATTGTAATTAGCTTCTGCTATTGTGAGAAGGTTTTATGTGTTTCTATTTATAACGTTGATTGTGTCTGAGCTAAAAGACGGAAAGTCTGTCCTAAAGGTCATGTCTCTAAGTCACCTAGGCTGTCTAAAAGGATTAGATAATTAGCTCATGTTAATTAGGTTTCTGGTTACTGTTTGTATTGTCATCCTGCTGCATATATTTGTGTGAGATCTCAAATAAAGCAGGCTATTCCTGATGTACTCCAAGACTGGTTTTGTCTGGTTCTTGGGGGTTACTATAGCCAGATCCATTGGACCCGTGTTCCAGGACTTAGGAAGCGATATACTAACGGAAGCACTCAAGCGGAGTGTGGGACGTTCCGTCACAGTATACAAAGAAAAGATATTAACAGAACTAAAGCATTTAAAAACAGCATCATTGTTTACATCAAGCTGATCTAAGAGCTTACACGCATATTGCTAACACAGACAAGCTGTGCATCTTTCTCTGTTACAATCAGAGGCCAAATATCTACTTTGGAGAAAAAAAAAAACTACAAACTTACCTGGTCATCTTCTTCCTCAATGTCGTCCCTGATACCCCTGCAAGAAAAAAGAGGAGAAACAAACTTCCCTGCACTCAGTCCACATACTCAGTCTTGTAACAGCCTAAGTGTTTAATGCAGCGTCTGTAAAGTAGTATATAAGTGTATGGCAGAAGTGCGTGCACCGGGGGGGGGGGCTGGGGGGGAAATCCCAAACAGTCTGAGCCAGAAACATTCATGCAGCTGTCTGCGGCTCTCCAGTGTCTGCATTCATAGTACATGTGCCAAGCACAGAAAACAGTTATGCACATGCATGGTTGGAGGTGGTAGCCTGAGCCGAATAGGAGGAGTCATAGTTTTGCTGTGACAAGAAAACACACAAATTGCTTTCTGAATAAATTAGCCTGTAAAACACGTGTGCTTCCCGTTCCAACAACCAGAGTATAATCGCTGAATGGCCACTTTCACCTAAACTGATGTTTCTACTGATAAGTCGATTCATCCATCAGTTTCCCACATACGTGTTAAAGGTCATTTGTTTCCATTAGTTCCTGGTTTCGCCCCACTGCTCCATCACTTATAGAAATCTTTCAAAATGGCAGTGCTATTTAGATCTCTAAATAGAAATGACTTCCTGAAGTTTCTACACTTAGGCCGCCCATTGACAGTTCAAATCCTGCTGAACACGCCGAGATTTGTGTGCGGGTAGGCTGAATGTACCAAGTTGATCGAACAACTTGGGTACAACCAGCTTCACTTGTGATTATTGCTAGCGGCTGCTATAGCTGCTAGCAATAATCATTGTCTTTTTCTGGTGGAGACGGCTACCCCCCCCCCCCCCAACCAACCAATTCTTCGGCATAAGTGGTTACCCAGTCAGCACGGTCTGTGTTGATGGGGGAATTGTGCAAATTGCTTTTCTGCAACCCGTGGTTGCAGGAAAGAAATTTCCACCATCTATGTCCTGCCTTAGATAATCCAAACAGTTTATCTGCGTTTGACCTTCTACAACAGCTCTAGGAGCGATGGCCAGCCATGCTTTGTGTGGACCCAGCCACTGAATAGTTCAAATGAGCAATACTTTGTTTTTTCCTTCCTGACAGACTTGCTTAGCTCTGCTCTACTCCGCTACGTAGAGGTGCCATACATAAGGTTTTCATTTTTTTTTTTTACTTCTGTCTTCCAACGGTTAAGGTGAGGGAGGTCTCCATAAGCAGGAAAGAGTTTTCACTTTCACTGCTATACATCTCAGAATACACTAACGTTTTGTGGCGATTTATTAGCCGACAGTGCTTGGTGGAATTCATTAAAAAAAAAAAAAAAGTCCACCAGTTGGCCTTTTCTGTTCACATTGCACTGGATCTGTGTGCTGGTATAGAAGCCAACAATGCTTCGTGGAGTTCTCTTTAAAATGGAGTTCCACCCAAAAGTGGAACTTCCGCTCATTTGTCTCCTCTCCCCCCCGGTGCCACAATTGGCACCTTTCGGGGGGGCTCCCTCCTCCTCCCCGTCGCCGGGCCAGTAGGAGAGAGGAGGAGCCTCGTGCATGCGCAGTAGGGTTCCTGGCGTGAAGCCGTAAGGCTACACTGCCGGGTACCCTTACCTGCAATGGCGCTGATGGAAACATGACAATGACAGCTGATGGAAACATCAGCTGCGGTGCCAACATCGCTAGACTCCAGGACAGGTAAGTGTCCTATTGTTAAAAGCCAGCAGCTGCAGTATGTGTAGCTGCTGGCTTTTATTTATTTTTTGGGCGGAACACCGCTTTAAGAATAAGACACTGGTTGGCTTGTTCTCTTGGTTCGCATTGCACTGGGGTTGTGAGGAAGTCTGGAAGCTGAAGCACATTTACTTTTTAAAATATACTCCACTAGAAAACTCCACTGATTGCCTATTTCTTTTAATTCACGTTTCTTTTCCAATGGGTTTTTATTGAAGATAATTTTTTTGGCAAATAAGGTACTTAATAGCACAGGTACATGTTTTAGTTCACATTTCAAACAGCAGCAAGAATTAGACAAGAACGCCACAATGGAGCTCAAAGCCCCAATAAAGCAGACTGTATGCAATCTGGTCCACAGTACCCACGTAAAGCTTGCTTCTTTTAATCGCTAAAGAGCTCCTGTAGTAAAATATCACCAACTTTTGCTAGAGGAATCTCTGAAGCCCTTAGATGATTGAAGTGCCGCAGGGCCTAACCAACTCTAAAATATCAGCACACGGTTGGTGAAATAAGAAGAAGAAAAAAAAAAAAAGCATCAGGGCTACCACACCAGTCATGCTGCATTTGAGTGACACGTCTACAATAATGATGGCCTGGCCTGTTTGTGTATTCAAGATTGGCAGTTATACCACCGCTCCTCCATACCTGGCATTTTTCTTCTCCTTGTCCCGTTCCTCCAGCCTCCTCAAGTCTCGGGCAGCCTGATCCTAAAATAAAATTAAAAAAAAAAAAAAAAAAAAAAAAAAAGACGCTCGTCATTCTGATAAAGCCACAATATACACATACCGACCCCTTTATTAGGTACACTTTGCTAATACCGGGTTGGACGCCCTTTTGCCTTCAGAACTGCCTTCATTCTTTGTGGCATAGATTCAGCAAAGTGTTGGAAACATTCCTCAGAGATTTTGGTCCATAGTGACATGATAGCATCACACAGTTGCTGCAGATTTGTTGGCTGCAACTATCGGATTGAGATCTGGTGACTGTGGGGGCCATTGGAGTACAGGGACCTCATTGTCCAGTGGTGAGATAATATAAGTTTTGTGATATGATTCATTATCCTGCTGGAAGGAACCATCAGAAGATGGGTACACTGTAGTCATAAAGGGATGGACATGGTCAGCAACAATACTCAGGTAGGCCGTGGTGTTTAAACGATGGTCAATTGGTACTAAGGGGCCCAAAGTGTGCCAAGAAAATATCCCCCACACCATTACACCACCAGCCTGAACTGTTGATACAAGGCAGGATGGATCCATGCTTTTATGTTGTTTATGCCAAATTCTGACCCTACCATCTGAAATCGAGGCTCAGTCAACTTTTTTCCAATCTTCTATTGTCCAATTTTGGTGAGCCTGTGCAAATTGTAGGCCAAGTTTCCTGTTCTTAGCTGACAGGAGTTGGACCCGGTGTGGTATTCTGCTGCAAAGTTCGCTTTGTTGTGCATACCTTGGTTGTAACGTGTGGTTATTTGAGTTACTGTTGCCTTTCTGGAACCAGTCTACCCGTTCTCTGACACCAACAGGGCATCTTCCTCCACCAACTGCCACTCACTGGATATATTTTCTCTTTTTCTGACCATTCTCTGTAAACTCTAGAGATGACTGTGTGTGAAAATCCCGGTAGATCAGCAGTTTTGGAAATCCTCAGACCAGCCCACCTGGCACCAACAACCATGCCACATTCAAAGCCACCTAAATCCCCTTTATTCCCGCATTCTGATGCTCGGTTTGAACTTGAGCACGTCGTCTTCAGCACGTCTAGATGCCTAAACGCATTAAGCTCCTGCCATGTGATTGCCTGATTAGCAATTTATGCTAACAAGCAATTGAACAGGTGTATCTAATAAAGTGGCCGGTGCGTGTATATATTACTATATTTCACATCACAGGCTAGCATAGCTGAGCTTGCTTCTTCAATATACATGCAGTAAAGTGTTCTGACCTATTCCACTGTATGTTTACCTTTTGTCTGTTACACACGACTGGTCCTCAGCTGGACATCTTATTATGCTGTTACGAGGGCACATTGAAGAACGAATGTTGCTTGCCTCCTTATATCCCACCCCCCTCAACACAAAAAGTGACAGCAACATAGCAAGTGCCCCCATTCATCTCCACTTTGCTACAGTAGAAACCCTTCAGATTGTTGCTGGACACAGCCATCTTTTATTTGACATCAGTAGAACCCAGCAGACAGCGACACCGTGGTTGATTTACTAAAAAATTGGAGAGTGCAAAATCTGGTGCAGCTGTGCACAGAAACCAGAAAATCAGCTTCTAACTTCAGCTTGTTCTATTAACCTTTGACAAAAAAATCAAGTTAGACTTACCGGTAACTTGTTTTCCAGGAGTCTTTCAGGACAGCACCTTGAGAGCGTGGCTCCACCCACTTGACAGGAAACACACCTCCACCAAACTTTAAAAGGAGGCTCCTTCCCACTTATCATCAGTAGTAGTAGAGAACCTCCGGCCCAAGCTGGAACACATAATCAGAATATGGTTAGTCACAGCATAGTAATTTAATACAATAAGAGCGGGTTGCTGCTGTCCTGAAAGACTCCTGGAAAACAAGTTACCGGTAAGTCTAACTTGATTTTTCCCTTAACGTCTTTCAGGACAGCACCTTGAGAGGATAACAGAGACTTACCCACTTAGGGAGGGACCACAGCCTGCAAGACCTTTCTGCCAAAAGCCTGTTCACTGGCTGACAGAAGATCCAGCCTGTAATGACGGACAAACGTAAGGTAACTTGACCACGTAGCCGCCCTACAAATCTGATCTGGGGTGGCACCAGCCATTTCTGCCCATGTAGTGGCCTGAGCCCTGGTAGAATGCGCTTTAATTCCCAGCGGAGGAGAGAGCCCCGACTGAGAGTATGCTGCTAGAATAGCTGATTTAAGCCATCTAGCTATAGACCCCTTAGAAGCTTGTTGGCCCTTCTTTTTACCCGAAAAAAGTATAAATAGAGAATCCGAGGATCTAAAGTTACTTGTTACCTCCAGATACTGTAATAAAGTCCTTCTTACATCCAAATTGTGGAATTTGCCTTCTTTTTCCCCCGAAGGGTTAGAGCAAAAGGTTGGCAGGATGATCTCCTGCGACCTATTGTGTGCTGACGCTACCTTTGGCAAAAAACCCGGATCGGTTTTAAGTACAATCCTATCTGTGTAGATAGTTAAAAAGGGTCTCTTAACAGATAGGGCGTGCAGCTCCCCAATTCTCCTTGCTGACGTTATTGCAACTAAGAACAAGGTCTTAAGAGTAAGATTCCTTAAAGAGATTCCTTGTAGTGGTTCAAAAGGTTCCTTTGTAAGGGCTTGCAGGACCACAGATAGATCCCAATTGGGAAAGTGCTTAGCCGGAGCTGGTCTAGATCTGGTAAGTGCCTTGAAAAATCTTATAACCAAGGGCTCAGAAGAGATTGGTCTTTCTAGAAATACTCCCAAAGCAGCTACTTGAACTTTAAGGGTGCTGACTGACAATCCCTTGTCTGCCCCCTCTTGAAGAAATTCCAAAATTGACACTAAATTTTTTACTTTTCTCTTAGTCAAATGACAAAAAGAGTTGAAGACCTTCCAATATTTAGCATAGATTTTTCTGGTCACTATTTTCCTACTGGAAAGTAAGGTAGTTACCAAGGGTTGTGACAGACCTTTGTTTCTTAACAACTGCTCCTCAGAAACCAAGCCGTGAGGCTTAGACTGGCCACTCCCGGATGCTGTATTGGACCCTGTAGGAGCAGGTCCTGCCGGAGAGGCAGCTGCCAAAATGGTTTGACTGCCATCTGTAGAATGGTGGAAAACCATGCCCTCTTTGGCCAAAATGGAGTAATTAGGATTACTGCCACCTTCTCCCTCTGTATCTTCCTTAGCACCAACGGGATAAGTTGGAAAGGAGGAAATGCGTAACCCAGATGGAAGTTCCAGGGCTGGATTAACGCATCTGTCCCCTGGGCCTTGTCGTTTCTGTGAATAGAGAAAAATACTGGGAGTTGAGTATTTTCCTGTGACGCAAATAGGTCTATTTGCGGTTGACCCCAGGCCCTGGTAATCATTGCAAAGATTTCCGGATTCAGGCTCCATTCTGACTCCTGAATCCGCCTTCTGCTTAGATAATCTGCCACTACATTTAAGGAGCCTTTGAGGTGGACTGCTGATAAGGACCGAACATGCTTTTCTGCCCAAACCAGGATTTTTGAAGCTAGCAACTGAAGTGTTTTGCTTCTTGTACCCCCCTGTTTGTTTAGGTAGGCTATGGTAGTGGCGTTGTCTGAGAGGACCCGGACATGAGAACCTTGAAGGATAGGAGAGAAGGCATCTAAAGCTAAGGCGACTGCCTTTAGTTCCCTCCAATTTGAGGACCTCTTTGCCTCTGTCCGAGACCACATTCCTTGCGCGAAGTCTTGGTCTAAGTGAGCTCCCCAACCCCATACACTGGCATCTGTCGTTACCACTTTTTCTATTGGAAATGACCAGAGCAGGCCTTCTGACAGATTCTCCTGTCTTCTCCACCACCAAAGTGATCTCTTGACTTTGGTGGGTATCTTTACCTTTGCTTCCAGAGATTCTGACCTGTGATTCCATATTCTCAGGAGAAAGCTCTGGAGAGGCCTGAAATGTAACCTTGCCCATTGAATGGCTGGTATGGTTGCGGTTAGGGTTCCTAGGGATGACATCACTTGTCGGACTGATAATTGCTGGCTTGCCTGCAAGGACGCTACCACCTTCAGGACTTTCCCCTTCTTCTCTTCTGGGAGAAAAATCTTTTGTTCCCTTGAACAGATCTGATACCCCAGGAATAGTATTTTCTGGGCTGGAACGAAATTTGACTTCTGCATATTTATGATCCAACCCAGGGTTTCTAGATGACCTCGGGTCTTTCCGAGGTTGTCTAGCAGTCTTTCCCTGGAGGGGGCAAAAAGGAGTAGGTCGTCCAAGTACGGAATTACCGCAATCCCCTGCATGCGAAGAGGTGCAAGCGCTTCTGCCATTATTTTTGTGAATATTCGTGGGGCAGAAGACAGGCCAAAGGGGAGGGCCCTGAATTGCAAGTGCAGAACCTCTTCTCCCAAATTTATCGCCAATCTTAGGAATCTTTGGGACTGCGGGGCTATAGGGATATGCAGATAGGCATCTCGAAGGTCTATTGATGCCATAAAGCATTCCCTCGTCAATAGATTCTTGACCGTGAAGATGGAGTCCATACGAAACCTTTTGTATTGGACTGATCTGTTCAGCGGTTTCAGGTTTAGTATTAACCGAAAATCTCCGGATGGTTTCTTTATCAGGAATATACGGGAATAAAATCCCTGATAAAGCTCCCCCTGTGGGACGTAAGTCATAACCCCCTGACTTATCAGATCCTTTAATAGGCTCTTCATTGCCAGGGATTTTGTTACATCTCTTGGAAGATTTGTCACCAAGTACCTTTCTAGGGGGAGATCTGAAAATTCTATATTGTAACCCTGGGCTAGCATATTCAGAATGTACTGGTTTTCTGTTATGCTTGCCCAATAGGGGAGAAAGTCTTGTAGTCTTCCCCCTACCTGTAACCGACTGTCATTGCGTCTTGCTGGCTGACGCAGGAGGATGGAAAAGGACATTTCCTCTGCCCTTACCCCTCTGCCCTGACCAGCTTTTCTTTTTCTCTTGAGACTTGTTCTGTTCCTGAGCCCTTTGAGGACGAAAAAACCGTTTGACTGGTTGTTTCTTCTTTTTGACAGGAAAAGATTTCTTTTTATCTGCAGTCCTGTCCAGAACTGAATCCAAATCAGGGCCGAACAGTAAGTCTCCTAGAAAAGGGACCCCGCATAATTTGTTTTTAGATGCTGTGTCCCCTTGCCAAGTCTTTAGCCATAAAGCCCGTCTAACTGAATTAGCAAGGGCTGCCGCCTTAGCTGTCATCCTGATAGACTCTGCTGAGGCATCAGAGACATAGGCTACGGCTGCTGAGAGGGTAGAAAAGGAGTCAAGGATTTCTTGCTTAGGGGAATCTGCTATTATATGAGCTTTAAGCTGATTTACCCAATACTCCAAGTTCCTGGAGATGCAAGTAGTTGCCATAGCTGGCTTAAGGTTGCCTATAATGGATTGCCAAGTCCGCTTGAGCTGTTGATCCATTTTTTTATCCATGGGGTCTTTTAAGATCCCCATATCCTCAAATGCTAGATCAGTAGATCTTGACACTTGAGAAAAGGCTGCATCAAGTTTTGGAACCTTATTCCAAAGAGCTGCTGGGTCTTCATCAAAAGGGAACCTTCTCTTATGAGCCCTAGAGAAAAATGGTTTCCTATCAGGGTCAGCCCATTCTTTTCTGATTGTTTCAGAAATCACTGCATGGACTGGAAAGGTACGGGACTTAGACTCACTAAGTCCTGCATACATCTTGTCATGTAAAGACATCTCTTTATGCTCTTCCTCAAGGCCTAGAGTAGCATAAATAGCCTTTAAAAGGCCATCCACCTGATCCAAAGACAATTTATACTTGGAAGACATATTTTCCAGCTCATCACTATCCTCATTCGATTCATTAGAATGGGATGGGGAAAGCCCTTCCCGGTTCAGAGGACCCATTTCCGCCTCTACTGCCGGGACTAACAGTGAGCCTTGAGAGGACTGTGAGGTAGTGGGCTGACTTGCAGATGGATAGGTGAGTGAGGATCTGAAGGATTGAATGGTAGCATCCAATTCCTTTTTGGCAGATGCAATTAGATCACTGCATGCGGAAGTGGTTTCTTCCCTCACCAAGGAGTCAATACATGCTTGACATAAAGCCTTTTTCCAGCCTTCATTTAACTTAATTTTGCATGAAGGACATTTCTTTCTAATCCCAGGGTCAGAGCTCTTGGCCTGCCATGATAAGGGAAAAAAGAGAGAGAAAAAAGACAAACCATCTTTTAGAGTCAGCCTGATTACTCAAGGTTGCTCACCACAGGTGCACAGTGAGAAAAGCTATCAGACTCATGTGCCCTGACAGGCCCCTCCGCCACCAGGGGGAAAAAATACCCTCAAACTTCACTAACATTTAGAGAGAAGAGGGCTAGAGAGAGACCCCACAGTAAAGCTGAGCAGAAACTACAGTCTGCTCCTTACCTGGGCCTTGCTGGTGCCTGTGCCTGTTCCACTCGCTGCGGTTCCTGAATCCATGCTGAGGCAGCAGCGTGATGCCTGTGGCGAAAACGCCGGTTCCGGACTCCAATAGCACCTGTGCGCCGGACCGGAACCGGCAATAAATAGGCACCAGACCTATTCCTCCCTCCTCCCCCTGCGCTTCCGGCGGAAATGACGCCTGGCGCCTGCTCCATGGATGCCGCCCCACTTCCGGATACCTCACATCCGGCGGATGCAGTCCTCTGACTGCCCTTCCCAAGATGGCGGCGGCGTCAGGGAAAAAACATGTGCAGGCAAGAAAAAACCAAACAGAAATGCCTGACATGCCTGACGCCCCTGCCTGGGAGCAGCAATACCCGGAGCAGTCCTGGCTCTCCCCGAGCACTGACGAGGGAGAAGGAGCCCATCCACCCGGCACCCGTAAGCCTGTGGAAAATGGGAGGAATCGGCTCTCCTGAGGTAGGTAAAAATAGTGGAGTAGGGAGCCTGTTCTCTCAGGACAGAACCTTGAGAGCTCCAAACTCCCACATGTGTTCCCGCCGGAGGAAACACATAAACTGATGATAAGTGGGAAGGAGCCTCCTTTTAAAGTTTGGTGGAGGTGTGTTTCCTGTCAAGTGGGTGGAGCCACGCTCTCAAGGTGCTGTCCTGAAAGACGTTAAGGGAAAATAAGATTTTATATATCTATATCTATCTATCTCTATCTATATATCTATCTATCTCGATTGGTTTCTATGCAGAGCTGCAACAGATTTTGCACTCTCCAGTTTTAGTAAATCAACCCTACCATGTCACTAGAATGAGAAGTAAAGGGGAGGGAGGAGAAGTTCAGGCTGGAGTTGGGTTTAAGTTGTAAGAGACTTGATTTACGAAAACTGTAAAAGTTCTCTTCAGGCAGATTGTGTAGGCAGTATCTATAAGTATGTTTCCCTACAAGGTCTTGTTACCTGTTTACTGATTTTATTAGAAGCTGCATTTCTTTTTGCATTGCATTAACCCAAAGACATGAAGCATTCTTTTTTGAACACCCCTGTGTTAGAGTGCAGCATGAACGACAGCTCTATGAATGGATGGCACTGAAATTAAATCCGTGTATGCTAGAGAGATGCAATGTACAGCTAGAAATGGCACAAATGTAAACAGGGCCCAATACATCTATAAGCACCGCTCATAGAAAGAGCTCACCTCCACTTCTGCCATAAAGGCCTCAAGCGGGTCCTCCTCGCTGTCAGATTCTTCCTTCTTCGCCAACATCTGCTGTCTGGTTGGGGAGTTCTCTGCTGGAATGTATGGCAGGTCCATATTGGAGGAATCTTCCTCCTCATCATCAAAGTATCTGCGGGATGAGATGCAACAGATCACACACGGGTCAACTGTAGATTACGTTTTATTAGGAACTTGCCGCCTGCCCAGTGTAGTTTTACTGCCGGATATGCAGAATAACATAGATAGATAGAGAGAGATATAGAGAATATATATATATATATATATATATATATATATATATATATATATATATATATATATATATATATATATATATATATATATATATATATATATATATACATACATATACATATACACACACACATCTCTATCTTTCTATCTATCACATACATACATTATATATATCTATATCACATACATACATTATATTTAAGATATAGATCTATCTATATCCATCTATATACATACACACTACTAATGGCGGTGAATAGCGATTAATAATGGGACTGCGATAGTGCGGCAGGCAGTCTGACACTAACTAAAGCTGGGAGGGGGCGCCAACCGCCACCGCAAGTGACAATACTATTCACTGTACTAATGACACTGGGAAGGAAGGTTAACATCTAGGGCAATCAAGGGGTTAAATGTGTGCTTAACTATGTGTAATTGTGTGTAAAGTGTGCTGCTTTTAGTAATAGATCTACAAAGCAGGGATGAGAAACAGAGATTCTTCTCTCTGTTCAAACCCAGAGATCTGAGCCATGAATGCACACAGCTGATCAGCAGGTCCCGAATCATGAATCATTGGCCGGGATTTGCAGACAGGCATCCGCTGTGTACTGCGAATTGGTGGCCCTCACATACAAAGCGATGTACAGGTACGCAGCTTTGTCTGTGCGGGTCGCTCATCCGCAGGACATTGCTGGCAGGTGGTCTGCAAGTGGTTAAAGTTGAACTCCAGGCAAAACTGTGGGGGGGGGGGGGGGGGGTTTGGTTCAAACTTAAAGTGGTTGTAACCCTAAAGAAAAAATAAAATGCTCCTGTTCCTTTAAAGCATGATCATAGTGCTGTTGCAGTGCAATTTGTCCCTTTTTAAAAAATCTAAAATACCTGGCTGATCCTGCCTGTTCCTGTGTCCCCCCGTGTGCTGACAACGGTAATCATGGCTGCTGATCCATGATTACCGTGGTCAGTTTAGGTGCCTCAGTCATCCTGCTGTGTTCTGAGTGTCTCTCCCTCCTTGCAGGGTTGATCTCCTCCCCTCCGAGGTATTACATAACACAAGCACTTGTATCCTCTCTGTTTTAGCAAAATATTCAGTACATATATTCGTTTTTTTTTAAATGATAATCCGAAATACCTTTCTGCACAGCGCCTCTGTGTGGTCACATGGTGCCTCACACTGGGGAATATCAGCCCCTCCCACTGCTGTTCTTAGATTGGAGGATGGAGAGCAGAGGGAGATCATAATAATTTAGAAGACACACACTGCACGTTATATCTTGCAAAAACAGAGAGGATATAAGTAATTGTGTAATGTGACTTTTACAACAATAAAATCTCTTAAAGAGGTTGTAGATTTCCTCCGATGGTGGCTCTAGTCCCCAGGACAGAGAGTGATAGTAATCCAACATTTTAGAACTCTCCATGTAAATTTGAGTAAAGGAGATTTACACGAATTGAGAGATTTTTCACTTTCTGCTGTCTCTTTGGGGACAGGAAGTGCTGTGAAATCTGAATGTTAGAGATACAGGCAGAAAACTAAATGGGGATAAAAAGGGTTTTTCCTGGAGCTGCATTTTAGTTATCACCCGCTCGGTCTCTTACGCATTCTCCTCGTCAAAGTTGGCCCTCTTGGATCCAATCTTGTAGAAGGAGGGCAGCTGGGAACTGTTGCCGGTAGGTGGCCCATGGAAAGCGCTGTGAGCCGACTGTGGCAGTTTCGGCTCCTCCTTCTTCCCCGTAGAGATAGCGAAGCCTCCAAATCCAAAGCCACGCTTCCCGGTTGGCCCCCCTTTGTTCCAGTTCATGGACATCCTGCATAGAGAAAAAAATGTCCAATTATTTATTGGTGTCAAAATGTACTTCTGTCTGTCCTGAACTGCGCCTTCCCAAGTGTCGTGGAACTAGATTACCCAGAATGCCTTGTGTAACCACAAGCCCCATCATGTATCTATATTAGGGATGCACTGATACCATTCTTGTATTGGCAAGTATGAGTACCGATGCTTTCGGTTAAGTACTCGTTGATACTTTGCATCCATACAAAAAGAATCGCATGCAATTTGACCAGGGATGCGGTGTGATTCCTGTCGAATGCCGTTTCCCGCACCACTCCTGTGTGAACCCAGGCTGAAGTCACCATAAGTGGGGGTTCACACAGGAGTGGTGCGGGAAACGGCATTCGATTCGGACAGGAATCACACCGCATCCCTGTTAAAATTGCATGCGACTCTTAGCAGTGCAGTTTGAGCTCATTAATTTTGTATGGACGCAAATCGCACCGGAAAGTATCGTTTTCGGGGGAATTTTCTCAAGTACTTGTGAAAACTAAGCATCGACACATCCCTAACCCTTATTCAGTGGCACATAGAAAGCTGCACTCTGTTCTCCTTCAATAAAAAACAACGTTATTGTAAAAGTTCTAGCATGAACACTGACACTTATGCATGCACAGCTCAGTTTACACTCCCGGATCAGTGCCTGTGTGTTGGCACGACTGTACTCCTACGCATGCACGGAAGTGACATCATGCCTGCACCAGCCCACCAAGATGGCCGAAGACCAGCATTGGGAAAAAGCCGTAGAGAAGGTGCCAGAACCATTGAAGCACAGTACTGCGGACTTTAGTTCTGTTTTAAGGCCGGGTTCACCTATATGCGGCCACAGGTTTGTGCCTGGGGTCTGGTGCATGTCTGTTCACCAGTTCAGGTGCGAATCAGGCCTGAAGCCACATCTGAATCGGACCCAAACACACACAGGACCCTATTTGAATGCAGACTGCGGCAGCCCTGAACATGTGTGCACTGGCTGCATTGATAGCTGGTCACATTCACACGTGACGCGAATTGGATGAGGGGAACCCAACCTAACTAAACAAGCTGAAGTTCAAAGCTGATTGGTTACTATGCACAGCTGCACAGTAAAATCCCCCCACTGAACATACATTTCTTGCAGCGCTCAGGTTACATGCACAATAGAATGGCTATATATAGAACAATCATTTCATGTGCTTGAAGAAATCACATCAAGCCAATAGCTCGTGGCACAGTGGTAGGATTGACCCAGAGTGTTCCCCAACGCCAAAGGGACGCCGTCCAGGATCAAACAATGGCTAATCTGTTTCGAGGGTAAACCCACTTCGTTAGAGCCAAACGAATAGAATCCATCCATTACACTTTATATACTTCTACTGACCAAGACATGAAAACTACAGGCTCCTCCTTGCACAGAGGGAAGGGGGGGGGGGGGGGGGGGGGGGAGTATTATCAAGATCATGTGACCATAGCTTAGTGACCACAGAACGCCCATTGCTAGAGTGTAGAGCAGAAAACAACCTTGTCCTCTTGCTGAAACACAATAAATAAAACAAATCACTGCAGCATACAAAACATAAAATCAGAATGCAGCGAGACCAGTGTTCTATTAAAGCTGTGGTCTCACTGTATTCTGATTTTAGGTTTTGTGTTTCGGCAAGAAGATGGATCCTATCCATTTGGCTCTGAAGAGGAGTGTATACCCTCGAAACACGTTAGCCATTTTTTTGATCCTGGACAGCGTCCTTTTGGCACTGGAATGCTCTGGGTCAATCCTACCACTGTGCCACAAGCTAGTCCCTTGACGTGCGGTTTACTTCCATTGTCTGCGAGTATATTTTATATTGTGGTATCCATGAGACAATGCACTTGGCCGATGCGCCCTCTGTTTTTTTTTTTTCTCTTGCAGTTGCTTTTCAGACTACTCCAGTCGTTAGAGGGCAGCAAGGCCCGTTACCCCCCCCCCCCAATAGTGCCATAGGAGGAGTATATCTATAAACTCATCCCTAGTCCACCACATTCATGCGCAGGAGGCCTTAAAACATTTTGTCTAGCAATGGTTATGGAATGTAGACTGTTCCGGGAATAAAGGAACCCCGAAGTCTGCAGCTTCCGTTGTTCTATTGCTCCCTAAATACATACATACATATATACAAAAGAAAGAACCCTCTAAGGGTGGGACTATGTAAGCACTAAACAGATGTCAAATTTAATTTAAAAAAAAAAAAAAAATTTAATTTATCGGTACAAAAGAATAAAATCTAGTAAGATATACAGAGCATCATGCAAATATGTATAATCATGTGTGTCAAAAACATTTTTATGATTATTTTGTACCTCTACATATATATTTGCATGATGCTCTGTATGTCTTACTAGATTTTATTCTTTTGTCCCAATAAATTAAATTTTTTAAGTATTTGACATCTGTTTAGTGCCTACATAGTCCCACCCTTCCTTTCTTTCGCTTCTATTGCTCCCTTGACTGGTCCTCTTTTCATGTAAACCTAATATCTGTCTCTGATGGAAATTAGGGAGGAGCTCCAAACCCGTGGACAGCCAACCATAAGTGGCGGAGGTAGGGATGCACCAAAATTTCAGCAGCTGAAACCTATCGGGTGAAAATTGTGTTTTGGGCCTTTTGAAAATAGAAAAAAGGGTGCTGATAATGGCGTCAAACGCACAGGATTTTGCTGCGATTTTACTGTATTTCTGGTGTGATTTTCATGGGTCATGTGACTAAACCGCATTAAAAACATAACATGGGTGCGTTATTGATACATCCTTGCTGCATTTTCAATGCATTTCAACAGGGTGGTACGTTTTTGGTGTGGTTTTTGAACCGACCAAAAATTCAGCAAGATTTTTAACACCACAACGGAAGCGCAACAGACCAGAGTGAAGACATACATAGAATTTAAAGGGATGCATTTTTTTGAGATTTTCTTGCACTAAGCGTGCCGATAATGGCTGACAAATTCATATTCATTTACAGTGGAAATTCAGTTATTTTTCATCTTTACATCTATTAAATCTTCTGCCCTTGTTGTTTTACCTTTGGATAGTAAAACATTTTCTGCCAGTAAATACCTTATACAGCCCACTTCCTGTTTCTTGTCTGGTCATTATCCTAGGCTTATGACATCATGCACAGCTCTCATTCTTGTGAGAGTTTGCCAGGAAAAGAAGGGGGGGATGAGTCTTAAGAGGGCCATTGAGAGCTGCAGAGCTGGAGGCGTGCCTCTGTGTAAATCCAGGAAGTGAACAGGCAGCAGCTTCAGCTGCCCACAGTTAAAATGGCTGCACCAGATTAGTGTAGGGAGATTTCTGCAGCATATTTGGCAAGTACAGAATCACGGTATATATAAAATAATATGCAAAGTGGTTGGAGGGAAGCGTCAGAATGGCAAAGATGTTCCTCTTTAAATTCATAATATTAAACAGTTGAAAAATATATATATATATATATATATATATATATATATATATATATATATATATATATATATATATATACACATACATATATATATATATATATATATATATATATATATATATATACACATACATATATATACATACATATATACACATACACACACACACACACATACTCCAGAATCTGATTTAACCACTTGCCGCCAAATCAGTTACCTGTAGGTCACTGGCTTCAAGTGGTTATACCAGAGTGATTCCTTCAGTTGCAGGCATCGCCCGGTAACGCTTTTTTAGAGCCAGCGGTCGGCTCTCTTGTAGGGACTACCGATGTGGCTAAGCAGCGGGCTTGACCCAAGACTCAACGCACGTCCCGCGGCTGGCCAGAGACCCGAACAAAGCTGGAATCGGCTTTGATCAGGTCTCAGCTATGGGAAACCAGAAGCGAAGTCACATCACTTTTTTTTTTTTTTTAAAGATATTTTTATTGGCATGACATCACTTCTGGTTTACTCGGTTTCACTTTAAAAATCAAAAGTATTCAAAAACGCAGTTCTTGGCGTTTTGAATACTTTAAAGTGCAGAGGAGGGGTTTGGGGTCTTATAGACCATAGATCCCTCCATAAGAATATCTGTCACATGCCTGTTGCTGTCACGGGGATGTCTACATTCCTTGTGACAGCAATAAAAGCGATCAAGAAAAAAAAAAAAAAAAATGAAAAGGGACGGTGTAAAAAACAATTAAAAATACGCACTCAGAAGAAAAACGCATATACGCAAGTCGCGCCCGCCAATGTAAACAGTGTTCAAACCACGCATGCGAGGTATCGCTACGATCATTCGAGCGAGAGAATTCTAGTGCAAGACCTTCTCTGTAACTCCAAACAGGTAACATGTAAAAGTTTTTAAAGCGTCGCCGATGAAGATTAAGTGTCGTAGTTTGTCGGCATTCCACAAGTGTGTGCAGTTTTAAAAAGAGTGACATGTTAGGTATCTATTTACTCAGCATAACATCTTTCACATTATACAAAAAACAAACAAACTGTGGGCAGCACAGTGGTGTAGTGGGTAGCACTTTCGCCTAGCAGTAAAAAGGGTCGCTGCTTCGAATCCCAACCACGACACTACCTGCCTGGAGTTTTCATGTTCTCCCTGTGCCTGCGTCGGTTTCCTCCGGGTACTCCGGTTTCCTCCCACACTCCAAAGACATGCTGGTAGGTTAATTGGATCCTGTCTAAATTGTCCCTAGTATGTGAGATAGGAACCTGAGATTGTAAGCTCCTTGAGGGTAGGGACTGATGTGAATGTACAATGTATATGTAAAGCCCTGCGTAAATTGATGGCACTATACAAGTACCTGAAATAAATAAAATAAATCTATATTAGATATATATATATATATATATATATAAATAAATAAAATATATTTTTTTATTTGGGGGTTCCAAGTAATTTTCTAGCAAAAATACAGATTTTATCCTCTTAGCAACAAATGTCAGAAAAAGGCCTGGTCTTAAATTGGTTAAAATGGTGGAACCTGCCTGCCGTGGGAGCGCTAAGCAATGCGCTTTTCCTCCAGGATCCGCTGGCTGTGCACTCTGCAGCAAATCCGCTTATGATTGGCTGTCAGCAGTGGGATAGCTTCAGCCTAGGCTCATCCCTGAAGAGGCGTTCCTCCAGGGTGGCCCTACAGCTGTTCCTGAACTACAATTCCCATCATGCCTCTGGGAGTCATGGTTGTGGCTGTCAAGAGCCCCGCAATGCCCCATGGGACTTGTAGTCCTGCCACAGGTAGTGGGCCCTAGTTTGGCTGCGATAAGGAGCACACATCCGGGGTCATTGTCGATGTGTCTGGCATGGTGTAAAGAGATGGTCGGCCATTCCTGAAATGCAGGGACACCGGTGAGAGCCGTACAGAGCCCACCGTAGGCGGTCATCCTCATCCTCAGGCTTCAATTCATTCCCCAGGTCACCAACCAAGAACAACAAAGCCCATCAGGTTCCTGGCTGCACTCCCACAGTCCTCTATGATCCCAGAGGATCACCATAACAGCCAGGCAACCAGCATTTCCAGAATTCCCCCCCCCCCTAAAGGCCTGCTTGTTGTGATGATCGGTGAGTCCCCAGGCTGACTTCACTAGCTGCATGCTTGTTACAGGTCAGAAAAGAGACTGCAGGAGGAGAAGACCCACCAATGTCCGTGTTATCCTGCCCCTCCACATACACTGTCATATAGGGCCCCCCGGGCTCTCCTCCGGGTACACACATCACCCCAGTCCGCTCACATAGTCAAAGAGAACCCAACAAACCCCCCTCCGCCCCGTCTATCACCATCACCTTTCCGCCGTTCTCACACCGGAGCTCGCAGCCGCCTGCAGACGTCACCACGCCGCGACAGCCGCCTCCTAAAACGTCACTTCCGCTCTATAACGGGCCTGGGCGCTAGATGTGTCCGCACTGCAGGAGCCATGTTGTTGTGGACCCCGTGCAGATTCAATGGAACGTGGCTCCGGCAAAATGGAGCCTGCCGAAGCGTGTTTACTGCACCCGTCTAGCTATGCCTTTGTTACATAATGATATTCATCTATGTGGATATAGAAGTCTTCTTCTATAGAACGGGGAAGTGTTAAAGTATAACTAAAAGTAAAACCTTTGCTTTTAGTTTTTAATAGAATGCAGAGTGATTAGAACCCCTGTCAGGCTTTCATTGCTGTCTGTGTTCCCATTAGGCATACCTCCCAACTTTCTAATATGGGAATGAAGGACACCTATTAGCAAAAGTATGTAGGACAATGGGGGACACACTCTGCCGCGCCCCCTTAAAGGAGAATTGTACAAAAGAAATATGATTGGTTTAACCCACAAGGTCTTTTTTTTTTTTTACAATTCCTTTATATTGTGCAAATATTTCTATTGTTTCCAAGAGCCCCAAAAGCGGTTCCTTGTGAATCAATAAAAGTGGCGCTGAGTGACAGTGTGTAAACTGTCTAATATGGGCTAAGGTGATCTAGTGCTGTAGCAAAAAATATAAATATATATATAATGCATGAAACAATCATGAAAATTCTCATAGGTGTACAAGTAAAAAACGTGACAGTGCCTATGAAAGTGTACCATACACAGAGCAATTTATATCGCAAAATAATAACCAGAGTGAAAAATGGGTAATTTAGTCCATAAAGAATCCATAGACAAGACACCGTGAAGGAAATGTGCAGTATCTGGAAACAGTCCACCAATTCACTCAGTGTCAGTGATTCCTCTCCCCTTGAATTCAACACTCACCAGCTCAATATGCCTCACACTCTCGTGTTTTGGCAATAAGGCATGGGCATATAGTTGGTCAATAGAAGGTGATGGGATCCAGATTCCTTATTATCCAAGTGTCACCTTATTACAGATGATTCATAAATCTTTCTCCCCCTCCTCTCGGCTGACGTCAACGTGAGGGCTCGACCCTGCCCACTGCAGCCCTGATTTCTTGATCAGCTGGATCTGCCGACAGGGCTGCAGTATAAGTGTTTGCCCGTGATAAAAAACCTTTTTATCACGGGCAAACACTTATACTGCAGCCCTGTCGGCAGATCCAGCTGATCAAGAAATCAGGGCTGCAGTGGGCAGGGTCGAGCCCTCACGTTGACGTCAGCCGAGAGGAGGGGGAGAAAGATTTATGAATCATCTGTAATAAGGTGACACTTGGATAATAAGGAATCTGGATCCCATCACCTTCTATTGACCAACTATATGCCCATGCCTTATTGCCAAAACACGAGAGTGTGAGGCATATTGAGCTGGTGAGTGTTGAATTCAAGGGGAGAGGAATCACTGACACTGAGTGAATTGGTGGACTGTTTCCAGATACTGCACATTTCCTTCACGGTGTCTTGTCTATGGATTCTTTATGGACTAAATTACCCATTTTTCACTCTGGTTATTATTTTGCGATATAAATTGCTCTGTGTATGGTACACTTTCATAGGCACTGTCACGTTTTTTACTTGTACACCTATGAGAATTTTCATGATTGTTTCATGCATTATATATATATTTATATTTTTTGCTACAGCACTAGATCACCTTAGCCCATATTAGACAGTTTACACACTGTCACTCAGCGCCACTTTTATTGATTCACAAGGAACCGCTTTTGGGGCTCTTGGAAACAATAGAAATATTTGCACAGTTTACTTTAAAGTGGCAGCTTTGTATTAACTTTATTAGGACGTGTATTCACTTTTTTAGGGGGTAGCACCCCTGTGTTTGGCATTTGAGCGCAGTGGTGAAAACTCGAGAAGGGCGGATAGGTTTGAGTTTTCTCATTTGTCAAATTCCTTTATATTGGCTGTTGACATTTACAAATGCAGCAATTTATAATTTGGGTGAAAGGTTTAGCACTGGGAAACAAAATTTGAAAGATAAATAGTGCATTTTATATACAACTATATAGACCAGACCAAAATGAGGAGGAAAGAGGGACAGAGGGACTTTGCTCCAAATCAGGGACAGTCCCTCCAAATCAGGGACAGTTTTGAGCTATGCCGTCTCTCTATTTGTCCTGTTTATCTGTTATCATTGAAAGTGAAAGGAAATCCAAAATGTTGGGTTGTCACCAGAAAAGTAACCATAGCTCCCCTGGTTTGGAGGGACTGTCCCTGGTTCGGAGCACAGCCCCTCTGTCCATCTTTCCTCCTCATTTTGGTCTGCTCTATATAGTTGTATGTAAAATACACAATTTATCTATCAGAAAAAACGTTTCCCAATGCTAAACCTTTTTATCCAATTCCTAAATGGCTGCATCTGTAAAGTGCAAAAGCCGGTGTAAAGGAAGAGTAGTGGTAAAAAAAAAGAAAGCACTTGTGGGTTTAACTAATCATTTTTTGTACAATTCTCCTTTAACCACTTCAGCCCCGGAAGGATTTACCCCCTTCCTGACCAGGCCGTTTTTTGCGATACAGCACTGCGTCGCTTTAACTACCAATTGTGCGGTCGTGTGACGCTGTATCCAAACAAAATTGATGTCTCTTTTTTCCCCACAAATAGAGCTTTCTTTTGGTGGTATTTGATCACCTCTGCGGTTTTAATTTTTTGCACTATAAACAAAAAAAGTGCGACAATTTTGAAAAAATAACTTTTTTTTTACTTTTTGCTATAATAAATATCAAAATAAATAAATAAACAAATTTCTTCATCAGTTTAGGCCAATATGTATTCTCCTACATATTTTTGGTTAAAAAAATCGCAATAAGTGTATATTGGTTTGTTTGCGCAAAAGTTATAGTGTCTAGGGAATATATTTATGGCATTTTTATTATAATTTTTTTATTTTTTACTAATAAAGGCGGTGATCAGCGATTTTTAACGAGACTGCAACATTGCGGCGGACACATCGGACACTTTTTTTGGGACCAGTGACATTTATACAGCGATCAGAGCTAAAAGAGTAATCAGAGCCACTGATTACTGTATAAAGGACACTGGCAGGGAAGGGGTTAACACTAAAGGGCGATCAAGGGGTTAAGTGTTCCTTAGGGAGGGGTTTCTAACTGTGGGGGGAGTGTACTGACAGGGAGTAGAGAGAGATCGCTGTTCCTGATCACTAGAAACAGCAGATCTTACTCTACTTCCCTGACAGAACAGGGATCTGTGTGTTTACATTGACAGATCCCTATTCTGTCTCTGTGTGGAGTGATCGCGGGTTACCGTGGACATCGTGGCCGCCGGCCATGCGCATCAGCTTTGGCGTTGCGCGCGCCCCCTATAGCCCTTAAAGCGAGCCACTACGGCGATTCGCGCAGTGGAGCCAACCTGCCGCCGTATAACGATCGTGTTTACACAAAACCATCGGACTTTAGTACAAAGTACAAACATGCATGCTCGGAATCAATGCTAAAGATCAGACAACAATACAGAAGTTGACCAAAGGGTGGCGCCGGAGAGTTGAACGTCCTCTTTTGAAGTGTCGTCAGTACGTTGAAACGTCACTATGTTCGTGTTTGTTGCCTAAAAAGTCCTGCCGTGTGTATGCTTAACAAGTTCACGGCCAACGCCCTTTGTACAGAAATCCACAGGAAAGTTTGTATAAAGTCCGATTGTGTGTATGAGGCTTAAGACTTCCTTCCTTAGATCTAGTACTCCCGTCTGGGTCAATGCTCCTCACACGGACCACATGTAACACAAAGGCAACTCTATAGTGCTCTCCGTTTGAATCATTTATTGGCATGACCCAATTAAAATACACTTACAAGAAATCAGATTTAAAACAGCACGTATAAATCACCAAACGATCGCCTGACTGCTCACCACACCATTCAGTTTTTCGGCAGCTGTGTGATGTCCCGGACTGAACTCCCTCCTATACGCGTATCGTCATTGGATTGGCTTCTTCAGTAAGAACTTTAATTGGGTCATCTCAAAAAATGATTCAAACGGAGAGCACTATGGAGTTGCCTTTCTGTTACGTGTGGTCCGTGTGAGGCGTATTGGCCAGAGTACTAGATCTAAGGAAGGAAGTCTTACATCCACTTCAGAGAGACTGGCGGGAGTTGTAAAATAAGTCTGTTATTAACAGGAGTGAGGTGAGCGTTCAACTCACCTGGTGGTGGTAGCACTAATTCATTTGTTTTAGGCCCCTTTCACACAGGCTTTCCGATCAGTTCCGCCTGTCAGTTTTTCAGGTGGACCCGATCGGGCTCTCTATTCACCCCTGTGGGGCAGCGGATGTCAGCGGTGACATGTCTGCTGACACCCGCTGCTATCCGATCCTGTCCGTGAAAACCAGACAGTGATCCTATTTTCCATTCGCTGATAGGTTCAGATGAAAACGGACAGGTGGTCCATTTTCATCTGATCTCCCCATAGAGGAGAGCAGGGCTCTGACAGGTCCATTTCAGCGCAGTGAGTGGAGACGGACCTGTCATCTGCCTGCTCAGTGGGGATCAACAGAGCGATCCCCCGCTGAGCAAAGCAGAATCCGCTGGGCGGACCGCCCGAGTTAAAGAGCCCCAAGAAGTTGGTGGTATATATATTTAGAAAGGAGTTTTCCTTTACACATTTATATGTTTATTTACTCATTATTAACTTTTGTGATTCATTAGGAGTTGTTCACAGTATTGAATATTCAGCAGTGCTGCACCATATGTTTTGCTAATAGGTGTCCCTCATTCCCATCTCAGAAAGTTGGGAGGTATGGAGTAACAAAGGGGAAACTTTCCAATAAAGACACTAGTTCTGGTGGCAACCCCAGGGATTTTCTTCTGGAAATGTCTCCCCAATGATGGAAAAAAAAAAAAAAAGACAGGGGTTATAACCCCCGACATTATCAAAAATTAGATTTAGAAATCCCCCCAGCAGCAAAAAGCTTAGATGCTCAATTCTTTCCAAAAGGGGGAAAAACAGAAAAAAACTTTTGGCTTTGAATTTTGTCTTGGACTCGTGCACATGGATGTACTTGTGTACAGGGTCATGTGCATACAGAGATGTGTGCCCCGTATAAAAAGGCATATACGGCATACCTCCCTGTTTACATTCACAACTGTCCCTCATTTGGATTGAAATCTCCCTGTCCCTCTCCCCTCCTCAGTTGGGCCTAAAGTGTTACACTATGCTAAATTGTCATCCAGCCTCTAAGGCTCCATTCACACCCGGCATTTCTGGAACATGTAACAAAGTGCACAGAAAATTATTAGAGGGACTGAGAGGGCAATCTGTCAGCAAATGGTATGTCTTTTACTGGGAGCTCAGGTTTGGCACATCATGGATAGGTTGGACGGATGGTTGGATGAGGCCGGAGAAGACCCAGCTGTCATGGTACATATTGGAACCAACAGCAAAGTTAGAAGAAGAAGATGGTGCACCCTACAAAATGATTTTAGGGACTTAGGGGCTATATTGAAGAAAAGGACCTCCAAGGCAGTATTTTCAGAAATACTGCCTGTACCTCGAGCCACACCAATGAGGCAGCAGGAGCTTTAAGCCTCGTACACACGATCGGAATGTTGGCCAACAAAGCCGTGGAATTTTGTCCGAAGGGCGTTGGCCCAAACTTGTCTTGCATACAAACGGCAAGGAATTGTCGGCCAACAAACACGAAAGTACTGACGTACTACGTGGTTTTTCAGCTCTTTAGTGCCACCCTTTGGGCTCCTTCTGCTAATTTCGTGTTAGTAGAAGTTTGGAGAGTGTTGATTCGCGCTTTTCATTCGTTGCGGAATCGTAGGAGATAACGTGTTATTTATTATTGGCCTTGGAGTTATTGCTTTGACTTAAGTCCAGTCCAGGAACAGGAGGAGTTCTTGGACCAAAAATTGGTTGCTTTATTAATTGTGACCAATTATGTCATATGCCTTTGCTGCGGGAGTTCCAGGAGAATAATCCGGATGATTTTCTCTGGATGACGGACCCCTGCTTTCACCAACTCTTGGTATTGTTGACCCTTTATATTAAGAAGCAGGACATATGCTTTTATTTTATTTTTTGGTTGAATAATAATGATTTGATTTGATATATTTTCTATATTTTTGGATGCATAGAATGCACTTTTTGGTTAAGTTCTATTGGCAGATAGCATGTCTAATTTTATTTGTTTTCTTTTTTTAATGCACAATAAAAAAAATGTGTAGAATAATACTTGGCTATGTGTTTTACTTCAAATTACAGTTTGGGAGTAGGCAGTTACATTTAAAAAAAATACAATGTAAAATTGACAAGGGACACCAACATTGTTGTATCTTTGATCTTAAAAACTACAGGATAATGGTGTTGTGGTAACTTGCCCAAATAAAAATAAAAAAAGCATAATAATATTATTCTCATAGCACTATAGATAGCACTAGAAAAAAAAAAGCCTTTGAAAATTTGTTTGCAATAACTCCATCAGTATCACCAGCAAAGCAGCTGCATTATTATCCTATTAAAGAAGAGAATTGTGCGCTGCATTTCGAGATTTCATAATTTGCCACATCACAAATGTTAATTCTCCATACCGACCGCTTCTGGCTCGTCCTTGCTTCTGTGCATGCGTGTTTGTACTTTGGACTTTTGTCCGATGGACTTGTGTACACACGCTCCGAAAATCTGACAACACACATTTGTCCGCTGAAAATTTTAACCATCCAACATTTGTCCGCTGAAAATCCAACAACAATTGTCCGATGGAGCGTACACAGCCTGTCATCAAACAAAAAAAATCCGATTGTGTGTGCGAAGCTTAAGGAGCTTAACAAGTGGCTGAGGAACTGGTGCAGGGAGCAGGGGTTTGGTCTGGTCTGACTTTTTGGTCGTTTACCAGCTCTATAGCAGGGACAGACTGCACCTAAATGGGGAGGGTGCAGCTGGGACAGGGGCGGGGCTGAGCCGACACCTGCCCTGGGCACCATGCTAAAGGGGGGACGTTCTGGCGATGCAACCCTCATCCTGCTTCTCCCTGACAGGAGTGACACCTCCTGTCAAAAGAAGCAGTGGCCGATAACTGCAGCTGGAGAGAGGATTCGTATTTCTCCTTTCTCCAGCCTGCAGGTGGCAATATAGAGCCAATTCTGAGACTGAGAACTCAGCTCAGTCTCAGAGTGGCACTGCTTAGTAGTGAGGGCCCTTCTTTCTCTCTCCTCGAGTCATGTGACAGTCGGAGAGAGGAAGAAGAAGCTGCCTCTAAATTCCAGAATGGAGTGGTGAGTGGGTTACCACAAGGTTCTGTCCTGGGATGAATTATTTCATAAACAATATAGAGGATGGCATAAATAGCTCAGTCTCAGCATTTGCTGATGATACAAAGCTAAGCAGGGCAATTACTTCACAGCAAGATATAGTAATCTTACAGGAGGACCTCAATAAAATAATGGGGTAGGCAACTACATGGCAAGTAATGTTTAAAAATGTAAAGTAATGTACCTGGGGGCCAAAAATATGAATGCAAGTTACTTGTTAGGAGGACACCATTGGGGGATTCCAGGGTGGAAAAAGATCTGGGGGTTCTAGCAGATCACATGCAATGGCAAGCTGTCGAAAGCAAAGCAAGGAGAATACTAGCATGCATTAAAAAGCTTATCTACTCAAGAGATAAATCTAGAATTCTACCAGTTTACTGGACTCTGGTTCGGCCACATCTTGAGTAAGCCATCCAGTTTTGGTCACCAGTCCTCAGGAAGGATGTGCTGGAACTGGAGAGAGTCCCACGAAGGGCGACAACGCTAATAAGGTGGCTGGAGGATCTCAGTTATGAGGAACGACTACAAACATTAAACGTATTCTCCCCGGAGAAGAGAGACGCTTGAGAGGAGATATGATAGTGAAATACAAATACCTCAATGGGGAGCCCAGCATAGGGAGGAAACTATTCAGAAGCGTTTCAATCTTAAACTGCATAGGGGGCTTCTTTACCGTTAGAGAGGGAAGGATATGGAACCACCTCCCACAAATAGTGGTGTCAGCAGTAAGTGTTGATAGTTTAAAAAATTTCTTAGATGGGCATCTTAGCGAACAGAATATACAGAAATATGGGAAATGATATTGACATAATCACACACACCTACACAGGTTGGACTGAATGGACTGGTGTAATTATTCTACCTCACCAACTATGTAACCCTTTCATCTGAAGATAACTCAGGGATCAGGACTCTCGCCCCACCACCATGTGGCAGCAACATCCCATGGAGTGAGTCGCATGCTCCCCAGAAATACTGAGTATTTTCTTTGCTTGGGGCAGCTGAACTGAGTTGTACACAGCAGTAAACAAAAGGTATGTACTGCTGGGAGGACAGCATTAAAGAGAACCTGTGCTTTCCCTGCATGGCCAAAACACAGGCTTGGTTTAAAGTGACTCTGTCACAGGGTCTAAAATAAAGGTATGTAATGAAAATGGAAGGATTTTTATTAAATACTTTCATTGGTATTGTTGATCTACATATAGGGACCCCATAAGGTGTTATTTCCCCCCTTCAAAGATGTACTTTCATAAAAAAAAAAAATACATCAGAGTTCTATTAAAGTAGAACTACAGGCAAAATGTTTTTTTACATTTTGGATAGAGCAAGGGAGGTTTACACCTGTCATCTGTGCCCCATTGTGGAAATTTGCCTTCATATCCTGTCCCATACTCAAACAGGAAGTGAAAGGAAATTCCTACAAACTAAGGGAATTCCTTGGGGACCCCCAGGTCACCAGAACTAGTGTCCCCATTGGAAAATTTTTCCTCTATTACTTTTCGAGGGTCAATTCAAAATTTGGGATTTTCTTTTACTTTCATTTTCAAAAATAATGGTAAACAGGACAAATAGAGAGGATGAATCTCCCCTTAACAGGGGCACAGACAGCAATACGATTTAGTACAGGCATAGATCACAGGCATGTGTCTGTCTAGTTCCGAAGGGCAGCAGCGGGTGACGTCATACGCAGCTGCCCTTCGGAACTAGACAGACACGTCTGTGATCTATGCCTGTACTAAATCGTTTTAAATGTGAGTAGTCCATGTTTGGGCATAAATAAACTTTATTATACAGTGAGCACTTACATCTTCTCCTTTTTATCATTTATTGTCTGGTGTCCCTATTGAGCTTTGAGGAGTCTGGAAAGGAGTGTGTGTGATCCGTTTCAACTCATTGATTATTGGGATCTGCTTGCATGACTATCTGTTAGTTCAGGAGTCCATGCCCTGAGGAGAGAGTAGATAATAAGACCGGAGGTGGAGGGACTGCCACCTATTGTGGATTATATCATCACTGGTGAAGGTTTTCTGGGACCTGTTGTCCATTAATTCTCTTGACTTACTCTCATTATTGCACTGAAAATACATTCTGGGACTTGTTGTTTTATTGGACTGTTTTGTTTGTGCTGCACTTATACCCTGATATAATAGTTCATATAATATAGTTAGTGGTGGAAGAAAGAAGACATAAAAAGAGCTTCATAGTGGTTCACACTAGGACTATTTGATACACATTAAAACTTTTGACACTTTTTTAAAATTCATATCGAGTTATACGGTGCACTAATTACACGCATTTGAATGTGTTTTAAATAAAAAAAATATATTCAAAATATATATATATATATATATATATATATATTTATATTGAATAGATTGCACTACGTACATGGTTATCATGACTAATTTTATGGATATCTTTATTTTGAGCGTTACACACTGGGGGAAATTTAATAAAACTGGTACACACAGAATCTGGTGCAGCTGTGCATAGTGACCAATCAGCTTCCAGACTTTATTGTCAAAGCTTAAAGGGGTTGTAAACCTTCGTGTTTTTTTTCACCTTAATGCATCCTGGCAGTGACCGACCCCCCCAGCCCTCCCAGTTTTACTTACCTGAGCCCCGTAATTCTGTTGGCGGTGACGCGCTGTCCCTCTCTCCACAAGGTCCCGGCTCATGATTGGATAGATTGATAGCAGCGCAGCCATTGGCTCCCGCTGCTGTCAATCAAATCCAATGACACGGGCGCCAGGGCCTGAGTCCAGCATTCGGCGGCTATGGACGCAAATGCTGGACTCGGGAGCGTGCCCACAAGGTAATCCTCTGGGAGAGCGCTTCTCCTAGGGAGATATCTGATGCGGAGAGGAGCAGTGAGAGCCACTGGGGGATCCCAGAAGAGCAGGTTTGGGGCCACTCCGTGCAAAGCGAGCCGCACAGTATGACGTTTGTTATTTATAAAAAAAAAAACAAGAAAAAAAAAAAAAAACAAGAAAAAAAAAAAACGAACACTTACAGTCACTTTGATTGAACAGGTTGAAGTAAGAAGCCGATTGGCTATAATGGACAGCTGCATCAGATTCTGAGTCCTCCAGTTTTAGTAAATCTCCCCCACTGTGTTTAGGATTAATTGCTGACCAAGCGCATGTAGCACTAACTCACGGTGGAGCTGCTGGTTTAAGCGGGTCTGTTACCTTTACCTTGCTTCCCTCTGTTTCACCAGCCCCGGGTCTAGGAATTACGTTGAGTTCACTGCTAGACGACACACGCACCAACACTGGAGTACGTTTTCAATGCTTTATTGAACAGACAAACTTTAGGAAGTAGCAGGAAAGAGGCAGAAAAGGAAACTTTCAGGAGAAACTCAAATATTTTCTTATAGAATCTTAGCGGCAAATGTCCTGGTAGAATTCAGATAACTAGGTGGAATGCCTTCCCCTTGTGGGACACACTCCTTGCTCGTCTGGATAGGCCTCTCTCACTGGTCTAGCAGCCAGTACGTAGCACAAACAAAAAGTCTCTGCCACAGACTTGCTTGGGGGGTAAATCCGTACGATCCTCTGCCAAAGGATGTATCAGATTTTTCTGCAGTGAAAGTCAGTCGCAGTGCCTGAACCTTTAGGCCGAACCGGCAACACTATGCTGTATAGTTACTTCTTTAGGATACGTCCTTCAGCCGAGTCACCAGGCCCCTCTATAGGCCAGCTCACCGCATGATCTCTTCAAGACGGGTCCTCCCCTGGGATCTCCTCGGCTGTCCAGCTTCGTCACACAGGACTGACAGCTCAGAACCATTCCTCGGCCGCGGTGGTAGGCCCCAGACAAGCCTCTGGACCCACCCCTGCGCTGCTGTATCATGGGCCTCCCGATCGGAGGACCACGGGGTAGCTCCTTAACGCATACCTGTCGGCCAGGAGGGCCAGCAGGTGGCTGTAAAACGACCCTAGAACATGGCGTCTGTCCCATAAATACCCTCTTCCCAGAATGCAACTCGGAGGACCACCGCCACCGAGCTTGTCTCCGAGACAGAGGAGCATCTATACACTTCGACAAGTTGCCTTTCCAACACTGACCAGTAGCAACAGCGACACCCACCGGTCAGCACGGAAGCACACACAACGTCAGCCAAGCTGGAACAGAGGCAAACTTTTAACCTTCCTAACACACAATTTACTAAATTTACCTAACCTGTGGTAGATTGTAAATCTACCAGCGCTACACACATTATTTAGCAACAGAGCTGCCTTTTAGTACATTCAATACACTATAACCTGCTACAAAGTCACACCGTACAGTCTGCTCACTGGGGAGAGGAGCCTGAAGACATTTTTCATCCTGCCTGCAGCAGACCGATGCCAAAATCTAAGCCTAGACATAGTCATTTACCTGGAGCTCAAGGGATTTTTTTTTTTTTTTTTTTTTAAACAAGCTAATGATGCTGTATATTGTGCTATTCCAGGTATTTCTGCGGACTTGTAAAAATACAGAAAGGTCTACTATGACAGTATTGTTGATAAAAGATTAACCAACCTATAGTCCACGCAAGAACCACACAGGCAGTTATATGTATTACATCAGTTTTATTGTTCATTTGACAGGTAAAAATCTGAATGGCAGAACAGCTGCAATGCTTCCGTGGCGATCACATGACCATGTACAGGGAAGAATAAATCGCACACAGCATTCCAATCACGCTAATATTAAAAATGTACAATAACCAGAACATTCTGTCTGCATCCACTTCTATATGAAAGCAGCAATTGAAGGTGGGGTTCCTGAGTATCCAGATGTCTGATCACTTCACCTTTATTGCTAACAATCTGCACTCTAGTAACAACCAAAACCTGTGCATTGATCGGCCGACTGATAGGAGCATTCAGGTATAGAAATAGGTGGAGGGATTTGGCATCCCCCCCAAACGTAATAGGAAGCGTCTCACTGGTGGAGACTGCTCTGGCTTAGAACCAGGCTGACTTATAGGCTTTGTTCAACTTGTAGGCACCAAGAGCAGTGTGAACGGCAAGCTTTTGTAAAGTACTCGCACAGCTTTCAAGTCAACATTGTGTACCCTTCAGGTCAATTTTTTGAATTTGTAAAACAAAACAGTACATAACTTTTATTGAAGGTGATAACAGGCTTTAAAAAAAACATCATGTAGTGCTGAAAGCCTTCAAGCAGTTTTGTTCTGGACAGGCCATTCACTCTCCCCAGGGGAATATGTGGAAAGTAGGCATCTGGGCAGGTTGGAGGGTTGGTCTTTCATGAAACTCCTCTCTGCTGTTTAAAGGGGTTCTTAAAGCTGGAGGTATTTCCTGGGCGGGCCTCCCAATCATGTGCTCACTCTGATTGGCCCTCACAGTTGTCAAGTGATTGGGAGCCTGTCTTACCAGCTCTGGGTCGCAAACAGTGACAGCCCAATCACAGTCCTGGGGGCTCAAAATTGAGCGTGGTCCCAGAACAGCAACACTAGTCGTATCCATATATGTGGTAGCATGGCAATTAAACCCACCGCCTTGCAGCCACAGATGGGTAAGGCCAGCAGGAAAAGATTAAAGTGACAGCCAGCACTCAAGTTAACCGGCCATAAGTTGGTTCGAATGCTGAACCGGCTGAGATTCGAACCATGTATAGGCAGACAATCTACCAAGTTGATCAATCAACTTGGGTACAACCAGCCTGTTGGATCTTACAGGGCGATTATCGCTAGCCAGTATAGCCGCTATTAATAATCACAGTCTTCTCCCGGAGGGGATAGCCGTTCCCGCCGGGAGAATACAATGACTCGGCAGGAGGGAGTCCCGTCAACACTGTGTACCCGTGGTTGCATTAAAGGAATTTGCACCGTGTATGGGCTTCTTATGATGTGTCATCCCTACCCTTGAGCTGAAGGGTGCTTTATTTAGTGTTTCGTCAGAAAAAGCTGTGTGAAGAAGGTCCTAGGTCAGGGTTTCTCAAATCCGGCCCACAAGGCGCCCCAACATGTGACGTTTTCAAGATTTCCCTCAGATGAAACGGCTGTGGTAATTACCAAGGCAGTGAAACTGATCAAATCACCTGTGCAAAATAATGGGTAGCCCGAAAACATGACCTGTTGGGGCGCCTTGAGGACTGGAGTTGCGAAAACCCTGTCCTAGGTTATATGGCTTTGCAGCTCCCTGAATGCCCCTGAAATTCAACAGTAGAGGACAGGTATGAATAGGAGTTGAAAACACCTATATGCTGGCTTGTGCCATAAATTCAGTCATGTGTTTTCATCATCTGACAGTTTTGCGTTTTCATGACGCCGAAAGCATAGCAGACACGATTGTTTTCAGGGATGGCAATCTAAGGATTCTTCATCATGCTCCACCAGCCACAAGACTATTAGTTAAATCCACCTGAGAGCTGACATCTACAGCAAAAGTAGTACTGCGTACAGCCAACACTTCTACCTCATACCATCATATGCGAGTCTAATATCAAAAAGGGATGAAAATTAGCAAATTTAACATCAGAATCATCAAAGACATGGCCTTAGGATAAAAAAAGTCTGATTCCCTGTTCTGACTCAGAAGTGATGAACTAGGGCCAATTATTACAAACGCATGAGGATCTCAGCGGAAGGGTGGACAGGCATGTTACATGAAAAGTAGGATCACTCAAATGGTTGTGACTGGGCAGGATAAACGGAGACTGTGCTTTGCCTTGTAGGGTTCACTTAATACCCACCCAACCTGCTACTTATGCTTCCCTTGTTTTCTCTGCTGCTGTCCTGTTCGCTTGTCAGAGAAGAGAAAGGGAGCTTAGAACTCTCTTCTTCGACCCATGTGCAGTACCGAGTACCTGAGTGGCCAACTGCTGTCCTGAGTACCATAACACAGGAATGGATCCTTAGTCCTGTGTAGGGTTGCACAGATACCCTTTTTTTTTTTAATCGGAGAGTACAAGTACCGATACTTTTGGTCAAGAACTCGCCGAGTACCGATACTTTGTGATGCGATTTGCATCCATACAAAATGAATGGGCGCAAATCGCACTGCAAAGAATGGCATGTACTTTTAACAGGAATGCGGTGCAATTCCTTTCCGAATTTTATTCCGTTTCTCCACCACTCCTATGTGAAACCAGGCTTGTCATCGTGATTTTGAGCCCGAGTTCACACAGGAACGGGAAAGCCCCCCTGCATGACGGGTTCCACCAGCTCAGGCTCCCATCCGATTGTGGACATATGCAGCTGCTCCTGCCTATCCCATGACTTTTTTTTACTCCAGTCTCCAGTGGTTCGAGCCATCCATTGGACCCCCACCTTATCCCCCACCCAGTCCCGCGCTGTACCAGATTTCTGACAGCGGGGGATCGGCAAAGCCGCTTAACCGATCCGGGGATTTGAAATCCCGGGGGCTTCTCTACTTTCCTGACAGTGCAGACTAGACCGATTCTGATTGGTCAGCGTCGTCCATATGACGATGCTGCCCAATTAGAATCCCTGTAGTCCATACTGTCAATACTAGAAGGGGATGGCTAAAATGGCGGGGGGGGGGGGGGGGGGGAGAGAGGCTGGGGGGGGGGGGGAGAGAGACAGGAGCAGCCGCAGATGTCTACAGTCGGATGGGAACCTGTCATGCAGGGAGGTCTCCTACATTGCTCCTGTGTGAACTTTAACAAGCCTGGGATCACACAGGAGTAGTGCGGGGAAACCACACACATTTCGGACAGGAATCGCATTGCATTCCCGTTTATATCGCATGCAATTATTTGCAGTGGAATTTGCGCTCATGCATTTTGCATAGACGCAAATTGTACCACAAAGTATTGTTATCGGGAGCATTTTTTTTTTTTTACGAGTACTCGTGATAATACTTGGTATTGGTGCATCCCTAGTCCTGTGTAATCTTTTACTGGACCAAATTGAAGCTTAAACAAAGCCCTGGGGAAACACATGAGTTGTCAAGCTAACAGAAGCCAGCTATAAAGGAGCAGGGGGCCAAAGTACAAGTTCACTTTAAGACCAGGCGATCAACTGCTTTATTTTACGCTCCTGTGATCACATAATCTTTACATTCATCCTTGAGAATTATAGCAACAAATCACAAGTATTAAATTACATTAACTTAAAAACGGAGCCCAAAATTAGACCCTTCAACAGCCCAACCACCAGCTGTCTTAGCTTGTCATATAAAAACACACAGATAGATTTCTGTTGCTCCTTATATTGGAAGTCTTAGTTTATCTGCCCGTGCCCAACAATGACACTGTTCATAAAAGCTCCACTGCATTGCAACAGAGATGCTATACTGGCATTCACCAGCAGGGGGAGCTGCAGGGCATACGCATCATCAGTGTCCCGTGCAACAAGAAGTCAGTGATAATTGAGAAGCGTAGCCCTGATTTATACAAACAAAATATGAAAATCACCTAAGTACTGGCCAGTATATTAGAAATATTAGCCTAAAGACTTGGCTTCAAATAGATCATGGCCTACAACTTTAAAATTAATCTTTTTTGCATAGCTTCTGATATTATGCTTTTCTTCATTAGTGTTACTTGGTAATATTTTTCGTCTTTATCCATTGAACATGATTAGATCCATGGGAGACTTGTAGCTAATGGAGGGGGTGTGCTAAATACTTGCTACACTGATGCGTAGCACAGTGTGATGGGACCACTTTGAAAAAGGAGACAGGTTATTGGTCCTACTGAGACCAAGAAGCTTAGATTACAGCATAAAACCCACAGACTACTGGCGTGTTACTCCAGAAGGGGCATACCCCCCTTGGGATAACAAGTTGCATTGTTAATAGTTTTGAGTCCAAGAATCATGGGCCCCAGATGCAAGTGGCAGGGGAACTTTAAAGAAAAACTCTACTGAAGAAAACATAGAAACCGCTAATGGTGCTTTCTCCAGCCACCTGTCATGTTGATCCTTTGACTTCAACATCTTCTAGAGGGAAAAATGTAAATCAGGAGTTTTGTTTTAGAGCTGAACAAACTTGCTGCATGCTTATTCTGGATTTAAGGTCCAAAAGTCAAGCAACAAGCAGTATCATTAGCAGCCTCCATCTATCATTCAATTTACTTTAAAGTAGAACTAAAAGGCAAAACTTTTTTTTTTTCAGTCTAAATAGAGTAAGGGAGGGTTATAACCCCTGTCAGGTATGTGTTTGCCATTTGTGTCCCGTTGGGGGGATTTTCCTTCACTTTCTATCCAATAACTCAAACAAGAAGTGGGAGGAAATCGCTTCAAAGTGAGGAAACCTATGGCGTTCTAACCCCTCTCCACTCTGTACAAAACTAAAAAAAATTAAAATAAAATAGTCTTTAGTTATACTATAAAGAGGCAAGAAAAGTGATCTTTTTTTTGTATGCCTGTTTTAGTGGTGGAGGTAGGTGTTTTGATGCCTTCACAGCACTGATGTCCTGCACAGAAGAATCACCATCAGAAAAACCATGCAGAAACCATTCCGAAAAAAACAGGTCTTAGGTTATTGTATTCATTACATTTTGTTTCTGTAGCTCCATCTTCTCCTTCCCATCTCCTGAAAAAAACAGTGCCTGTCTCACTGCTAAATTGTTCAATTCAGAGACATAAAACAGGATATTTGGGCTCACCGTAAAATCCTTTTCTTGGCGTGCATTGAGGAACGCTTTTCATCTCTACAGGTTATACTGGTTGCCTACAGTAAGACTGTACACTGGCAAACCAAAAAATAAAAAATAAAAAATAAAAAATGTAGGCCAGCCCAACATTACCCCTCCTATTACCAGTATGCCTCAGTTTTGTAGCGGGCAGTGCCAAGAGCATGATCAGAAAACACAATGGGATAGGCCCCGTGTCCCTCAATGGGCTTAAAGAAAAGGATTTTAAAGTGAGTACAAAAATCCTTCTGTTTTTCATCCATTGAGGGATACAGGAAATCTTAAACTTTAATAGGTCCAAAAGCAATCCAACTGAAGGGTGGGTAATAGCAAACAAATGCTAACAGGCCCAAGAACAAAACGGAGAGTGGAGGGCACCCTGCGGATCAAACAGATGCCTATAAAAAAAACTTTGCCCCAGGAAGATGGCATCAGAAGACGACCCCCAACATCCACCTTGTAAACCATGTTAACAGAGGACCAGGTGGCAGACTTGCAAATCTGGGAAAGAGTAGACTAATGGCAAAAACAATATAAAAAAAAAAAAAAAAAAGAGGGTAGCAAAAATAGTTTAGTCTCTCTCACAATAGACCTAAAGGACCACCCTCAGCTGGCCTACATTCATTTTTATTTGTCAGTGTTCAATCCTGCAGTAGGCAGCAATGTAACCTGAATGTGAACGACTTCCTTTGTCCCTCAATGGAGCAAAAGAAATATAGTTTAGGTGTGGACTTTTATTGCTTTACATTAAATAGCCATTTAATATCTGAAAGGGTTATTTTTGAACGACTTTTTCAAAAGTTTCCTTTTCTTTCTCTCCTCAGCGATATCAACTGAACATTCCCTGTTATCACCACCCTTAAGCTAGAGGTATTTTAAGAAGCAAGAACCTTTACAAATAACACTCAAAAAAAAAAATCAAAATTATAAAATGTGTGCCATAGGCATATCCAATGTGCATGGTAATGCTATCAATGCTTTGAAAAATCTATTTCTCAATTGAAATAAAAAAAATAAAAAATAATAATAAAGAAAGCGATGCATGGTAATGAGAATACGGCATGCTCTTGTGAATTGAACTTTACATCAGTTACAAGGACCATTGTCTCCATTAGACATTAGTAATTCAAGCACACGGCATCTCTACTGCCCCCCCTTCTGGTGGACACCCTACCAATAATACTACCTTTATTTTGTTTTATACAGCTTTCAGAAATATTTTTGCAATAACTTAAATACTTTTATATTATATTTATAAAATTCGGGATGGGAGCTGAAGAAGGGAGAGCATAGATAAGTATTAAAAACAGAATTTCCTGAATCCCTTCTATAGTGCAGGGTAGCAGAAAAGCCAATAATGGGGTTCTTAAACAGGTACTGGTATTTTGGGAGCAGCGATGAGCTGTAACCTTTAAAAAACAGCCTCAAATCAATCATAATATTGATTGCTAACCATTACAGCATTGAACTCCTGTTTCCACTATTATTTTATGGCCACTTTGTGTCATAGTGATGTCACAGGTACCATGTGAACAAGCAGACAGTTTCTTTAAAGCAGAAGTAAACCCATCCATTTAACAGTTTAAAAAAAACAGTTACATTTCCGGAACGTGCGGGAATGTAACTGTCACATTGGTTGTGTTCTCACCCAAACTGTTAAACCATTGAATGGCTGGTGTCATAACTGATCACATGTGCAGCATTACGGCAGTTGAAGATTAAACAGAGGTCAAGATGGCAGCTTCCTTGGCTGAAATCGATAGGAGGGTTTACTTTCACTGTAAGAGAACTTAATGTGAAGACAAATAGTTAAAGCCCTAGTCCAACCAAAGCAGGGAAGAGTTAGAACCACTGTCAAGGTTTATATATGCTGTCAGCATCCCTGTTGAGCTTTGCTCGCCACTTCCTGTTCTAATACCCATCACCTGACAGGAAATGTGGTAAAATCCCACACAGTGGGGGCACAGACAGCAATAAAATCCTGATAGAGTTTCAAACTCTATGGCTCGTGTCACACAAGCCAGCAGCCCACTTACATTTTGCCAACAAGCCTGAACCAGCAACATTCTGCAGCCTTCCTATGATAACCATTCATATATGCACAACTTCAATTTGCAGAAACGTCAAACTAGTTCATGCACTACTTTGGTCTGACTTTCATGCAACTTGTGGGCCATAGACTTCAATGTTAACCCTAAAAAGTTGCATAAAAACCTGAATGCTGTGCAATGCAACAGTTGTCCATTTAACTGATCAAAGACAAAGTTGCATTCAAGTTGCACCCATCCAAAGTTGCGTGAACGATGCACCAAATTTGCACTCCAAAGTGTGAATGGAGCCTAAGTGCAATCCTCTCCTTGGGGATTCTGCTGCTGGCATCTGACTAGACGTTACTCTACTAGAGAATGTGTTTAAATGCTGGCTAGGCCCCCACTGGAAGGATTCCCCCCCACTTCCTGGTCTGTGACACACTGTCAAATACAAAGGAAGTGAAGGAGAAATCTCCCAAATGGGGACTTACAAAGTTGACAACTTTTCATAAATGATTAAAAAGTGCAAATTTGCACTTTGATTCTCCATCACTTTCTGTCCCACAGAAAAGTGTCAAACGGGACAAATAGGAGGACACGAACGTGCAGGCCATCCAAAATAATAAGAAAACATTTGGCTGGAGGGGGTTGGGCTTTAACGGAGTTCACAATGTTGATCAGGGGTCTCAAACTGGCGGCCCTCCAGCTGTTGCGGAACTACAAGTCCCACCATGCCTTGTCTCATGGGATTTGTAATTTCTCAACAGCTGGAGGGCCACCAGTTTGAGACCCCTGATGTAGATTTTCTCTGACACAAGCAGAGAGACACAGCTCTGGGGTCTGTGAGTAATCACATGGGTTATCTGGCAGCATGAATGTGGAAACTCAGGAGGACACTACCTTTTCTTTAACAAAAGGGATATCGCTGCACTGGAAGGAAGTACAGCTGCTAAATCAGGCTTCTCTGTTCCCCTGCAGGTGAAGGGATAATAAAGGATTGGTTTGACAGCAGCAAAATTCTTTTACATGGCCTTCACTTTGATCTGCTTCATCTTCATTTGTTTCTTTTCTATCTTCTTCTGCTCACGGCGCTGGGCGGCTTCCTGAGAGAGTGGTAAAAAGAACAAAGCGTTAAACATTCTGTGCCAAAAAAAAAATGTAAAACTATGCACTGTAAGAGGAAAGCAAGATTATGCATGAACTGTTCTTGCTCCTGCAGTTTGTATCGTATACAATGTGCTAGTGATGGGCTCGGGCGTGTTTGCATCAAACCCGACAAAAAGCCGCCACTGCACACCGCCAATCATAGGCAGTGTGTGCTCGTGCAGCTGCGAGTTGGGAAATGCCTCACTGCCTATGATTGGTGGTATGCAGTGATGGCTTCCTAGCGGGTTCGATCCACACACAACTGAGCCCATCATTACAAGGTGCTTACTTCCAGCCGACGCTGCTTGTCAGGATCTTCTTCGTTCATGATGCGCTCCTTTTCTGCACGTTTCTTCTCCTCCCGCCGGCTTTGGGCTGCTTCCTGGCGTTGCACGTGTGTTTGCTTCAAGAAGTTTTCTTCCACGCGGGAACGGTTCTTATCAGCTTTCTGTTTGCCCTGCCATCAACAAAACATTTATGAAGGGTAACTGTGCAAAATATAGGGATGAGCAGCACAGATGGCAATTACATGCACAAGTCCAGACAAATGTCTGAAAATATAACTTATGTCTTAAAATGCATATAAAGACAATGGAGGGGAATTTATTCAAACAGGAACTGACAGAATATGGTGCAGATGCGCAAAGGAACCAATCAGCTTCTATATTCGATTTTGTCCAGTTCAGCTTTGAAAAAAAAAGCTAAAAAAGCTAAAAGGTGATTGGTTGCCATGCACAGCAGTTCAGAATCTGGCTGCATCAGTCTTTGTAAATTCCCCTCAATATTTTCTTCCTTTAATGGAGATGGAAATGGTTGAAAACACATCAGGTTTGGAAAAAGAAAAGGTGTACAAAAAGTGGACCTAAAAAGGTAAAACTCCCATCCCCCCCCCCGCCCCCAATTTTGCCTAGTAAGGGAGGGTTATAACCCGTCAGGTTTTTTTTTTTTTTGTCATCTGTGTCCCATTGGACAGATTTCTCAAATGGGAGAGTACTCCATATAAATATGTCATGCTATGTTATTATTAGGCATGTTTTAGTTATTTTTAGTCATTCTAGTAATTTACTATATTTACTGTGATTATATAATGTACTATGAATGTGTACTCGCGCTTTGTATGTTTTACATATGTTGGTTAGGGTGCCCCCTTAAGTTACTTCTGTGTCTGGGCGTGGACTTCCAAGTCCCATTACATAAATATCATTCTTAAGATGGCTCCCTGAATGGCCTGAAGGCGCACGCATGTTCCGAATGCAAAGCCACCTTCTTCCCGGAAGTGACGTCACCCCCACACGGTCAGCGTTCTCCACTGCCCAGATTGAGCTGCCTATACTGGATACCACCAAGCCAGGACTCGCAAAAACGTGGGCACATCGGGATCAACTACGGGTTTCACATCGCGGGATCACCATGCTTTGCAAAGCGCTGTTTTTTTGCCCCCCTGTGAGTAGCTGACTTTTTATGGTTAAACAGTTTCCGTATGTAATCCCCAGAGATTTTCCTTCACTTCCTGTTCAATAGCCAAAACAGGAAGTGAGAAGAAATCCCTCCAACGTGAGGGAATCCCAGAGTGTCACCAAAATTAGTGTCCCCATTGAAAATTTCACCTCTATTAGTGTTCTGATTCCTTTTGCTATCACTTTCAATAATGGTAAACAGGACAAATAGAGAGAGTGAAGCTCCCTAACATGGGCACAGACAGCAAAAAAGCCTGACAGGTGTTCTAATCCTTCTCCACTTTGTCCAAAACTAACAGAAGTTATAGTTATACTTAAACCACTTTCTGCCCAAGGCTATTCTGACATTTCTCACATAAATGTAAAAATAAGCTTTTTATTTTTAACTAGAAAATTATTTAGAACTCCCAAACATTATATATTTTTTTAAGCAGAGGCCCTAGAGACTAAAATGTTGGGAGCTGCAATTTTTTTTTATATGTCACACGGTATTTGCACAGCATTTTTTTTAACGCAATTTTTGTAAAAAAAAAAAAAAAAGAACACTTTAATGAAATTTAATGCACAAACACAATATAATACCCAATTGGTTGGAAAAATATAAAAGAGGGTGTTACCCTGAGTAAATAAACACCCAACATGTTCTGCTCTAAAATTGTGCATGCTTGTGGAATGGCAACAAACTACGGTACTTAAAATTCTCTATAGGCGACACTTTAAAGGGGTTGTAAGCCCTCACTGGTGTTCACCGTAATGCATTCTATGCATTAAGGTGAAAAACCTTTTGGGAGGCAGCTGCCTCCCAGAGCCCCCCTTTTACTTACCTGAACTCCATCGTTCCAGCAGCGGGGACAAGCACAGCAGCTCCAGCCACTGTCTCGGGTCCTCATTGGATAGATTTATAGCAGCAGGACCCATTGGCTCCTGCTGCTGTCAATCAAATCCAGTGACACAGGAGCCGAGGCCGAGTCCTGCTGTCGGTGTCAATGGATGCAGCAGGACTCGGAGCGTGCCCGCACAGGTGACTCTCCATGGGGGCATTTGAGAAGGAGCAGGAGCCAGGAGCACCGCGGGGAAACCATAGAAGAGGAGGATCGGGGGCCACTGTGCAAATCACTGCACAGAGGAGGCAAGTATAAGCACTTTTTTTGTTTTTTAAAACAAATTTTTACAATCACTTTAAAAGCCTTTACAGGTTACCAGTTGAGTTACACAGGAGGTCTTGGTGCTAGAATTATTGCTCTCGCTATAACCTTTGCAGCAATACCTCACATGTGTGGTGCAAACACGATTTAGATATGCTTGCTCTACCTACCCGCGTTCACCTTTGCGTGCAAGCGGGGGGGTTAAATTTTTTTTAAAAATTTTATTTTCACATAGTCTCTTTGAAAGAAATTTGTAGTCACTTTTATTGCTACCCTGTTTCCCCGAAAATAAGACCTAGCGTGATTGTCGGTGATGGCTGCAATATAAGCCCTACTACCCAAATAAGCCCTAGTTAAAGTCCTTGTAGGTCTTATTTTCATGGTAGGGCTTATTTTCAGGGAAAAGGGGTAGGGCTTATTTGGGGGGTAGGGCTTATATTGCAGCCATCACTGACAATCACGCTAGGTCTTATTTTCGGGGAAAAAGGGTATCACAAGGGATGAACAACGTGAAAGCATGATAGCAACGTGATAGCATGGGCAGTGAAAGGTTCTTTTTACTGAGAAATCTGGGGTCTTGGTTTGATCAGATGCTTTTAAGGGCAGAGGAGAAATCTGGGGGTCTAATAGACGCCAGATTTCTCAGTAAAAAGAACCTTTCACTGCCCATGCTATCACGTTGCTATCATGCTTTCACGTTGTTCATCCTTTGTGATACCCTGTTTCCCTGAAAATAAGACCTAGCGTGAAAGCAAACCAAGATCGGTTCGATCAGATGCTTTCACAGGCCCGTTTACAGTAGACTGAAACCAGAAAGGACATAATGCTTGTGGCTTCCGGTTTCTTAAACGATAGAGATGATCGGGGGGACATTCCATTCCTCGGTCATTTCTATGGTCAGGCTCCTTGGTGGGTCGCATGTAAAATTGACCCAGTAGCTATTTAGCTGCTTAGATCCCTTTTACTTTATTCAGCATCGACTGAAAAGAAAAAAATAAATAAATCTGGGGTCATGCCTGCAGCCATAGCACAACCACTTCAAATCAGAGGGCGTACAGGTACGTCTTTTTGAAGGAAGTGGTTAAAGGAGACAGAGCTGAGGATAAGCATCCACATTCTGATGATGCTCAGCAGCAGTCTACAGAGCAGGCAGGAAGTAGCACTGAAATTTTACTACCCTTCCTACAATACACCTAGAATACAGCAGAGGAGTAACTAACAAAGTTATGTATGCATGTAACATTACATTGCTTCCCCAGGCAAAATCGTTCAGAATTGGGACTCAAGTTGATGTAACGTGCATCCACTTACCTCTCTGTTCAAACGGAACTTCCTTACTTTGTCAATGCTGTACAGGATCATGTTCATTAGTGGCAGAAGGGCCTCCATATCTTTAACAGATGCGTTTCCTCCTCCAGGCACTGTCAGGAAGGAAAAAAGTTTACTCCAGTACAGTCTTACAGCATTATCTGCCTTACAGTGCATGTATAGATCAACCGTCAGCGTCTCGCTACTTACCATTAAATGTAAACAAAAGAGTCTTCTTAGTTTCTGGCAGTTTGAGTGGCTGCCCCTCCCTGTAACAAAGGATGGTATGAGACCACAGAGCCACAAATTACCATTAGGATCTCTGGAGGATCTAGAGCAGTCTTTCTCAACCTTTTCAACACAGAAGAACCCTTGAAATAATTCTCCAGTCTCAGGGAACCCCTGCTAATAATTAGAAATCTACAACTCATGATACATTAGTGTGCTGGTCGGTGGGAAGAATGGTCCTTACACTTGTGGTCATTGGGAAGAATTACCTCCTTACAGATAGCCAAAAAGATCAATGTGTCGGTGGGAACTTATCCTAGAGGCAGAAATGGCTCAATGCTGAAGGAACCCCTAGCAACCTCTGGAGGAACCCTAGGGTTGCACGGAACCCTGGTTGAGAATCACTGATCTAAAGCCACAGGTCTCTTTTTATATAAGGCAGACAATATGGTTTACCCTCTGATACAGCAAATATGTTTAAACAGTACCTGCAAGGTGTGAATTTATTTCAATAATTTAAAGTGATTGTAAACGATCACCTTGTAAAACTATCCATTCAGTTTAAAATAGAAATGACAGGCAAAAGATTTTTGTATAGATATGAAAAAAAAAACAACAGAATACCTTTTTTCCCCTTTTTATAAGTAATCACATTCTCTCTGTTCTCAGCTGTATAAGAGCTGGCGGGAGGAGAAGCAGCAGCACACTGAGCTTCCCAGTGATAGGATGTGCAGGGGGGGGGGGGGTCAGGACAAGTGTGATCATCATTGGAGAACAGGCCCAGTTCCCAACATAGCTAGAGAACTGACCACTGGTGTGCTCTCCTGCTTAGTGTGGTCAGTTTTCAACTAGGAAAGCAAGGAGACTGACAGGAACACCAGGGATTCCACACAAATGAAACAATACAAAGAGAACAGGATACTTTCTCATACAAGTACATGCAACAGCAAGCACATATCAGGAATATGAAATGCTGGGGTAAACACTTTAACCACTTTCCGACCGCAATATGCAGCAGTTTACAAGTGGTTTACCTGGCGTTATGGCTAAAGCCATCAGCCATAACCCCAGTATCTTTTTTTTTTTTTCAGCCGGCGACTGGCTCTCTTGTGAAAGTGATCCGAGCAGCTCATTAGCTACTGGATCGCTTTCTCTCTGGCTTACCATTTCCACAGGCTCGCCCGAGAAACAATCCGACTGTGCCGCTGGCTGGTCACAGAGGCAGTGAGAGACTAGATTGTCTCTGATTGCCTATATGCCCCTGGATGACCATATAGGCATATGACCAGAGTGGAAGTAAACATTTTTTTTTTTAATGCAAAAGATCAAAATGTTCTCTCGATCTTATGAAAATGGAAAATGATGGAGGCAGTCCCAGGACCTACTGCAAGCGGTTTGTCCGTTGGCTGATACAATACATAGCTAATCTCCACATCATTTGTACCTTGAAACTGCTACATGCACTCTGATTTATGCAGTTTCATTTGAATGTATTGGAAGGGTTATTGGTTACACATTGTCGATGTAATAACCTGGATAATGCTCTTGCGATTTAAATAAAATATTAAAAAAAATAAAATAAAAGAAGAAGATCAAAATATTATTTTGATCTTTTGCTTTTAAAAAGGAGAAGAGAGATTTGGGGTCTTTTGGACGACAGATCTCTCCATAAAGAGGACTGATCATTCTATTTCTATTGCAAGGGATGTTTACATCCCCATCTTTCAATGCTCGCACGCAAAAGCGAACACATATGCAAGTCGTGCACACATATGTAAGCAGTATTCGCACTGTGAGGTATCGCGTTTAAAGCATCGCCTATGGAGATTTTTTTAAGTACCATAGTTTGTCGCCGTTCCAGGAGTGTGTGCGCAATGTTACGTTGATTTACTTGTAACATCAGCTTTCATATTATACAAACAAAATTGGGGAGATATATATATATATATATATATATATATATATATATATATATATATATATATATATATATATATATATATATATATATATATATATATATATGTATATTTAATTTTTTTCATTTGAATTTTTTTCATTTGAATTTTTTTTTCCCCTGCGAAAATACCATGTGACATAAAAAAATTAGCAACAATCACCATTTTATTCCCTAGGGTCTCTAAGATAGAAGAGGGCTAAGATGTGCTCAATCTTCTGGCACCTTCCCTCATCCATTCTGGAGATGTCCAAAATTATACTGGTACCGGCAAAAAGTGCTAAATTTGTTAACCACTTTAGCTCCAGAAGATTTTACCCCCTTCATGACCAGGCCATATTTTCCTATTTAGCACTGCGCTATTTTAACTGGTAATTGTGCGGTCATGCAACACTACCCAAACAAAATTCATATCATTTTTTTCACACAAATAGAGTTTTATTTTGGTGCTATTTTTTGATCACCAATGGGTTTTTCATTTTTTGCGATATAAACGAAAATAGACCAAACACTTTTGAAAAAAAATGATATTTTCTTTTATGGTACTTTCTGCTATAAAAGATATCAAATAAAAAAAAAAATCTAAAAAATTTAAATTTCTTGTTTTTCACCATTATACATTCTTTATACATGTCTTAGGTAAAAGAAAAAAAGAAAAAAAACTTAAATATATATATATATATATATATATATATATATATATATATATATATATATATATATATATATATATATATATATATATTTAAATACTAATGGCGGTGATCAGCGACTTCGATAGTGTGTCGGGCAATCTGACACCTGATACTGGGGGGGGGAACGACGACTGACTAACAGCCACTGAGATCACCAGTAGCACTAATACTGGTGATGTCAGTGGCAGTTAGAGTAAAAAAAAAAAAAAAAAAAGAAAGCACGTTGCTGCTGTCAGTAGAGAGCCCTGTGTGGTTTACCCACACAGGGCTCTCTTCAGCCATTCACTCAGCCAATTGGCAGGTTCTGGCCATAAATTATTGTCCGGGACACGCTGATTGGCTTGTGCTGTAGCGAATGGCAGAGCACCCTCTACCTGCAAATACAAAATCATGTACATGTGCATCCTCTACCTGCAAACACAAAATCATGTACATGTATGTGACTCAGCGCAGCGGGGCCGTCTTGCCGCAGTATAAGTGCCCTGGGCGGTCCTGAAGTGGTTACATCCTATATGGATTCCAGATTCTGTTCTATGTCTATTAGGGTACGTAAACTCTAATGACCTGGATCATGACCAGGTAGTGGCTATTGCAACATCAATTCGCACGCAAGTTGGGCTTTGCCCAACCCTCCTACCCTTGGGAATTGGATACGGGAAATGGATAAACATGTAATGTTTGAGAAATACACATACGATCAACGTAATGCTTAAAAGATGTGAAAACATTTGGAAAAAACGTATGGATGCATCACGTTCTACTCTTGCTCTGTAATAGAGGTTGGGTATGTTTTGAGTAGATTGGGATGGCCTGTTATAGAGTTTCTATATACTATTGGTATTATATATTGATTATTCTGAAATATTTTTGAATACTATGCATCAATGTTGTTACTTATATTCTGGTGCGCTTATTGCTTTGTTAGGCAACTTTGTTCTTTTTTTCTGTATTTGTTATGACATTTTTTTTCTCCTATAAACATCTGATGGAAAAATCTGATGGAAAAAATTCCATAGATTTCCTACATCCTGTAGTTCTAAGTGGGAGCGTCTCCCTACTATAGTCATATGTTTACTCCCGGTTGTAATAAGAGGAAAAAGTGCTGGTAAGAGCAGCGAGCCTAACATATGAGCCGAAAATGACACCAATAGTATACAAACCACCACACACACACACACACACACACACACACACACACACACACACACACACACACACACACACACACAACCATATTTGAGATTTCTGCCAGTTCTTTAAAATCATAGCTGGCTACAAACTTAACCAGAAATATACATTTTTATTAACACCAAATGTGGACTTACTCCTTAATACAGCGACTATAAATATCCTGAGCTAATAGGGCAGGGAACCCAAAGCCATGACATCACTCACATATAATAGCTCCCTGCTCGGATTACTTACTCTTGCATAATTTTTGGACCAGAAAATTGGTCCGAGAAATGGATGGATTCAATCTTATCAGCGTAGTTTGTTAGAAAGTGAACCATCTGTGGGAGAAAGAGAGAGCACATGTAATAGTTTGTCTAGAGGGAATTGGGCTAAAGCTATGAAGAGGTAGAGTTTTCATTCCCCCACCTTGGTGTCCAGGACACCGTCTGTCACCTCCCCCATCTCGGACAGAATAGCCAGAGATTCCGGGAGCCCCAGCTTGGCTGCAGACTTGGGTTTATCACTGCAGAACTCACTCTACATAGAAGAAAACAAGACCTGTTAGCGTGTTTATATCACAATCATAATTCATCAGCTACCAAAATATGGGAACCTTACCAAGTCCTGCATCTCTTTCTGCAGCCGTGCCAGGGTCTTTCGAGTACCAACGGCAAACACATACGTATCCATATCGTCATCATTCATGGTCACTTTTACTTGCTTGGGAGTGATAGAGACAAAAGGAAAACATTATTTTAAAACACACCACCGAACTGTGGATCTGAGATGATTTTCATTAGTAGAAAATGGCAAGCAATAATTCTGGAGCTCTTTATACCAGATTTCGATTTTCCCCAAAGATTTAGGCTGGGTTCACACATGTACGGTGCGAATTGAGGCTGGGTTCACACAATTGCAATGCCAGGCATCACATGTAATTTGCACCGCGTTGCTGTGCACATCACCAGATTACTCTGCAAACCAATTTGGGGGGGGGGGGATAACTTTACACTGACACCCACAGAGGTTTGCAGATGTCAGTGTGATCTGCCTGCGAATCATATGCGATGCGGGAACCCACACAGCATCGCATGTGTGTGAACCCATCACGGAGGCTGGATTCACACTGGTGCGAACACAGACATCACATGTGATTCGCACTGCAGTGCTGTGCAAATCACATGCAATGTCTGTGCGATGCAAATTCAGCCATACAAACTGCATGGCTGAAATTGCATGGCATTTGCACCAAAAATGGAGCAGGACCCTATTTTGGTCCGCACTGGAATCAGATCGCATGGGTGAGAACACCCATGCGATCTGATTCTTGTACCATTTGACAGTTTGCACTGCGATCTGATCTAGGGGTGTCATTAACTTTCTATTGACACCCGCAGCAGTTCGCAGAGGGCAGTGTGAACTGCCTACAAGTGACATGCGATGCGGGAACCCACACTGGAATCGCGCTGGTCTCCGCATATGTGTGAACCCAGCCTGAAGCTCTGTTTTCACAGTTAAGTGACAATGACGTGGTTGTTCAGCATTTCAGGTCAGGTTTAAAACAGGATCAGGTCTGCATAAGGATCAGGTCAGGATTTTATCCTGTTAACAACTGAATGACATGTGTGCAATTCAGAAGCATTCCCATAGAAGTTGATGGGCCTGAATTTGCACCTGAGACGGACCGCACTGCTCAGGAAATTGACAGGACTCTTTCAATTTGCACTGAAATCGCACTCTGGCTGCACCGGACATACAGTATGTGAACAGGCACAATAGAAAGCAATATTCTTTCACATGTCAAGCAAACTGGATGCGGTTCAAAACGCATTCAATTTGCATATGTGTGAACGTAGCTTTAATGAGAGGCAATACGGGGAAGAAAGATCTAAAAAAAAATACATACCACTTGATCACAAGTTGGACGCATCATACGAGCCAAAACATTCAACAGGTCCTGGCGTTTCAAAAACTGGAAAACAGGAAGAAACTTTGAATACCATTCCCGCAGAGAAGCAAACAATTGGAACATATCCTTCAACTGAAACTTAAAAAAAAAAAAAAACTATGGCTAGGGCTGTGTGATCTTTTAGAAACATTACATCCATTAGAAATAAAGGATCTCTATAATACTGCAAACATAAAAACATAATGCTGTGAAACCTTTTCTACAACCAATTTGTTTGTGTTCTAATGCTTTTGCTTAAAGAATATTGCTGTCAAACATATGACGTCTGCCCGATCTGCAGCTGGAGGGTCTCTGTTAAGGCTCAAGTATTTAGATTTTTGCAATAAGCAATAAATCAGCATTTCAATTTGATTTGCTTGGCTGCTGACTTATACCTGTTTCTATTAGAATCTATAAACAAGGATCAGGGAGGAGCTGTTGGAGGAGCTCAACTACTTAAAGACCCAGCCCTTTTCTGACATTTGCTAACAAGTAAAAAAATCTGTATTTTTTTGCTATAAAATTACTTAGAACCCACAAACATTTATTAGCAGAGACCTAGAGAATAAAATGGCGGTCGTTGCAATTTATGTCACACGATCTTTGCGCATCAGTTTTTTAGTTGTGTGGAAAAAATACATTTGAATGAATAAAAAATAAATAAATAAATAAATATATATAAAACCACACATGATATATATCCCATTTTTTTTTTATAATATGAAAGATGATGTTACACCGAGTAAATAGATACCGAACATGCGATGCTTTAAAATTGCGCGTGCTCGTGGAATGGCGCCAAACTACAGTACTTAAAAATCTCCATAGGCGATGCTTTAAAAACTTCAACAGCTAACCAGTTTAGAGTAACAGAGATCTAGTGCTATAATTATTGCTCTCGCTCAGACGTTCAGGGCGATACCCCACATGTGTCGTGCAAGCTCCGTTTACATATGTGGGCGTGACCTACATATGTGTTCACTACTGCGCTCAAACAGGCAGGAGCTTTAAAACAATTGTATTTTTATTTATTTTTTATTACACTTTTACAACGTCCCTTTAAAAAAAATTTTTTGGATCACTTTTATTGCTATCGCAAGGAACGCAAGCATCCCTTGCGATACCGATACAGCATGACAGGTCCTCTTTATGGAGAGTTCTGGGGTCTTTAAGACCCCAAGTCTCTCCTCTACCCTTAAAAGCAAAAGGTCAAAAAATAAAAATAAAAAATGTGTATCTTTTGTTTTAAAAAAACAAAAAAACAACATGTTAACATGGGGACAAAGGTAAAGGTGTTGGCGCTACAAAATATTCTATAGATAGAGATTCAACAAAGTAAATGGTGCATAGTAAACCATGTGCAAAAGATAGCAAACTATTGCAGTCCAATGTGACAATCCCAACACCATAAAAACATAAGTCCTTGTTTGATGGATACGGTAAAACGTATGCCGGAGCAGGGATTCGTCATTTCTGGGTACTATATGTGACATCTAACCAACTAGTATATCCAGAACGAGGCGTTGATCGCACGCCGCTACGAGCCTGGTATACCCATCCGCACATGCTGTAGACACCTTAGTGCCGGGATTGGCACAGTCACATGGGAGTGCAACTTATGTTTTAATTTCAAACCCTTTTAAATAAAAACGTACTATGCCATAAAGCTCTTTCTGCAATAGCTTGCTATTTGCACATGGTTTACTATGCACCACTTACTATGTTGTTACTATGTGGGGGAAATTAATGGTACCAATCCCCTGTATGGCTCTTTGCAGCAGCTGAAAGCTGGTATCTTCCTCCTTTGCCTCCCACTAGCTTTCAGCTGATGCAGAGAGAGCCATACAAGTGATTGTTTGCAGTACCCCCCCCCTCCCACTGATCACCCTCCCTGTGTGCCACACATTTCCCCCTGGCACCTGCGCAGTGCTGTCGGCTTCCCTCCTCTCTTTCCCACTGGCAGCTACAAGCACATATTAGGGTCCTTCAGGATGGAGTGTGTCATGCTCCTGAATGAACACAATGAACAATCTGTACGGATCACGCACTGTATTCATACAAAACTAAAGCATAGTAAACTGTGTTTATTTGAGGAGGGGCTGTCAAGTTGGCTGTATCGGGCTCCTCAATCCACTAACTGTTTTAAAAAAGGTCTTAAGACATTTCTTTTTAGCAAAGCTTTTTGTCCTTTTTAGATGTTCGTTTCATTGTTTAAACTGCTCATTTTTTTTCTTTTTTGTTTCTAACCTGTAGCACTTTGAGATCTTTTGATCAAAAGGGCATTATAAATAAAAACTAATTATTATTATTAACAGCAGCCTTGACCATACCATCTGATAGTACAATCTTTTTATAGTTCTAGCATCAACCATGTAGTTGATGATTTGATGCTATTTGAATAGATTGTTCAGGTGTGTCCTCCAAATTACAAAGTTTTGGTAAATCAAAAGGAAACTGTAAATTACATATTGTACAGTCAGATCGTATCGTGTATGGCCAGCCTAAAAGGTCACCATACATGTTACAGTCTGTACTATCCAGTTAAGAATTCACAAAAAAAATGAAAGCGGGGTGCCGGCCGGGAAAAAAAAAAAAAAAAAAATGTAAAAGTCAGCAGCTACAAACACTGTTTCAGCCGCCCGAGGCCAACCGGTCCCTCAGCTATCGGGTCCCGGCACCGCCACCGCCTTAAGGCTTCACTGCCCGGTTCCTACTGCGCGCATGCGCGAGTCGCGCAGCGCTTTGTGCATGGGATGCAATGTGTTGTGGGACACACACAGTTCCCATAACACACCACGCCCCATTCCCCAGAAGACAACGCGGGGAGGAGAAGACTGAAGATCACCGCGGCGTAGGAAGAGGCAGATTAGGAAGACTGCCTAGCAACAGCCATTTCAGGTGAGTCAAAAAAATGTTTTTTTTTTTTTTCTCTCAATTTTTATAGGAATTTTTTTTATGCAATTTTTTTTTCTAGGGTGGACCTCCAATTTAAATATGTAGTATGAGGAGCTACCTAATCTATACAATCAATTTGTATCCAATCAGGATAGATCCAATCTTCTAGCTGTGAACAATACAGGCTGAGCCCATTACTTTGGCATGAAGACAAAACAGGCAGACAATGACAGCACCTTAAGCTGAATGAGCATGCCCTCACAGCACAGGCGTCCCGAACACCACAGGTTGTAAATGTGCTCGTTCTCTTGATTCAGCTTCCCTGTGCTCACTGCTTCTTTGCTTGTCCCATCATCTCCTGCAAAAAGAATATGAATGGTTTAGTTGATAATGCTGGTTCTGTAAATCAGACAATATTGCCTGTGTATCAAAACACACCCATTTTTTTTGATTTATCTTGAAATGCTTTATTCACAACACAGCACACACTGCAGCCTGCATATTTTTTGCAAGAAAATACACACATTCCTATCAACAGATGCACTAGATGCCCCCCCACTGATACACTCACCTACAAGAGAGAAGTTGCTCTCCAGGAGCTCTCTGTGGGAGTTGAACCAAGCATGTGCAAGGCGGCTGTTCTTGTTTTTGCCGATGATGTAGTTCATGATATAGGCTAAGAGGCCAGTGACCATAAGGATTTCCATATAATAGCTCTCCCAGCTGTTCTGAAGGTGAGCAGGGACCTAGTGGAAAGGTACACAACAAATAGAAACCAGAATTAGATGGTAAATTCTATGTTCTGGGAGTGTTATCTCTATTGGTGCCAATACCCTGTATCGGGGAGGCGCATCCAAATTTCACATGCAAGACAAAAAAAAAAAAAAGAGATACTGCACCTCAAACAGGTACCAGGACTCCAGGTGGGGGGAGTTTATCCCCCACCTGGAGTCCTGATACCTGGCTGGAGTGCACACCAACAGAACCTCCATGCATGAGACGATATACCATCACGGCAGCTGCATATATTTGTGAATAACAACTTTCCATTGGAGTCATATTTACCATGAGCCAACCACATAGAAGACAAGAACACACAAGTCGGCAGGAGTGGTGAGATTATCAACTTGTAACGAACACACTTGTATCTGAAGCAGCCTTAGCCCACGTTCACACTGGTGCAACTTGTCATGAGATTTGACAGGTTATATCACGCCCTATTGATGGCTAGGGAACTTACCATACCAGGGCGATGTCGACTTTGCGGTTTAAGCATGTATTGCAATATGTGTGAACTAAAAATCCCCATTTTTCATTGCATAGTTTGCTGGAAAGGGTGTATAGCAGTGTGCAGAGGGTCCATTCAGAATTTGCTGACTTTGGGGCGCTGCACCGATTTGAAAAAGTAGTTCCTGCGCTACTTTTGGAGGTTTCAGGTGCGACTTGCATAGACCTCTATGCATGAAGTCATACAGATGTCAGCCAAGTCGCACCTGAAGTCATACCGACATACCGATTTCAAGTGAAGTCGCACGATTTCAAAGCCCTATTGAGCGTTAACCAGGGCTTACTCCCGTATACATTGCAGAGAGAAAAGGATACACAAGCTGGAAGGAATGGTAAGGCTAACACATTGCTACAAGTACTTGTATTAAATACAGTTTTACCTGACTAACACACTCACATGTCTTCCTAAAACGCTTCCGTAAATCCCTTCAGGCCGCAGGTTTGGTAGACAGCTGGAGGATCCTCCACCCCACAGACAGGGATTACAGCTACTTTTCAAAAGATTCACAATGTATATACCAGAATAGATCTGCTATATGATGACCAGCCCACTTTGGAACTGCTGCAGTGCTTGTCCATCGCGAACATAGCGATATTAGACCATGCTCCGATCACTGTTACCCTCAGGCACCCATAGGGCCTGGACTTCAATGAAAATTTGTTGGACGATCCGGTAGTAGAGTCAAAGATCTCAGAAACCTTGCAGCACTACTTTCGAGAAAATACTGCTGCAGACCTGAAAGAGGGAACAATCTGGGAATGCCACAAGGCAGTAGTACGAGGTGAGCTTATCACAAAAATTAAAAGGGAACGACAGGCAGACTTCAATAGAGTGCTCAACGTACTCCAGCAGGCAGAACTTAAACACAAAAATGAAGGTGATCCCGAGGCATTAAGGAAGTTAATGGAACTTAGAGAACTGTGCTCACGCTTGCTGGAAAGACAAGCACGGAAGCAGTTGAGGTACCTGTCACACAGGTATTACAAACACGGTAATAAATGTGGCCGTATGCTGGTGAGAGCACTATGGAAAAAAAGGGCCCAGACACAAATACACAAACTTTGCTCCCCCTCGGAAGACTTTATATATAAATCCTCCCAAATAGCTGTGGGATTTCCTGACTACTATGTTACCCTATATAACCTTGACGCTGATATAACCCCAGAAGATAAGACTGAGAAAATGTGTAGAATCCACGAATATCTAACCACGAATGGATTACCTCCCCTGACTGAAGACCAACAAACTGATTTAGATTCCCCCATAACAATTGAAGAGATCAAATCCACCATTAAATCACTGCCCAATGGGAAAAGCCCAGGCCCAGATGGATACACTAAGGCTTACTATAAGAAATTCTCCCAGATACTAGCCAACCAGATGACTCCCTGACAAAAGGTAACTGTGGTCCCCCAGAGGCCCTATTAGCACACATTTCAGTTATACTGAAAGAAGGCAAACCACTCCACAAAGCTACCTCCCCATATCCCTACTGAACACTGACGTGAAATATTGGCGAAAATTCTGGCGAACCGACTAAAATATCTTATACCCCAAGTAGTCCACCTAGACCAAACAGGTTTCATCACAGGAAGGGAAGCCAGCGACAACTCCATACGAGCGATTCAACTCATTCACTGGGCCAAGAAACAGGAAGACCCCCTTCCTTACTTAATACTTTCTACTGATGCAGAGAAAGCATTCAACCGTATCGACTGGTCTTATCTGCGTTCAGTACTTGTCACATTGGGTTTAGGCTCCAGTATGCTAACCTGGATATAGGCCCTATACACAGACCCTAGCGCACAGGTCAAAGTAAATGGCACTCTTTCATCCAAGTTCCTGATCAGGAATGGCACGGTACAGGGGTGCCCGCCTTCACCCCTCCTCTTCACATTAGCCTTAGAGCCTCTGTTACATAGCGTGAGAGCAAATACGGACATAACGGGCCTGACAGTAGGTACCGTAGAGCATAAGCTTTCTGTATATGCAGACGATGTATTATTCCACCTAACGAACCCCCTGCCAGTCCTGCTGAAAGAGCTCCAACATTTCGGGGCAATTTCGAACTTTAAAATCAACTACACAAAGTCCGAAATTCTGCCCATTGAATTATGCCCAAACATGACAGATAGACTGAAAACAGCAATCCCCTTTACGTGGGCTGCGACCTCCCTCCGTTATCTAGGCATACAACTAACAGACAGTTCTGACACACTATACATGATGAACTACCCTAAGTTGATATCTGCGGTCAAACAGGATTTGCAACAGTGGACGAAAACCGCCTTCACATGGCTAGGGAGAGGGAATATTATAAAAATGAATGTCTTGCCTAGGATTTTGTTCTATATGCAAATGCTCCCTATATCCCTACCCAGAACCATCTTTGCCCACATATCCCACATGTTTACCAAGTGCATATGGAATTCCCAGAAACCACACATAGCACCGAGCGTCCTGAAGCACCCCGGAGGCTTGGGCGTTCCAGACCTACAGAGATACTATCAGGCTATAGCCCTCCAGAGACTCCTCAACTGGCGCTTTCATGACCAATCTAAAGTGTGGGTCACGATGGAAAAATACATGGCCGGGAGAAACTTGGCATATGCCCTGTGGCTCTCGAGGGAACACAGGGGCTGTCGGAGGACACATCCCCCCTGCCGCACCTGCCGCTCAGGGCGTGGGATAAAATCAACCGAGCACTAGGTCTGGGCCCCCCCCCATGTCCCCTCTGGCACCGCTGGGAGGGTTATCTTTGGTTCCCCCTGGGGAAAGCGCAGACTTCTTTGGCACATGGGTTGATGATAGGAATGCTAGCTGCGGAAAATTGTTAAGAAACGGCAAACTGATACCCTATGACTCTTTAACAGACAGACCCGGGAGACCACAAATGAACTTTTGGAGGTATAGACAGTTACACCACTTATTTGAGATAAATGGTAGCTCAATAAGAGATATCACGTCACTTACACCTTTTGAAGGCCTGTTCATAGCGGACAAAGCAATTCCACGAAAGGTATCAGAGTTATACCAACTGTTGAGATCCTCGGCATCAAAACCCATCTGTGTACGGGCATGGGAGAAAGACCTGGGGCAGGAACTCACAGGTCCTCAACTGACACACTTATATCAGATGACCCGTTCCAGCACGGCCGACTCCAAAATGCAAGAGACAAACTACAAATTGATGTCGCGCTGGTACAGGGTCCCCGTGAATTTGGCACGGATGTACCCTACCGGCTCTGATTTATGTTGACGGGGATGCGGAGGCCGAGAAACCCTCCTACATTTATGGTGGGAATGCCCAATAATTGCACCTTACTGGGAAGATATTAAAGACCAGATTAAGGAAGTTTTGGGGATAGATATCCCTCTCTCTCCGGTCCACTTTCTTTTGCACAATCCCTCTCATGCCTATAAGTCGTTACAAAAAGAACCCACTACCTCACCTACTTGATCCCACTAGGCGGCTACTTCCTATTTACTGGAAAAATACGCAGATACCAAACAATGAGGAATGGATACGCAGGATAAATGAGATCAGGGAAGCAGAAGAATGGATTGCAACCTGTAAAAGGTACTAGAGATAAAACACACTGCCCGATGGACTCTCTGGACAGATCATTTCTCTGACCACAACCATATCCCCTCTAGTTTAGACGAGTCTCTACTAAAGTTAGCAGATCCAACCCTGGGCCAAAATAGGGCACTAGATAGTAATTAATACCAACATCCTGGGGAATGGAGCATAGACCGCAGACATTGCATAACCGTTTCCCTTTTCTTTTTTAGACAATAACAGGGCGGCTGGCGGTCCGATGCGGGCAATGGGAGTCCCTTTTACGCCTATGGTAAGATTCTGACCTTCTTCCCCCCCACTATTCCAAACTCTGTCCCACCCCACTATGCTTTTTCCCTGAAACCACATCCAGCGTCTCCCCCCCCCCCCCCCTCTTACTAACGGTTAAGCGCTGCAATATTTTTACTGTTGACAAGATTGATGGTAGTTAGCAGTTCGAGGTCAAGATGGCTACACACAGCAAGGCCAACTGCCCACACATAGGTGCCCTGAACGACGGCACTAGCATTGTGACGTTTCATAACGAGAGCCGGGGGGGCTTGGGCCTGGGCGACACGCCGGAGGTCAGATGGAGGCCTTGATTGGCACCCCTCCTTTGGAGCGGAGCCTAGGTGGGGCCGCCCCTGGAGCTGCCTACGGTGGTTCCATCCCATGCAGATAACTAGGCCTAGACCGTGCCGAGAATTGATAATTGGCGAAGGCATGTTAGCCACCCACTCTACTCCCAAGAATAACCTTCTTATGCTATATTTGTTTTGGCTAACATAAGTTACCTTTTTGTTGTAAAAGATAAAATGCTTGTCACGGTTAAGAACAAGTCTTACCTAATTGTTAAGCTTGTCACTGAACTCAATAAAAAAAAAGTTAAAAAAAAAAAAAAAATACAGTTTTACCTTGACTAGCATTCCGCTCTAGAGCCTATGGTCAATCAGCTGCTACCACTGCAGAGTATTTCTCCCCAAGCAGACTTGACCCGACACACACCTACAAGGCATAGAGTCTGCAACCAGGAGAGACGGTCTTGTGTATCACCCTCCCATGCTGCCATAGATACTTTTGTTGCAAGCACATTTGTATCTGATACAGTCACATTCCTGTACAGATCGTAGAGGAGATAAAGACACACAAGCCAGCAATACTTTCATTGGATCAGTTAACCCTGACCAGCACTCCGCCGCCACAGCCGATAGTCAATTAGCTCCTACACTGCAGATTATTGCTTTCAAAGCAGGCTGGGCCCAGCACTTACCGATGAGGCGTACAGTCAGTAGTCAGGAGAGACTGTTTTTTGCATCATCTTGCCTTGCGGAATTGTCTATTATACACAATATATATAATACTATAGTGAGGGATCGGGTCTCCTATATTACATCCTAGGGGGAGTTAGGGGTTGTAAAGTGGGGCACTCGGGGGACGTGGCGTAGTGCCTGGGGCAGGGGGGTTGACATCAGGGCCGCCCAGTGAGGGGGTCTACGAGACATGCAATGTAATGTTGTAATTTTTAGTCCAATTTATTCAATACATTTATTTTGGTGGCCTCAGAAGTCCAGTATCCTTTTTGGTGTTTTTGACTTGGACTGCAAATTCTCCTCTATATTATAGAGTATATTTAGAGAATAGGAAAAGTTTTACTTACATCCACAATGGTGATAGGATCCTTGTTCTTGCTGGGGCTGCCTGAATCAACCTTATCTTCATAACCTTCAAACTCTTCATCATCGTATGGTTCAGTGTCTGTATCTGACTCCTGAGACAGAAAAGGAATGAGGTCGTCATGTAAAGTTGCCATCAAAAAAGAAAGAATATAAGTAAAGTGAAAATGCATCTTTGAAGCTCAAAACACATCAACTTAACATTCTATGCTTTAAATGATGAGCTCTTAGGGTGCTAATCAGAAATGTGAGAATATGATGTGGTTTTACCCTAACACACAACCTAGCAACTAACCCCTAATCCTAACCCTAAAAGGAGACTTAGCCTAACCATAAAAGAGAAGTACAGCCAAAGCTAGTTTGGCTGTACTTCTCCTATGGATCACAGGAGTGCAGTCCGTTCTGCAGTCCTGTGAGCCGTTTTCAGCAGACAGCGGGCTGAAGCCCATTGTCAGCTGACGTCACAGAGCCAGTCCAGGCTCAGGCAAGATTGCGACAATGGAGTCATCACAGGCGAATGGCGTGTACTGTGCCTGCTGGGATATGTACATCACGCGTGTACTGTGCCTCCTGGTATGTGTACATCACAGGCCAATGACGTGTACTTTGCCCGCTGTGCCTCCTGGGATTTGTACATCACAGGCGAATGACGTGTACTGTGCCCACTTTCCCTCCTGGGATATGTTTATCACAGGCAAATGATGTGTGCTGTGCCCGCTGTGCCTCCTGGGATATGTACATCACATATCCCAGGAGGCCTTACTGTGTAATTCACAGAGGAGGAAGGCAGGCCTAGTAGCATGTCAACAGGAGGCCCACCTGCTAAACTTAGAAGAGCCAGCGGGACGATCGATGATGTCAGGGATAAAATGGCAGTGCAGGACTGAGCGGTGGCAAGGCATGAGAGGATCTCAGCAGACAATGCTGGATCCAGTGGATGGGTGAGTATCTAATGTGCAGCACCCCCCTCCCAGTAAGCGGGGGTAACAGGAAAAAATAAATTTAAAAAAACATTGGGGCGTGGGTGATTATCTGCTTTAAAGGGAACTGTGCTTTGCCCATACAGGGAAAAGCATCAGATTCACTTTAATATTCCCATCCCTCAGAGCTCATACATAGCTTCAGTTCTCATTGTGGTGGTTGGAGATGCACCCACAACGAGAGAGCACTTAGCCAATCAAACACCAGTGCCATCATACTGAGCAAGTCACAGGGTATGCCTATATTCCTGGTGACCAAGCAAAGCAATGTGGCAGCAAAGCAGAAGAGAGTATGTGCTTCTGGGGAAAGGGGTCCTGCATGGATAAAGCACAGGTTTGACTAAACCAGCCCTTTCTAATCCACACTAAGCTTCTGCTCATTAAAAGTATTAGGCATTTCTGTGCCAACATTGGAGATGAAAAACGCGACTTCTAGTACCCAAATAATGTCTGAGAATTACAACTTATGTTTATTGACTACTTTAAAAGGATCACTTTTAAACAATGATTGTCTGACAGTGTTAAGAGGTAAAAAACAAAGAACAAAACAAAAAAAAACCAATAAGGTTAGTACATCCAGTCACATTGTTGAGATGAAGCCATATAACATCTTACTTGTCCCTCTGCATCCAGTTCAAATTCTTCCTGCCCTTCCACTTCTACCGTGGCCTCTTCATCATCCTCCTCTTCCTCCTCCTCCTCTTCCTCCGGCGGGCTCTGCTGGGGAGGGTGGACAGTAGCCGTCTCCTCTGGAGTGTCCTCAAACTCTGCAAAGTCGTTGTCATCATATTCTGTCACATCATCACCATCGTCAAACTCTTGGAACTTGGCACTGGAGGTATTCATCAGCAGCAGGAGGACGACAGCCGCCAATAGGCGGGACAACATCTTTGCCGAATACATACTACAGAGGGGGGAAAAAAAAAAAAAAAAAAAGACAGACATTATTATATTGATTTGTGAAATTAGTAACTTAGCCTAGAACAGTGGTCTACAAACTGCAGCCCGTGGTCTAGATATGCCCCTTGGGACACTATTCCTCCCACTGACACCAAGGAGGGGGCACTTTTACACCCAATGAAACCAACAATGGGACACTCTTTCTTCCACAGACACCAACAATAGGGGGCCATTTCTCCCACTGACAACAATGCGGCACCCATTTCTCTTACCAATAACAATGATGGGACACCATTCCTCCTACTGGCCACAGGTGCTATGGAATTTTTTTACTCCCACTGACCACCTGAGTCAGCTCAGCCCCCCTAATGCCTGAAGGACAGTAAACTGGCCCTTTACTTAGAAAGTTTGGAGACCCCTGGCCTAGAACACTGGGTGCAAATGTGTGATAGATTTAAAAAAAACTTATTCTGTGATCTAGACAAGATAAATGTGGATTCTAAATGCTGCAGTGTAGGTCACACTTCTTTAAAGTGTTACTAAACCCACAACAGTAAAATCCGTCTGTATATGCAGTAAAGCATGCTTGTTATACGCACTGTGGAACCAAAGGGGTTAATCCTCTGCACTGTGTAAAAATACTTTTATTCTGCCTTCTCTGATCCTTCTCTTCCTCCACTGTCCCCAAATCATCTCTTGATGGAGCAGAGGCTAGGGGACAAGCTGAACATGCTCAGTTTGGTGTGTATTGCTAGAGGTTTTTTTTTTTTATGTGAGGGTGCATGTGATCAGCACAGGGTCAATCAGCACTGTCCAGACAGAGGGTCAGGGGTCCTGCAGCCTCATAGGACAGGCAGAGTAGAATGAAAGTTCCTCCTACAAGCTTTAAAACAGACACTGATATAAGTCACAAGACTGCTATATACTGTTGAGAAGGTATTTAGCAGTTTATATTTACTAAATGAATTGCATTTCCATGTTCTGTGTACTGTGGGAGGCCAGATATAGTGAATAGCTCCTGGGTTTAGAAACACTTAAATGAATCAATCTTAGGGATTTTCATTACCTTGAACAACATACAATATATGTAGTGTGGAAACTTTTACAAACCACCCGCGTGGCACAACACAGACCTGACTGCTGAATATTAACAGTAGATTATAGCTTACTAACACTATTTTTTTCTATTTCCGAAAAGGACGCAAGTGGTACTGGGATGCATGGATCCTTCCTGGCACGTCAGGAAATCTTTAATAAAAGTGTTCCCAATGTGAATAGCGATCATTATCACTCGCAGTTTTATCCTGCATGGGTGTTGCATGCAATGCTGGAATCTATTATGTATCTGGCTCTAATCTACATTATAGTGTATTGCCATCCAAAAGCAGGGACTAGCTGAATTTCCATCATGGTGTATGGCAGCCCCCACCTGACAGAAGGCGATTGTTTAATCAAATTCTGTTGAAGGGACATTTTGGAATGTTTTTGCAAACTGCAGCTGCTGATCGGTGTATTCTGACAGCAGTTAGTGTAGCTGTAAGAAACGACTGTCCTGGTGGGGTGGGGGCAATAGATAGACAGAAGTCAGATGTGCAGCTGTAATCGAACGTCCAGTGTTCATACATTCTCAAACCTGGATTGTCTCAACACACTTGTTTCTACACTATAGGAATGGGAGGGGGACCCCACTACTGACTTAACAAGTACACAATCCCTATTTCCCCTGAGATCTGCCAGCTGGGGTGTCTGGCACAGCTCGCAGACAAGAGACCACCCCCAAATCCTTGTCTATTTAGAATGGACACAGACTTCAGGATGGCTGGATGTGCAAACATCATCTTCCCTCCGGCAAAACTCCATACCCCGACATGTTCTGGTTTGGCAGCACATACCAGTTTATGTCAATGCAGACAGGTTTGCTTATCTGCAGGGTTACAATAGCGATCATACAGGGTGCACTAACCTGTCTGCTCAATTGTATCCCCCCCGACAGCCAAGGCAGGATGGGGAAACTCATCTCATGGCTACGGTAAACACAGATTAAGGGTCTTTTAATGACAACAGTAATCTAACCAAGCTCAGACAGTAAAATATTTCAAGTAATCTCCTTAAGAGGTAATCCCTTGCTGGCTCACTGTGCCCTGCATAACACCCCTCCCCTGGAGTCCCGTTACAATTCTCGACATGCAGCAATACGCATTTACAACCAGAGCGAATGTCTGGAGAAGAGTGTGCAGGAGCCTGTGGACTGGACTTGTGATCCACTGATCCTGGTTACAATGCTTTGCAGGCAATAAAAAACAAAATGCTATTTTTGTCTGCAAAAAATAGGATTTTTATAACAGCTTACCTGTAAAATCCTTTTCTTTTGAAGTACATCACAGGACACAGAGCCATAGTAATCACTATGTGGGTTATAGGCCACCTTCAGGTGATGGACACTGGCACACCCTAAACAGGAAGATGCCTCCCTATATAACCCCTCCCATACCGGGAGTACCTCAGTTTTGTAGCAAAGCAATACACGTGTATACTAAAAAGAAGGGAGGGACCTCTGTGTCCCGTGATGTACTTCAAAAGAAAAGGATTTTACAGGTAAGCGGTTATAAAAATCCTATTTTCTTTAATCGTACATCATGGGACACAGAGCCATAGTAATCACTATGTAGGATGTCCCATAGCAATGCCAACTGAGGGGAGGGAGACACAACATGAGATTAGAGGAGTTATACTGCTGCCTGCAGCACACTACGCCCAAAAGCCATATCCTCATGCCTTTTTACATTCACCTGATAGAATCTTGTAAATGTATGGATTGAAGACCAAGTTGCGGCCTTGCAGATTAGAGCCATGGAGGCTGAGTGATGCACTGCCCACGGAGCACTAACAGCCCTAGAGGAGTGGGTTTTGATTTGAGAGGGTGGAATCTACCTCTTTAAACCATAAGCTTGAACGATTACTTGTTGAATCCATTTAGAAATACCGTATTTATCGGCGTATAACACGCACTTTTTTCCCCTTAAAATCAGGGGAAAGTTGCAGGTGCGTGTTATACGCCGATCCCCCTGCGATCCGAGCTGTCACTTGTTCAAAATCGCGGACCGCGATTTGAAAATGGCGCCGCCGGCGCCGAAGTACACAGAGCCGGTCCTCGGCTCTTTCCGGCGGCTCTCGTTTACTTTCGGTTTCACTCGTAGTCCGGAGCGGAGCTATCCGAGTAGGTTCGGATAGCTCCGCTCGGGACTACGAGTGGAGCCGAAAGTAAACGAGAGCCGCCGGAAAGAGCCGAGGACCGGCTCTGTGTACTTCGGCGCCGGCGGCGCCATTTTCAAATCGCGGTCCGCGATTTTGAAGATGTGACAGCAGGGACAGGGGATCCCAGGCTGCACTGGGGCAAGGCTGCACTGGGGAAGGCTCCACTGGGGAAGGCTCCACTGGGGAAGGCTGCACTGGAGAAGGCTGCACTGACAAGGCTGCACTGACAAGGCTGCACTGGGGAAGGCTGCACTGACAAGGCTGCACTGACAAGGCTGCACTGACAAGGCTGCACTGACAAGGCTGCACTGACAAGGCTGCACTGACAAGGCTGCACTGACAAGGCTCCACTGACAAGGCTCCACTGGGTAAAGCTGCACTGGGGAAGGCTGCACTGGGGAAGGCTGCACTGGGGAAGGCTGCACTGACAAGGCTGCACTGACATGGCTGCACTGACAAGGCTGCACTGACAAGGCTGCACTGACAAGGCTGCACTGACATGGCTGCACTGACATGGCTGCACTGACAAGGCTGCACTGACAAGGCTGCACTGGGGAAGGCTGCACTGACAAGGCTGCACTGACAAGGCTGCACTGACAAGGCTGCAATGAAGGACATTTAAATGTAAGTTTTTTTCCCTTCAACTTCCCTCCTAAAAGTTTTTTTTCCTTAAAATTCCCTCCTAAATTGGGGTGCGTGTTATACGCCGGTGCGTGTTATACGCCGATAAATACGGTAGTAGATTTTGATATTGCCTGTCCTCTTTTAGGACCTTCAGGCAATACAAACAAAACATTCATTTTCAGAATCTGATCAGTCGCCTTTAAGTAGACTGACTGCTCTCACCACATCAAGAGAATGTAGTGATTTTTCTTCCACAGAACAGGGTTCTGGAAAAAAAACGGAGGTAGAACAATATCCTGGTTTAGATAAAAAGAAAAAAGTTAGGATGAGGACACAATACTACCTTATCCTTGTGAATAATAATATAGCTCTTTACAAGAAAGAGCAGCCAACTCTGATACCCTTCTTGCAGAAGATATAGTTACCAGAAAAACTAGTTTCCTTGTCAAAAAAAAAAAAAAAAGAAGAAGAAGGACCAAGGGAATATGTCGTATCGGCTCAAAAAATCTGTTTTTGTAATGCTGATAGAACTAAATTCAAGACCCAAGGGTTCAGGGGTGACCTAACCGGAGGATTAAGTTGTGTTACTCCCTGAATAAAGCTACTAACCAGAGAATGCGAAGCAAGTGGTCGAGGACAGGCCGAGACCTGTCCTTTGAAAGTACTCAAAGCCAGCTTTATTTCTAACCTATCTGCAGAAGGTCAAGGATTCTACCTATGAACTATTTTCCTGGGGTGCCAAACCCCTGGTTTCATACCAGGGGACATATGCTTTCCAGACTCCATAATATATGATTATGGAGGCAGACTTCCTTGCATTAACCAAGGTAGATACCACTGAACCTGACAGCCCACGTTTCCTCAGAATGTGGGTCTCAATAGCAAAACTGTTAAATTTAGCGTTTGAAAGATAAGATGAAATGCTGGACCTTGTGAGAGAAGGTCTGGACGTGGTGGTAGGGTCCATGGAACCCCTACCGCCAACCTTACGATCTCTGCATACCAAGATCTTCTAGGTCGCGCTGGGCCACAAGAATCACTGACTTCCCTTCCTGCTTGATCCTGCGAAGAAGTCATGGATGCAGGCAGAAAAGGAGAGAATGCATAAAACAGTCAAACTGATTCCACGGTAAAACACCAAGGCACCTGTTCGGCATGCTAGCGGATCCTTTGTTCTTAACACAAAGTTGACAATCTCTTTGTTGAACCTGGACCCAAACAGATCTACGTCTGGAATCCCCCATCTTTGGCCTATTGTCAGAAGATATCGGGGTGAAGGAACCATTCTCCCGGGAACAACTGCTGGCGACTCAAATAGACCGCCTGCCAATTTTCTATTCCTAGAATGAAAAACTGCCAATAGGCAAGCTACATTGTTTTCTGCCCAAGATAGGATAGGATTCACCTCTCTCTGGGCCGCACAACTTCTTGTGCTCCCTTGGTGATTGATATAGGCCACTGCTGTGGCACTGTCGGATTGGATCCTGACAGGACAGCTCCGCAAATTAAACATCCGGGCCCTCGGGACCAAGCGCTCTGCCCAAATCTGTAGAATGTTAATGGGCAAGGTCAATTCTGATCTGGACCACTTCTCTTGGACAGTTATCTCTTTCAGCACTGCTCTCCAACCCAAAGGTTGGCATATGTTGTCACCATTTCCCAGGTAACTGTAGGAAGGATTTTTCCCTTTGCAGTTTTTTTGGTTATTAACCATAAACTGAGGACTCTTTGGAGTCAGACACATTGGAAAATCTAGAGCTTGAACCCTCTTGTTCCAAGCCGATAAGAAACCGTTTTGCAGCAGAAGGATTCATCTTGCCTCAACTACTTTAATCAGTTCCTTTATGGAGCTGATCTTTGCCTGGGGCAAGAATACCCTTTTCTGGGTGTATGTATGAACAGACCCAAGTATTTTAATCTCCTTAATGGTTTTAAGGAAAATTTCTCTAGGTTGAGACTCCAACCTAGGTATTCCAGGTAGTTGAATGTGGTGACCATACTTTAGTCCATCAAGAGCCGATCGTCTAGGTAAACCATAACCGTTATACCTTGGGCTCTTAGTCTGGCTAAAGGAGGAGCCAAAACTCAAGGTGCAGGAGCTAGACCGAAAGCAAAGCTACAAACAGAAAATGAAGATTTTCTACTCTTAAAAAGTAAATATTTCTAGTGAGCGGGGAAATATGCCCATGAAGGTATGCACCCTTGACGTCGATCGACATAAAAAGTTTTCCTCCTTGTAAGAGGGAGACAACTGATTGGATTGACTCCATGTGCAAAAAGAGCGGATATTCAGGAATCGGTTTAGATTCCCGAGATCCAGAATGGGTTTGACATCTCCATTCGATTTTGCTGTGAAAAAAGGTTTGAACAAAACCTCAACACCAGCTCTTTCATGGGGACCAGCATGACCACTCTGCTAAAGTATGGTTCAATGCTAGAAGAGAGACTTCTTTTTATCTGGGTCTTAGGAACGTTTGATCTGAGAAAACAAGGAAACCCCAGATTGTACTTTAGAGCTATTGAAGAAGCTACCCATCTGTCTCGACATTCTTTCTGCCAGACCCTTGAGAACCGCAGAATCCCCCCCCCCCCGGAGCGAGCAGGGGTGCCCCCTCATAAGGAGGCTTTATTATCTGGTTTGTAGGTTTCTTTTGTCCCTGAGGATTACCTCTTGAACTTTACGGTGGAAGCCGTCGTGACTGCCTGGAGGCTGATGCCACTGGCACTGGAGAAGGGGCTTGTATGAATGAAATACATTTAATCCTTTTCTTAAATGGCAAAGGGGTACCTTTCCACTAGAAATTCTTTGGATGAATTATCCAAGATATCCCAAACAGCTGTTCACCGCAAAAAGGAAAACCAGCCAGGAGTTTTTTTTTTTTTTTATATGACGCTTTGGCTGACCAATTTTTCAACCATAGTATTCTATACATATGTACCAGCCCAGCGAAAGGCGTGAGGCCTGAAGATAGAATCTCTCATAGCGTCTATTGCCAACATAAAGCTACTAGGAGCTTGCCAGAACCTGGGCCTGCTGAACAGGGATAACTTTGAGCACCTGTTTAAACTGGTCTCTCAAGGATTTGACATACACCGATTACTGTCAGCACAGGCTGAGACACTCAACCTGTCAGAAAACAATATGTTTTTTTATTTATTTATTTTTTTAAATAGTAATTCCAACTCTTTATCTGTTGGATCCCTACGTATTTGAGAATTGTCTGCCGGACAAGTCAGACTTTTAATCAGAAGATATAGCAGCGTCAATTGCTGGTATCTTCCACCTTTAGAAAGTTTTTTCCTCCATAGGATAAAGTGTGAAAAACTTTTTAGGAGGGAAAAAATGCTTATCTGAGTGATCCCACTCAGAATACATTAACTTTCCCAACAATGAATGGACAGGAAAGGCATGCACAGCTTTGAGGAGGTTTAGCTAAACCAAAAACAAGAAGAGGACACTCAGTTAAGGGTAGCATAAAATGCGGAGCGGACCAATTCAGTAAGAAATTGCACCCACAATGTGAGGCTGATCTCCCGCATATGACCCCTCAGAAGAGGAGTCATCAGCCTGTTCACGGTCCTCTGAGAGAAAACATCTTCTCCCGCCCCCAGATCCTCAGTTTGAGGGTCCTAGAGTAATGGAATGGAATGGAATCTGTCGGATTTTATCCCAATCTGGGATGCGATTAAAGTCATTAAGCTTTTTCTCATCCCATCATGGCTGAGAAAAAACCTTTTTAGGAATATAGGCAGGGGCTGCAGTGTTGTAAACAGCTGCAAACATTCCATGGCCCCTGAAGGCTCACTCTGACCAGCCACCCCCTCTCAGGGGAGAATGCCATTGCAGAAATAAGTTTTAGGCTTTCAGAGCTTGAGGGGGATCCCTTTAGCCCTCTTTTGGGGTGTTTCTAGCCCCCCTTCTAGCCCAATGCACAAAAGCAGAGGTACTCCCAGAAGGATCGTATCCACTGCTTGAGCTATAGTCCAGCCACTGCCGCGGCTATTAACGCTCAGCCTGATGTGAATAGTAAATGTGTCAAAATAGGAATGCCTGCGTCACCAAGCCTCTTTTATGCCCCTCTTTGCTCTTGTGTCCCTGCGACAACTTGCAGCCAGCATAGTTTTTTAAAACATACTCCCGCGCTGGACGTTGGAGGACGCCAACGCCACGCCCCGCCCCTCCTCTCTTTTTCAAAAGAGAGCTTTCCCGCATGAGCGCGGGCCTCCGATTCAACGGGATTGGCTTGTGTATGAGGGAGGGATGCGAGGAGGAAACCTGAGAGCCGCCACTGTGCAGGGGCGGTGGAAGAAAATGACATCAGCGATCGTTTTAGCTCTCCCCTTCCCTGTGAAGAGGGGGAGAGCTTAGCCCAGGTGGGGGTGTCTGGTGGAAGCAAAAACCCCTCCAAACTCACCAGAGGTCTGAGCTGCTCGCCAGAGGAAAAGAGCCTGCTGCTTCCTGATACAGGTGTCCGTTTATGAAGCAGTGATCAGCGGTGATCCCGAGGATCACCGCTGATCACAGTCCATAAACAGTTTATGAAACAGTGATAATCGGGGGGGGAGAAGTGTTTGAACTTGTTCTCCCGCCGATTATCTCTACACACTGAGAATCCTCATTGAATGACACAGAAACGGCCAGTTTATGAAGCGGTGATCTCAGCGCTTCACTGGCGATCTGTGTCATAATTCACACTCCCAGGTTCACCAGCTCAGAGCTGGTGAATCGGGGAGTGAAGAGGAAATCTGGGGGGATCTGAGGGGGAAGGAGGAAGATTTTTAACTTCCTTATGCCTCGTTCAGACCCCCCAACACTGTAAGCATGTCCCCCTGTCATATTTATGAGTATGTATGTGTGTGTGTGTGTGTGTGTGTGTGTGTGTGTGTGTGTGTGTGTGTGTGTGTGTGTGTGTGTGTGTGTGTGTGTGTGTGTGTGTGTGTGTGTGTGTGTGTGTATATATATATATATATATATATATATATATCTATATCTATATCTATCATGTGTGTGTATATACATGTATATATAATGTGTGTGTGTGTATACATATGTGTATAATGTAGGGGGACTCGTTATTTTATTAACATTAATCCACGCCGTTGAGCGGTGATAATTTATCACTGCTTGATAAACTGACATCTGGTACTGTAATCTCGTAAAGTCTCACGAGATTCCAGTATCAGGGGCCGTTCTTCACTATTTGAAGCATTTGTAGATCTCTTCACTCCTCCAAAGGTGAAGCGATCTACACCGCTTCATAAACTGGCACACAGAGGAGAAGATTCTTCACTGTGAATGCCGGAGAACGAAGCAGTGAATAGATTTCACTGCTTCATAAACGGACACCACAGCGTGATCCCTGAGGAAAGCATGAGAAGGTACATGCTCCATACAGCCCCCAGTGGTGACACTTAGGCATGACAACATTTACTTTTTTTTTTTTTTTTTTAAAGGAGACATTTCTAAGAAAAATTCCACTTACCTTTCCCACCGCAGGGTTTCCTGTGGTAAAACCAACAGACCCAATCTTTACCCTTCACGGTAGGTTCCGTTAACAAACCTGCAGGAACCGGGGACCCTCGGGGGAACCCACACTCCTGGACCTGTAATAGAACCTTGCCAGTAAAACGTTATGGCTTAAAATACCAAAGTACTGGATCCCGGGGTCCAGCTCTCTAAAAAGAGAAGCGTTACAGGCAACACCTTGTTTCTTCCACCATGAGGCCCGGGTACCATTCAATTTGGCCTAAAAGACACTTTGAATGGATCCGGCTGCATAGTTAGCCCCAGCAAGAATTGCTCCAGTGGAGCTGAGCACAGCACATCTTCACTCATGACCAACACCTTAGACACTGGTGAAAAAACTGAGGTACTCCCGGTATGGGAGGGGTTATATAGGGAGGCAACTTTATGTTTAAGGTGTGCCAGTGTCCAGCACCTGAAGATGGCCTATAACCCACATAGTGATTACTATGGGTCTGTGTCCCGTGATGTACGATTAAATAAATATATACATGAAGTATTTTTTTTAGCAAGGTGGACTTGGTCTTTAAAGTACTGTATTTATCGGTGTATAATATGCACAAGCATAAACCACGCATCCCAATTTTAGAAGGGAAGTTTAAGGGAAAATAAAACTTACATTTTAAATAAAGAACTTTGAAGCAAATTTAGGGTCACAGCTCTAAATGCACCCTGCTCAGTGCCCATCTGCAGCCTATAAATTGACCAACAATGCAGCCTGTTCAGTGCCCATCTGCAGCCTCACCTTTCCCATCATTGCAGCCTCGCCAGTGTTGGATTATCCCTGCTGTTTCCAAGGGAAGAGGAGGAGCGAGCGCCGCTGAATTACACAGAGCAGCGATCTCCTGTGTACTCGGCACTCCGTCGCTCACAGCCGTGCCTCCTGGCCCTGCTCATATGATAGACAGAACAGTGGCCCAATGCGGGGCCAGGAAGCGTGGCTGTGTGTGACGGAGCGCCGGGTACACAGGAGATCGCGGCTCTGTGTAATTCAGCGGCGCTCGCTCCTCTTCCTTCAGAGACAGCAGGGATCGGTGTATAATGCACCCACGATTTTCCCCTGATTTTAAGGGGGAAAAAAAGTGGGTGTTATACGCCGATAAATATGGTACATCCTTCCCAACGACTCTGTTAAATTTGGGAAACAAAACTTTGTAAAGCCTTAAAGATTCTTGTTTATCATATACACAAGGAGCTCATTCTAATCTACACTCTAGAACAGGGTTTCTCACCCAGGGTTGCATGGAGCCCCAGGTTTTCTCCAGAGGTTGCTAGGGGTTCCTTGAGCAATAAGCAATTTCTGCATTTCAGATAGGTTCCCGTGGACACCATTGATCTTTTTAGCTTTCTGTAAGGAGCTAATTCTTCTCGATGTCCACAAGTGTAAGGAGCATACTTCCCACTGACCATCACACTAATGTACCATAAATTGTAGCCATAGTAATTTTTAGCAGGGGTTCCCTGAGACCAGTAAGTTATTTTAAGGGTTTCCTCAGTGCTGAAAATGTTGAGAAAGGCTGCTCTAGAGGGTGACTCTGCATTAGGAGTCTCACTGCGTCTCAATGATTGACAGGGACAGGAGGCCACATGTCACCTGAGACACACTGTGTACCAGCAGTAAAAAAAAAAAAAAAAAAAAAAAAAAAGGAATATATATATATATATATATATATATATATATATATATATATATATATATATATATATATATATATATATATATATATATATATATATATATATATATATATATATTTTATTTTTATTTTTTTCAGCCTTCAACTCCAGCATGTATTAGGAAATATGACAGCTAGGAACATACACTTACAATGTTTACATTCACACAGTTATACCAGTTAAATAGCACATACAATGTATACAGTATATTGTTATAATAGCTGTAGACTCCACTGATTCTATACATTAAATGCAAAAACTGGTGTAAAAATACATAGCTGCTGTGTCCGGATACAAAACACTTAAAACAATAGTGCAGCGCTCAAATGATATACCGTATTTATCGGCGTATAACACGCACTTTTTTCCCCTTAAAATCAGGGGAAAATAGTGGGTGCGTGTTATACGTCGATCCCCGCAAATTGTGATCAATCGTCGGTGATCGCCGCCGACATTCACATAGCGTGTCGTTTTAAATATGGCGCAGCGGAGTTCGGAGAGACTCGGCGGAGCTGAACGAGCGCCGCCGAAATCACAGTGACTGCTCGGAGCCGAGATACACATAGTCGAGTGTATTCGGCTCTTTCCGGCGCCGCTCACAGTCACGCCCAGTCCTGCCATTGGACCTGTGTTATGTCCATCATAGGGCGGAACTGTGAGCTGCGCCGGAAAGAGCCGAATACACTCTCGGCGGCGTTCGTTCAGCTCCGCCGAGTCCCTCCAAACTCTGCGGTGCCATATTTAAAACTACATGAAGCTATGTGTATGTCGGCGGTGGCGGCAAGCTTGGACGCTAGGGGCAAGGCTGCACTGACCACTGGGGCAAAGCTGCACTGACAAGACTGCACTGGGGCAAAGCTGCACTGACAAGACTGACACTGAAAAGGCTGCAATGACACTAACAAGGCTGCAGATGAACACTGATGAGGCTGCATTGATTGGCATTTTAATGCAAGTTTTTTTCCCTTAAACTTCCCTCCTAAAAGTTTTTTTCCTTAAAATTCTCTCCTAAACTTGGGGTGCGTGTTATACGCCGATAAATACGGTATACAATTGAACGTCAATAGTCCATAGAGTGAAAAAAAATAAAAATAAATAAAAAATGAGTGACACCCTTCACCCTCATGCACTGCTTACCAGATAGAGTGTTGAGCTGCATTATTTTTATATTGTGATTCTATACATTGATGGAATGGATCATATGCTGTACAAAGCCAGTACAGTACATAGAGTGACAGGACAAAAAAAAAAAAAGCGTAAAGATTCCACGTACTGCTGTACAGTGCCAATGGAGTTTTAAAGGGTTAGTTCACCTTTTCACAAAAATTAAAAGGCAAATTCACTCCTAATACCCAGGCCACCTCTCCAGAGCCCATTGCGCTAGTGATGCCCCCGTCGAAGTAGTCTATAAAACTCAATAACACAGCCCTGCAGTGAGCATCCGTTATAATGCTCCGCTTCTTTATTCACCTTACCGGAAGAAGCAGCCTCCGATGCAGTTCTCATTGGTCAGCACAGTCACGTGCTGACCAATGAGCACTTGCCATTGTGAGCATTATGAGAGATACTCTATGGCTGTGTACTGCAATGTTCACCGGCAGCATAGGGCTTGGGCTGCTACGTGCAGCTGAGTCCAGAGAGGAAGCCAGGATATTGGAAGTTAGTTCACTTTCAAGAAAAGGTGTACCCTTTAAGCCCTGTTTTACACTGATACAGCTTTGAAATCGCGCTACTTCGGCACAATTTCAAAGCGACGGATAAGTGCGATTTGCACCTCTGATTTCATTGCGGCTTGTGACTTTGTTTAACAGAGGTCTATGCAAGTTGCAATGAAATCAGGAAAATGTAGAGTAGGAACCTTTTTCAAAGTTGCTGTGCCACGAGTCGCAGCAGTTTGAACGGTTCTATTGCCAACACTGGGATGCGACTTGTAACTGTCAATTCGCACTGGTGTGAATGGGGGCTAAAGCTTTGTCACTACATACGCAGTGAGCTGCACCAGAAGCCGAACAGTACAGAACTCATGTGAGCTCCACAGAGGGATATATTCTTACATCTGAAAATGATGGTGATGGCTGTTTTGAATGTCACCATATTTGATGACATCCTTGGCAATAGCGGCCTCACACTTCACAGGAAGGAGCATGCGCTGTAATACTGCTGCTGTGCATGGTGCTTGTTTTCATTAAAGGGGAACAGAACTCTGAAAGCTAATATTCGTATAGGCGGGGCTTTGCTTCCTCAAGTCAGAGCCTCCAGCAAGGAGAGCAGGGAGCAAAAGAGCTCTGCATTTCTGTATGGAAGCCGCCATCTTGGTAGAGGCAGGGCTGTGCTTTCTCAAGACAGAGCCTCCGGCAAGGAGAACAGTGAGCAAAAGAGCTCTGTTTTTCTGTATGGCAGAGGCAGGGCTTTGCTTCCTCATGACAGAGCCTCTAGCAAGGAGAGCAGGCAGCAAAAAGCTGTGTGTCAGTTTGAAGGCCCCCATCTTGGTAAAGGCAGGACTTTGCTTCCTCATGACAGAGCCCCCAGCAGTGAGCAAAACAGCTCTGTGTCTCTGTATGAAGGGCACCATCTTGGTAGAGGCAGGGCTTTGCTTCCTCATGACAGAGCCTCCAGGAAAGTAAACAGTGAGCACAAGAGCTCTGTGCGTCTGAATGAAGGCCGCCATCTTGGTAATGACAGAGCTTCCAGCAAAAAGAACAGTAAGCAAAAGTGCTCTGTGTCTCTGAATCAAGGCCGTCATCTTGATAGAAATAGGGCTTTGCTTACTCACGACAGAGCCTCCAGCAACCAGAACTGTGAGCAAAACAGCTCTGTCTCTGTATGGAGGCTGCCATCTTGGTAGAGGCAGGGCTTTGCTGCCTTGTGACAGAGCCTCCAGCAAAGAGAACAGTGAGTAAAAGAGCTCTGTGTCTCTCTATAGTGGCCGCCATCTTGGTAGAAGCAGAGCTTTGCTTCCTCATGACAGAGCCTCCAGCAAGGAGAGCAGGATGCAAAAGAGCTGTCTCTGTATGGAGGCCCCATCTTTGTAGAGGCAGGGCTTTCTTCCTCGTGACAGCCTCCAGCAAGGAACAGTGATCAAAAGAGCTTGTGTCACTGTATGGAGGCCGCCATCTTGGTAGAGGCCAGGCTTTTCTTTCTGATATCAGAGCCTCCAGCAAAGAAAACAATGAGCAAAAGAGCATTACCATCAAGTGAGACGATCAGTCAAAGGCAGCAGTGACTTAGATCACACACAGATATACAGCTATGAAGTTAAAGGTACAGGAGTGCCTAGGCACCCTCACATACCAGCTTTAACACTCACACACTGCACATATACATCACTGGGCGGCGAATGTTTACGTGCAGAGAGGGCACTCACAGCACGAAGGCTGAGCTGTTGCAGGCAGTTCCCAGTCGGGGCTCCAGGGTTGTAGCCAGCAGGACTGGCTTCTGACCATGTGATTCCCCCCGAGTGCTCGAAATGGTTTAAAGCATGGGGTGCTCAACCTGTGACCCTCCAGCTGTTGCAGAACTACAAGTCCCATGAGGCATTGCAAGGCGGAGAGTTACAAGCACGACTCCCATAGGCTGAGGCATGATGGGACATGTAGTTCCGCAACAGTGGTGTAGTGGTTAGCACTTCCGCCTAGCAGCAAAAGGGTCACTGGTTCAAATCCCAACATTATATTTCCAGTTCATAGTCATAATTTATCTAAAAGAGATATAGACAGATATCTAGCACTCCTAACATTATCAACAAATCATGCCCTCCTTCTACCTGAGACCACACTTCCCTTCCTGTGTACTTCATGCATGATGACTATACAGAGTGCTGGAGGTGTCCTGTAACAGTGTCCTCCATACACAGCTCTCTATACATGTACATATATGGATGCCATGAGCCGTATATAAGTCCCGGTGTACCATTCACCCCCCCAGTCCGCCATATTACCCCGAACAGCTGCTCCTCTGCTCTCCTCCACTCTCCCCTTCTGACTTACAGGCCGCACCGGAAGTGACACGTGCAGGCGGTCTCCGCCCAGGCCGGGTCATTTCCGGTGCAGAGCGGAAGTAGCGGAGAGCCGGGCAGGCGTTCAGAGAGAGGGGTGTGTATGTGTGTGTTTGGGGAGGACTACAAGTCCCAGCATGGCGAGGAGGGTGTGGGTTCTCTGTACTCCGGTCATGGGTGAGGGGGAGCACCCCGTGTTTGGTATTGTATCTCCTAGGAGGGGGTGTAGTGTACTACAAGGCAGGCCAGGTGGTGTGTGTAGTAGTCTGTCATTGGAGAGTGCTGTCCTCAGTACTTCATATGGGGGGAGAGCTCAAATATGGGGATTATTGACAGTACAGGCTAGGGTCTTGTGTGTAGTCATGGTGACAACAGTTCAGTGGGAGTTCTGTGTGTAGTCATGGTGACAACAGTTCAGTGGGAAGGCCCTGTGTGTAGTCATGGTGACAACAGTTCAGTGGAAGTCCTGTGTGTAGTCATTGTGACAACAGTTCAGTGGGGGTCCTGTGTGTAGTCATAGTGAAAACAGTTCAGTGGGAGTCCTGTGTGTAGTCATGGTGACAACAGTTCAGTGGGGGTCCTGTGTGTAGTCATGGTGAGAACAGTTCAGTGGGGGGTCCTGTGTGTAGTCATGGTGACAGCAGTTCAGTGGGGGGTCCTGTGTGTAGTCATGGTGACAGCAGTTCAGTGGGGGGTCCTGTGTGTAGTCATGGTGACAGCAGTTCAGTGGGAAGTCCCCGAGTGTAGTCATGGTGACAACAGTTCAGTGGGTGTCCTGTGTGTAGTCATGGTGACAACAGTTCAGTGGGGGTCCTGTGTGTAGTCATAGTGAAAACAGTTCAGTGGGAGTCCTGTGTGTAGTCATGGTGACAACAGTTCAGTGGGGGTCCTGTGTGTAGTCATGGTGACAACAGTTCAGTGGGGGGTCCTGTGTGTAGTCATGGTGACAGCAGTTCAGTGGGGTGTCCTGTGTGTAGTCATGGTGACAGCAGTTCAGTGGGGGGTCCTGTGTGTAGTCATGGTGACAGCAGTTCAGTGGGAAGTCCCCGAGTGTAGTCATGGTGACAACAGTTCAGTAGGTGTCCTGTGTGTAGTCATGGTGACAACAGTTCAGTGGGAGTCCTGTGTGTAGTCATGGTGACAACAGTTCAGTGGGGGTCCTGTGTGTAGTCATGGTGACAACAGTTCAGTGGGGGTCCTGTGTGTAGTCATGGTGACAGCAGTTTAGTGGGAAGTCCCCGAGTGTAGTCATGGTGACAACAGTTCAGTGGGTGTCCTGTGTGTAGTCATGGTGACAACAGTTCAGTGGGGGTCCTGTGTGTAGTCATGGTGACAACAGTTCAGTGGGGGGTCCTGTGTGTAGTCATGGTGACAGCAGTTCAGTGGGGGGTCCTGTGTGTAGTCATGGTGACAGCAGTTCAGTGGGGGGTCCTGTGTGTAGTCATGGTGACAGCAGTTCAGTGGGAAGTCCCCGAGTGTAGTCATGGTGACAACAGTTCAGTGGGTGTCCTGTGTGTAGTCATGGTGACAACAGTTCAGTGGGGGTCCTGTGTGTAGTCATGGTGACAACAGTTCAGTGGGGGTCCTGTGTGTAGTCATGGTGACAGCAGTTTAGTGGGAAGTCCCCGAGTGTAGTCATGGTGACAACAGTTCAGTGGGTGTCCTGTGTGTAGTCATGGTGACAACAGTTCAGTGGGAGTTCTGTGTGTAGTCATGGTGACAACAGATCAGTGGGAGTTCTGTGTGTAGTCATGGTGACAACAGTTCAGTGGGAAGGCCCTGTGTGTAGTCATGGTGACAACAGTTCAGTGGGAGTCCTGTGTGTAGTCATGGTGACAACAGTTCAGTGGGGGTCCTGTGTGTAGTCATAGTGAAAACAGTTCAGTGGGAGTCCTGTGTGTAGTCATGGTGACAACAGTTCAGTGGGGGTCCTGTGTGTAGTCATGGTGACAACAGTTCAGTGGGGGGTCCTGTGTGTAGTCATGGTGACAGCAGTTCAGTGGGGGGTCCTGTGTGTAGTCATGGTGACAGCAGTTCAGTGGGGGGTCCTGTGTGTAGTCATGGTGACAGCAGTTCAGTGGGAAGTCCCCGAGTGTAGTCATGGTGACAACAGTTCAGTGGGTGTCCTGTGTGTAGTCATGGTGACAACAGTTCAGTGGGGGTCCTGTGTGTAGTCATGGTGACAACAGTTCAGTGGGGGTCCTGTGTGTAGTCATGGTGACAACAGTTCATTGGGGGTCCTGTGTGTAGTCATAGTGACAGCAGTTTAGTGGGGGGTCCCTTTGTGTAGTCATAGTGACAGCAGTTCAGTGGGGGGGTCCTGTGTGTAGTCATAGTGACAGCAGTTCAGTGGGGGGTCCCTGTGTGTAGTCATAGTGACAGCAGTTCAGTGGGGGGTCCCTTTGTGTAGTCATAGTGACAGCAGTTCAGTGGGGGGGTCCCTTTGTGTAGTCATAGTGACAGCAGTTCAGTGGGGGGGTCTTGTGAAATGAAGAAGCAGCACTTTGAGTGTGAGAGGAGGAGGAGGGAGCTAGAGGTGGCTGGGGGTTGGGCAGTGACCTAGCTGTTTTGCTTAACTTAAGCAGAGGAAAGTCAGGTCACCAACCTGTCTGTGCTGTCTAGCTGAGCTGTATACATTTAGGATTGGCTGGACAATTCTAAGTCCTTTCCACATTATTATATTGTCTGTGTATTCAGCTGTTTGCCCAGAGTTTGGCATGAACCACTGAAAGCCTCTGTTACATAAGAATCATTGTTTTATCTCATTCCTTTATTAACCCCTCAAATGGCTCGTGTGAGGGAGGCAGTGGGATGCATGCGGAAGGGGTTTCATTTTCCTCCAATTACATGAAGGCATGGAAGTGACTATTATCACAGATGGTCTCCCCGTCCTTGGAGAACAAACAGAGCAGGTTGTCCTGCAGCAATGGACTGTGTGGTGGCAGCCTTGTACACAGGTTCTGTTTTGTGGTATAAGTCCAATTCCTTATCACAGAGGAAGTCCGGAAGACATGTGAGCAGTGTAGGAAATGTCATGGAGGCTGGGACTTATTTTAGTGGTGTAGGTTATATTGAAGGTGCTGCCTTTTGTGGCTTATGTCGGAACAGAATGAAGCTCTCTGCTGTCTGTTTAAAATCCAAATTTCTATGTGGACTTTGACTAATAATTTAATACATTCTAACTGCATGTTTAGCTCTCTGCTTGAGGTTTTACTTTGAATAAATGAGAGTTTTATTGGAATTAATCAGATCTTTTCCAACTTTTCAGGTTCTAGTTTATGGCATCTTAACATCTATTTGGCATAAAGAGGACCTCATGTCTTTTCTTGTAAGTTGTCCTCCACGTAGGATTTTTTTATTTCCTTTTGTAACATTTAGTTCTCATCTGGTCCCTGAATTCTTGGAGCATCTGACGGTAAGTCCAGCAGCAATATACACTCACCGGTCACTTTATTAGGTACACCCGATCAATTGCTTGTTAACACAAATTGCTAATCAGCCAATCACATGGCATCAACTCAATGCATTTAGGAATCTAGATGTGGTGAAGATGACTTGCTGAAGTTCAAACCGAGCATCAGAATGGGGAAGAAAGGGGGATTTAAGTGACTTTGAACGTGGCATGGTTGTTGGTGTTAGACTGGCTGGTCTGAGGATTTCAAAAACTGCTGATCTACTGGGATTTTCACACACAACCATCTCTTGGGTTTACAGAGAATGGCCCGAAAAAGAGAAAATATCCAGTGAGCGGCAGTTATGTGGAGGAAAATGCCTTGTTGATGTCAGAGGAGAAGGGCAGACTGGTTGGAGATGATAGAAAGGCAACAGTAACTCAAATAGCCACTCGTTACAACCAAAGTATGCAAAATACCATTTCTGAATGCACAACACATCGAACCTTGAAGTAGATGGGATACAGCAGCAGAAGACAACACCGGGTGCCACTCTTGTCAGCTAAGAACAGGAAACTGAGGCTACAATTTGCACAGGCTCACCAAAATTGGACAATAGAAGATTGGAAAAATGTTGCCTGGTCTGATGAGTCTAGATTTCAGCTGCAACATTCAGATGTTCGGGTCAGAATTTGTCGTAAACATGAAAGCATGGATCCATCCTGCCTTGTATCAACAGTTCAGACTGGTGGTGTAATGGTGTGCGAGATATTTTGTTGGCACGCTTTGGGCCCCTTGATATCAACTGAGCATTGTTTAAACCCCACGGCCAACCTGAGTATTGTTGCTGACCATGTCCATCCCTTTATGACTACAGTGTACCCATCTTCTGATGGCTCCTTCCAGCAGGATAATGCACCAAGTCACAAAGATCAAATCATCTCACCACTGGTTTCTTGAACATGACAAGAAGGTCACTGTACTCCATTGCCCTCCACAGTTACCAGATCTCATCCAGTAGAGCACCTTTGGCATGTGGTGGAATGGGAAATTCGCATGGCTGTGCAGCTGACAAATCTGCAGCAACTGCGTGATTCTATCATGTTGCTATGGACCAAAATCTGGGGAATGTTTCCAATACCTTGTTGAATTTATGCCATGAAGAGTTAAAGCAGTTCTAAAGGCAAAAGGGGGTCTAACCCGGTACTAGCAATGTGTACCTAATAAAGTGTCCGGTGAGTAGATGGCAGCTCTCCAGTGTCATCACACTAGAACTGCCACTGGTCAGAGAGTGGTGAGAAATACAGCCATATACAGGGCGGGTCAAACATGCAGGAAGGTTTATTCATTTGTTTGCTGTCTGTGTTCCGTTGGGGACGTTTTCTATCCCAAGAAGACACTAATGAGAGGAGATCTCTCCAAAATGAGAGGAAGCCTTTCTTAGACAGAGGGGGTGAGCAGACAGAGGTACATAGAGTGAAAAAAGACATCTAGTTCAACCAAAAAAAACAAATGGAAATCCTCCATATACACAATCCTGTACCCACAGCTGATCCAGAGGATCACCAGGCATCCTTTTTTTGCTCCCCTGGCAAAGCGGGATAGAAAGAAAGTAGTTATGTCTAGCCACTGTTGCTGGACTTAAAGGTAATTTTATTCTTTGCCTGAGCAATTTAAGGCCTTTTTATCTGCATGCAGATAAGGACAAGACACTACTGCACAGTGGTGAGCCAACGTTATTAAATTTGGATAATAACATCACTATGATGTCATATGTATATATGCAAGGGGCATGTACATGTGTAACTATGGGGTGGAGTATGCATCTGCCGCCTGTAATCGGCTGTCAGCTTCATAGCGGGATGTCTCAGGCGGGTTCAGACTTGTGTCTGGACATGCCTGAGCTCATCGCTGTTGACATAAAATTACTATTCCTCCCTGGGAATCTATACAAATAATGGGGGTTGATTTACTAATACTGGAGAGCACAAAATCTGGTGCAGCTGTGCATGGAAATCAGCTATTAACTTCAGCTTGTTCAATTAAGCTTTGGCAAAAAAAACGGAAGCTGACTGATTTCCAGAGCTGCACCAGATTTTGCGCTCTCCAGTTTTTGTAAATCAAACCCCATGGTGTCACCAGGATAGGAAGGCACAGACAGCACTATATACTTTGTTCCCACTTTAAAATGCGTTTCTCCTAACCTTCCATCCCATAGTCTCCTGGAGACACATGAAGCTTCTCTATATTCAAAACAAAATACATTTTAGAGACTTGGGCTTTAGGCCCCATTCACACAGGGTGGATCCCTTGGACGGACTCTGCTAGCTCAGCAGGGGATCGCTCCGTTGATCCCTACTGAGCAAACGCATGACAGGTCTGTCTCTGCTCACTGTGCAGGGACAGGCCTGTCAGAGCCCCACTGTTCTCTATGCGGAGATCGGATGAAAACGGACAGACTGTCTGTCTGTTTTCTTCCGATCCACTGGACAAATGGGGAACGTGTCGCCATCTGTCTGTTTTGAGCGGATCTTTTCGGATCGGATTGCAGGCTGGTGTCAGCAGACACATCTCCGCTGACATCGGCCTGCCCATAGAAGTCAATTGGTGGCCCGCGTGGATCTGTCTGAAAAACAGAAAGGCGGATCCGAGCAGGCTTATTGTGTGAAAGGGGCCTTAAAGATACAAAATACGAATATTTCATGTTCACCCAACAAAAATGTATCTCTTTCTTTTCATACATCAGGGGACACAGAGCCATAGTAGTTACTATGTGGGTTATAGGCCACCTTCTGGTGATGGACACTGGCACACCCTAAGACAAAAAGTGCACTCCCTATATAACACCGCCCACTACTGGGAGTACCTCAGTTTTTTCGCCAGTGTCTAGGTGTTTTTTCAGCGACCACTTGCTTCACACTCTCTGGTTCATAACCTTATTCAGGGGTAACGTGGATTAATGCCCCAGTTAAGTCACCCCTGAACCCTTGGGACTTAAGTTTATTCCTGTCGGCTTTACAAAAGCCTTTTGAACCAATTCAAGATATTCCCTTGACCCTCTTGACGAGGAAAATAGTTTTCTTGGTTGCCATATCTTCTGCAAGAAAAGTATTCTGAGTTGGCTGCTCTTTCCTGTAAAGAGCCATATTTGATTATTCATAAGGATAAGGTTGTATTGCGGCCTCATCCTAATTTTCTACCAAAGGTAGTGTCGGGTTTTCATTTAAACCAGGATATTGTTCTGCCTTCATTTTTTTTTTTCCAGAACCTCGTTCTGTGGAAGAAAAGTCACTACATTCTCTTGATGTGGTGAGAGCGGTCAAGGTCTATTTAAAAGCGACTGCTCAGATTGGTAAAACAGATGTTTTGTTTGTGTTACCAGACGGTCCTAAAAGAGGACAGGTGGTGCCAAAATCTACCATTGCTAAATGGATTCGTCAAGTGATTGTTCAAGCTTATGGTTTAAAGGGGAAAATTCCTCCTTTTCATATTAAAGCGCACTCCACCAGGGCTGTTAGTGCTTCTTGGGCAGTGCATCACCAAGCCTCCATGGCTCAGATCTGCAAGGCCACAACTTGGTAATCAATCTATACATTTACCAGATTCTATCAAGTAGATATAAAAGGTCATGAGGCTATCGCCTTTTTGGCGCAGTGTACTGCAGGCTGCAGTAGAAGTCCTCTAGTCTCTTGGTGCCCTACTTTTGTTGTCTCCCTCCCTTCAGTTGGCATTGCTATGGGACATCCCACATAGTAACTACTATGGCTCTGTGTCCTCTGATGTATGAAAAGAAAATAGGATTTTTAAAACCGCTTACCTGTGAAATCCTTTTCTTTGAAGTACATCAGGGGACACAGGTCCCTCCCTTCTTGGTATACACGTGTATTGCTTTGCTACAAAACAGGTACTCCCAGTAGAGGGAGGGGTTATATAGGGAGTGCACTTTTTTGTCTTATGGTATGCCAGTGTCCATCACCTGAATGTGGCCTATAACCCACATAGTAACTACTATGGCTCTGTGTCCCCTGATGTACTTCAAAGAAAAGGATTTTACAGGTAAGCTGTTTTAAAAATCCTATTTATTCCTGATCATAATAGACAAAAACCCTGAACATCCCCAGATCTGGTGTACTGCCAGTTCCCAGTCTGTCATTTTGTACCCTTGTATCAAATTTTTTTTCCTTGTTTTTTTTTTCCTCCAGCGTTGGGTTTCTGACCGGATTCTGGTTGATGGCTTGAGGGAACTGGAGTTTTTTGGAGGTCAGTTGTTTGAATCCTCATCCCCATTGTAGGGAATTTATACCCCTCCTTCCAGTATTTTTAATAGTTTTTTTTTTTTTTCTTGTGACAAAGTAGAAACTTCCCTTCCGTGTGTTTCTTCAATCTTTCTTTCTCTTTCAGTGGCCTGCTTTGCATGTTTTGATTCAGTAGTTGAGTGTTTTTTATTACAGGAATTAAGGATAAAGTGGACCTTTGCTATAACCCCTTCTTACACAACCTGTTCCCATAACTAATAGATGGTAAAAAAGGTACCTAAACAGGAAATTTATAGGTTGATGTCCATTATTTCCTGACATGTCACTATATATTGCAAACGGTATAATGTTTTTCTGGGAAGGTATCTACTTGGCATTAAAGAGCAATCCTTAAAGTAGACCTAGAGACAGTTATAGGTATTCATGTTAATGCATAAGTTCACCTTTAAATAAAATAATAAATAAAGGCACATCTTTTTGAAGGTAAAAACAATGTGCATGTAATAATGTTTTACAATTGAGCCTGCAGAGCATTGCTCCAGCGATCAGTGGATATTGGGTGCAATATTCCGCTCCTGCAGACACTGTTGAGAGTTGTCTGCCCGTATCTCCGTACAGGCAGACAGTTACTCAGATGCAGAATCTGTCAGCGAACTTCCAGGGCACTGATCAGCACCTTGGTAGTTCTTTGAGAACCGCGGTTGGTGTTCTCTCATTCAAAGATCTGTGTGAGCGAATGTTGCAGCTGTCTGGTCAAGAGCCCCGCACAGTAGCCTTGTTTGTTAAGCTCGGTTCACACTGGAACCGACTGCGGATTGCATAGGAGCGCTGTGCGTCCCTGTTCCCCGTTTCAGGGACAAATCGGGGGCCGAATCTATGCCTGAATTCAGCCCTGAAACGGAGCCAAAGACTTTTCTGTGCATTGCGTTCCGCAGCCGCAACGTAGATATGTGAACCGGCTCCATAGGGAGCCAGTCACATTCTCCTGCTATGCAAATTGGATGCGGGGAAACCACACTGCAGTGTGGGTAGAGGTAGTTTTCCTTCTCACAGAGATCGCAGTATTCCCCTGATAATTTGGCTGATTTACTAAAGAACTTCAGAATATTCACTCAAATTGTGTGCAAATTCCTGTTTTATCTGAACGTGCTTGAGCACTCAAAGTGAGCAGGAATTTGATTTCACATGTTTGGATAATTGAAGTAAATCTTTACTCAATTTATTCAGTGAAGCTTGTCAACTCCTTTTAGTAAATCAGCTTTGGTGTCCTCTAGGGGTCGACCGAATCATTTCGGTCACAAACTTACCGATATTTCTTCAGGAGGTTGTACCGGGATGATGCATGCAGTTGCAGGCATCACGGTACCGTTCTTTAGAGCGGATGGTCAACTTTCTTGTAATAACAACTGATAGGGCTAAGCAGACGCTCAGCTGTTATTGCAAGCTGCGGGAGGAAATGACCCCCTCCCGCCGCCTGCCGCTGCTCTGCCCGGGTCTCCTGTCCCACCGAGCGACCAGCCGGCACATCCACCGACTGGCCGGAGACCTAAACGAAGCCGCAATCAGAAAAAGTCATGACATCACTTCCGGATTACTGGCATCCTAAAGGAGCCAGTTTTAAAAAATAGAAAGTACTTAAAAACGCAGATCTTGGCGTTTTGAATACTTTTAAGTGCAGAGGAGGGGTTAGGGGTCTTATAGACCCCAGATCGCTCCATAAAGAGTACTGTCACTGCCTATTACTGTCACATGGGATGTTTACGTTCCTTGTGACAGCATTAAAAGTGAAAAATAAATGTAAAAAAATTTGAAAAGGACACTGTAAAAATAAGTGTACAGAATATTGGCACCTGATATCGGCTAGCAGCCTGAAAGGCAGCTGAAAAATCGGTATCGGCCCTGACAAAAACGATATCGGTCGACCCCTAGTGGCTTCTGCTTTTCTTTTTGGTAGGATTGTGCCATCTTTGTTCAGGCATCCTCAGGGGTCAAGATCTATTTCTTGGACTGAGATATCCTCTCAGAAATGTCAGTTATGTAAAGTCAAGTGATTTTGTAGTTCTTAGCCTTGTTCATAAATGTCAGTCCCTGCTACAGCCTCTCACCTTCTGCTTTTCTACAGCGTTACAATGTAAAGTGTAATCCCTGGGGGGAAGAGATTGAGGAAGTTCTTCCTTCTGCTTTGAGTAGACTGATTACATCATCTGAGTCTAGGCAGAACCACTTGTCTGGAACCCAAGAGTTGCCACTGAGATATACATGTGTTACACTTGCACTGTACCTAGCATGCCCGCACTTGACATGAAAAAATTTCTAGTTCACTATAAATGCTTACCTTACCTAAAGTAATTGATTCTCTAGCCCACCATAGCTGGCCAGGCTATCAAAAGCTGGTCATTGGTCATATGACCTAAGCTTAGAAGACTGAAGTCTAGGCAGAGATATCTAAGCAGCTGCTCAGACTGTACCATTGGCATTACCTGTAGCTGAGATTGCATGACCAAAATCTCAGAGCATTAATTTTTTTAGGAAAGGTAAGTAGACGTGCCAATTTTTACTTTGTATTAGTCTTAAAGGACGGGATATTCAGGACAGAACAGGGGTGTTTTTATAGTTTTGGTCCACTTTAAAGAGGATTAGTGCTTGCATTTTATGTTCTATATCTATGCTTGTTATAAGCTGAGCCAATCCTCTCCCTTCCTCTAGACTCGCATTTAGGGGACTCCCGAAAGAAAGTAAGTGGGAATGCCCATCAGTGCAGCATGTGTTTGTATGTACAGCATGGAGGCATCTGAATGAGGGTCAGACTCATCCCAAGCAGCCTGGTCTTGTAGAGCGCACTTAGATTTCAGGGTACTTTTCAGTATACGTTCTATAGCCCGTTCCCCCTCCACGGTCATTAGTCTTCCTACAGTTGTGTGTTACCTCTGTCATTTAGCACAGTGCTAGGAGGGAAGAGGAAGTATGATAGCAACCCATTTTACTAGGTTTTCTACATAATTTTGTACTAAATTTGCTGTGGTGTACAGAAAAAGAAACTCAGAATTAACAGGCTGCATATGGAAAGATGGTAGAGATGTGTACTGCACTCTCTGACTCTCTTAATAGATCGGGCTGCAGGGATGAGTCTGTGATCCATAACAGTGCTGCCTGTATCGACACCTTTCATTTCATTTTCATGGACATTTTCCAGACTTCTCAAGTACTTGACTTGTGCTGTGTGTGTGATGCTCACCCACATATTATAAAGGGAGCATACTTTGTTCTACATTCTTGTTCCTATGTATGGTCGGTCATCTGATTTTTGAACAACAAAAAATGCTTAAGGTTTCTTCCTACTGCTAAATGTATTTTTTTTATTTATTAGTTTCATGACATGGATGGAAGCTGTCGTTGTAACAATGGTTTTCATGTGCATTTAATAAATACGTTGAGGTTTTTTTTTTTTTTTTTTACTCTTCGTACGATCAGCTCTGTCCATCATCCTTTGCTGTTTGAGTTAAAAGAGAAGTATGGGATTTTTTGGGGGGGGATCCTACTTACTTGGTGGATGCAGCATGAGTCCTCTACCGGCTCTAAGACTGAGAACAGAGCAATCAAACACAGCCGATCACCCGGTTCTCTGAGCTCCCTGAGCAGAGAGCTGGTGACTGAGTCACTGGCTGTCTGCTCTGCCCTCCCTCGCTCACTGGAGCGCTGGGCTGTGGAAGCGTGAGCGGCCGGCTCAGGCTCTCAGTGGCTCATTGAGAGGCTGACCTGGGTCCCGGTCAAAGCATGTGGGCGGATCCCCACCATATGGTTGCGTTCTTTCCTGAGCCTGGACCAGCTCTGTGACATCAGCCAATAGCATGCGTTAGTCTGCTGTGTACTGAAAACGGGGCCACAGGAGTGCAGAATGAACAAAGCTTTAGCTGTACTTCTCCTTTTTAATTAAACACGCCTGCATCAGTAGTCAATCTGTGTGTCATCAAACTGACTGTCGGCGATGACTTGCTCTCAGCTGAACATGCAGTTTACCTGTTTTTTCTCTGTATTAAGTATGCCTTGGGGGGGGGGGGGGATCCCAAACTAATGGTTTTGCCAAGTAGCTAATAACAGAAGTTCTCAGCATATATGTCTTCTTTAACATTTGTCATTCGGGTGTAGCTGGAGCACTCTCTGAAGTGACATTCTGAGGCTCTGTATTTACATAGGTGTGCCTTCCATTTGATGGCGCCAGGGCATACTGATTGGTTACTTAGACCCTGGGCATTGTATTGTAAAATGGGGATGAAAGGCTTGCCCCTTCACTGTTAGGAGGTAGAGACAGCACAAGGGGCACTCCAGGGACTGAATGAGAAAGGTAAGTGATATGTACTAACAGCTAGTGCTGCCTGGTCCTGCTGTTAGTTTAGTATTTTATTTTCCTCACAGGTTTGCGTCAAGTTTGAGTTGAATCTTTGCATGATTGCCTAAATTCTACCTGCCAACATGTCTCCAGGACTGGTGTCGGTGAAGGGTACAAGGAAGCTTTAATATAATAAAAGCTTTTGGCACCTTTTGCACTCCAAGGTATATATGCCCCAAGAATCCAACAATTACTATCAGCAAAGATTGTAATGACCTGATCCCAGAGGAAACCTGTCATAAACAAAAAGTTGCTGATTTCTCCATTTGAAAATGCTACTTGTCTGACCTCTGTCTTCAGTACTTTAAATGACTGACCCAGAACAAATATGCTGGTAAAGACTTCTGATTTCCCTGCTCTTTATACTTATCCCATGTCTCTCACTTTAAAGTACTGATGACATTGGGTCAGCATGCTAGACAGGATACTCACATTTTCCCAAAAAACGATCAGCAGTGGCTGCCTTGTATGTCCTTGTTGTAGCTCTCAGATTTTACTTGTTGCATGGAGCCAGCACATGATAGGGGTGGGTGCTGACTGGTGGCATCTAGGCCTATGAACTCTGTTGTGTTTTAAGTGACTTACTTAGCAGGGTGATGTGCTTGTAGTATAAAGGGTAGAATAATAAGAAAAATGATGAAGCACCTGGCCGATGCAGAAGCAGTTTTAAAAAACCCTCCAGAAGTCAGACGCAGCTGTGGATTACCAGAAGAAGAGCACAAGCTGCAAGGAGATGCAGTTTGAAGACTGTATGAGCAACATGCTGCCGAGTACAGAAGTACAGTGTCCAATGGTTGACACACGAATAGCTGGTTTGTGACATCGCCTTGCTGTGTAAAATCACTTGGCTGCTTGTGACTTCTGAACACCATATACTTGCCATGTGATTCTGCAGAATGGGGATTCTCATTTCTGTCCATGAGTATCTATGCAGAGAGATGTACATCCACAAGATGCATTGTATGCAGGGAGGTGAGCCTCTACAAGCATCACTCTGTGCAGAGAGGTGGGCCTCTACGAGCATCACTCTATGCAGTGAGGTGGACCTCTACAAGCATCACTCTATGCAGAGACATGGGCCTCTACGAGCATCACTCTATGCAGAGAGGTGGGCCTCTACGAGCAGCACTCTATGCAGAGATGTGGGCCTGTACAAGCAGCAGTCTATGCAGAGAGGTGGGCCTGTATGAGCAGCAGTCTATGAAAAGAGGTGGGCCTGTATGAGCAGCACTCTATGCAGAGAGGTGGGCCTGTACGAGCAGCACTCTATGCAGAGAGGTGGGCCTGTACGAGCAGCACTCTATGCAGAGAGGTGGGCCTGTAAGAGCAGCAGTCTATGAAGAGAGGTGGGCCTGTACGAGTAGCACTCTATGCAGAGAGGTGGGCCTGTACGAGTAGCACTCTATGCAGAGAGGTGGGCCTGTACGAGTAGCACTCTATGCAGAGAGGTGGGCCTGTACGAGTAGCACTCTATGCAGAGAGGTGGGCCTGTACGAGTAGCACTCTATGCAGAGAGGTGGGCCTGTACGAGTAGCACTCTATGCAGAGAGGTGGGCCTGTACGAGTAGCACTCTATGCAGAGAGGTGGGCCTGTACGAGTAGCACTCTATGCAGAGAGGTGGGCCTGTACGAGTAGCACTCTATGCAGAGAGGTGGGCCTGTACGAGTAGCACTCTATGCAGAGAGTTGGGCCTGTACGAGTAGCACTCTATGCAGAGAGGTGGGCCTGTACGAGTAGCACTCTATGCAGAGAGTTGGGCCTGTACGAGTAGCACTCTATGCAGAGAGTTGGGCCTGTACGAGTAGCACTCTATGCAGAGAGTTGGGCCTGTACGAGTAGCACTCTATGCAGAGAGGTGGGCCTGTACGAGTAGCACTCTATGCAGAGAGGTGGGCCTGTACGAGTAGCACTCTATGCAGAGAGGTGGGCCTGTACGAGTAGCACTCTATGCAGAGAGGTGGGCCTGTACGAGTAGCACTCTATGCAGAGAGGTGGGCCTGTACGAGTAGCACTCTATGCAGAGAGGTGGGCCTGTACGAGTAGCACTCTATGCAGAGAGGTGGGCCTGTACGAGTAGCACTCTATGCAGAGAGGTGGGCCTGTACGAGTAGCACTCTATGCAGAGAGGTGGGCCTGTACGAGTAGCACTCTATGCAGAGAGGTGGGCCTGTACGAGTAGCACTCTATGCAGAGAGGTGGGCCTGTACGAGTAGCACTCTATGCAGAGAGGTGGGCCTGTACGAGTAGCACTCTATGCAGAGAGGTGGGCCTGTACGAGTAGCACTCTATGCAGAGAGTTGGGCCTGTACGAGTAGCACTCTATGCAGAGAGTTGGGCCTGTACGAGTAGCACTCTATGCAGAGAGTTGGGCCTGTACGAGTAGCACTCTATGCAGAGAGTTGGGCCTGTACGAGTAGCACTCTATGCAGAGAGGTGGGCCTGTACGAGTAGCACTCTATGCAGAGAGGTGGGCCTGTACGAGTAGCACTCTATGCAGAGTGGTGGGCCTGAAAGTGTAGCACTCTATGCAGAGAGGTGGGCCTGTAAGAGCAGCACTCTATGCAGAGAGGTGGGCCTGCACGAGCAGCACTCTGTGCATTCTATTCTATGCTATGTGCATCTCAAGGGGGTATTTGCTCAACTCTGAAGCACCCGTTCAATCAATCTGTAAGGGCCCGTAGGAATGGTATATAAAACTTTGAATGTTAACAGCAGAGTTAGGCTCCATGCACACTGGCTTTAAAATCGTTGCTTTTACAGGAGTTTTGCCTGTAGAAGCAGCTCAATGTTATCCTATTTGTCCATACACAGGATGATTAGAGGCATATTTTGAGCTCAATGTTTAGAGGCAGGAAAAAAAAAAACTTCTTGTTTGCATTTTTGATTGGAGCTTTCTGGCAGAAAAAAAAAAGCAAAACGCTAAACTCGTCTAAACTTTGTACAAAATACGTGCTATATGAGCGTTTTTTTTCTGCCAAGGGAACTGGCATTTTTTTTTTAAACCCAGTAATGTGGCAAGCTGCTGTTTCATATTAATGGCATAGGGGGTCCCAGATTTTCATTTAAATAAATTCTGAGAGGGAAGGTAGCAATGGTGCTCTGGAACAGTAAGCAGATCTCCTACCATCTGTGTGTCCTTGGAGACACATCTGCCCTTGTGTGACCAATTTTACATCACAGGCAACAGTGTAATTCATTATCTAGTGATTTCAAAAGTCACTAGGAAATTAAGTAGCAAAGTCTTCATGTCAGAAAATGTGTTAATGATGCATGTTGCTTTTCCTCCAGCATGGTGGGCTGGTGGTCACTCCTGTTCGCAGTGCAGTGGGTAAAATACATTGTCTATGTGGAGTTTGTTCTCTCCATGCTTGTGCATGTTTTTCTACCTAGATTTGTGTTGTGTATTATCTATGGGTGAGACATACAATGTTTGGGCTCCTTTTTGGGGGAAGCAGTGATGTGGCTTGTCCAGTGTTCTTTGTAAACCAATGATGAAATGTTTCAGCCTCACGTAAGTTAGTAAAATAAGTACTAAGGATCCAGGAAAAAGTAAAGTAGAACTCCATTCAGGCATCTATGCCCATGAGGCATTTCACGGCTGACAATTACAAGCATGACTCCCGCAGGCAGAGGCATGATGGGACTTGTAGTTTCGCAACCACAGGAGGGCCGCCAATTTGAGACCCCTGATTTATACCCTTTGTTTTGAATAGAATGAGGAAGGGTTAGAGCTCCTGACTGGTTTTACTGCAGTCAAAAGGGTTCCTTCATGTCCTGTCTAGTAAAATGTTTGTCCCCAGAACAGGAAATGAGGGGAAATCTCTCTTAACACCAATACAAACAGAATTCAATTCTTTCTATTTTTTTAGGCGGAAGGCTAAAACCCCCTGTCAGCTATTTGTTGTTATACACTCCCCTGTTGCAGTTTTTCTTTAAATTCCCCTTTGGTAAAAGGTTGTCCCCAATGCAGAAAGTGAGCGGAGATCTCTCCAATGGAGCCCCTGGGTAGCCGTAGTATTCTATCCAAAACTGGGGGGGAAAAAGTTTTTGGTATAGATACACTTTAAAGCCAAAGTGCAGTCAATGAACATAATTTACAGTAATTAGGATGTGTCCCTTGTGCTGATTCCTCGTCTGTTAGTGGAAATCTTTCACCGTCCTGCCCCCCATTTCTACTGTCATAATATTCTAAGGCCACAAGGATTAATACAACTAAGAGGCCTTCACAGGCCCTCATCAAGAGAGCCTGACTATGCCCGCCCCTTCTGCCCAGCTGCTCCATTCATAGAAGCCATATGTAATGACACCCCGAGTATGAAAGGGGTTAAAGTTGTTTAGGACATTCCATACCCAAAAACAAAGGCAGTTACCTAGCACTTCAATCAGCCAAACAAGGAACCCATACAAATAATTATCCCCCAAATACGAGACAAGGCTCTGTCTTGAGGTTCAAGCAGGAATAAAATCTTTATTCAAACACTTGTTATACAGATCCCACTTCAAAACACTTCCCCCCACCCTTGGAAAACAGGGCGGGTTAAACTGTCCAATGACAATGGACACACAGGTCAGGTGTGTTTAACTTCTCATCAGTAAACAGTCTTAGCAGGGGGGTCTTCTGGAGGAATCCCCCCTCCCTCCATAGAGATAAACATCCCATAATCCAAGGCAGACAGACACAATAGAACATTGAAATACAGCCACAACCCAAACTAGCACAGCAAATAGTACACAACACAATGAGACAGCGCACATTATATATACATATATACAGCATTGAGTCTGACTAGCACAGATAATAGTGGGGTTCTCATTCACCCTTTTCCCCCTATTAGTGACTCCCGTCACAATGGCATATCCCGGGTCCCACAAATGCCAGGGCCCATAATCGGTCGGCAAGAGGCTTGCATTCAGTCCCCTCAAAAAGCCTCTGTCCCGGCTAGGTCTGTCACACCATACTACAGCAGGGGCGTAACTACCACCATAGCGACCCATGCGGGCGCTATGGGGCCCGCAGCCGAGTGGGGCCCAGTGAGGATAAGAGCACCGCCGGCACAGTCTCCCAGCCAGGGGAAGAGAGAGGAAAGGAAGAGGCGAGCTGTCCGTATCAGCAGAGAGCTGAATTACCCGATGTAAGAGCTTTCATTAGAACTTCCAGTGTTCCCGGGGCTCACGTCACATAGCTCCACCTTTTGGCCCGGTGCCTTTGATAGACAGAACGCCGATCCAATGCGGGACATGTGACGTCATCAAAGGCGTCGGGCCAAGAGGTGGGGCTATGGCAGCTGTGGGGGGGGGCTGTTTGCAGGGGGGCCCCATACAACATTTTGCTATGGAGCCCTGCTATTTCTAGTTACGCCCCTGTACTACAGCTTCTGTGAATGGAACAGGATCTTTGAATGGAGGACGGGTGGATAATTGATAGCTTTTCTCTTACATTCAAATATTCTGTTTCATTCATAGAAGCTATAGTAATGCTTCTATGAATGGAGCAGCTGGTTGGAAAGGGCATGCACATTTAGGCTCTCTGGATGAGAGCCTGTGACTGCTCCCAAAGCCTAGTACACACTATTAGTTTTTTTTTTCCTTTTAACCCAGCGGGCTAAACGAAATAAAACGAAAGTGATCGGGAGGAGCAGCTGTACTAACAATTCGATGTTAGTACAACTATCTTCCCCGCTGAGCATTTGTGTTCTGAGCCATTGGCTGCCGATCGGCAGACCTTTTTAAGTCATGTCCCTGAGCTGGGTCCAGCTCCTGTTGGACTGGCTGCTGTATTGAACCAGCTGATGCCGCCCGATATTCAGCCTGTGTGTATGGCCCTTTTGGTTGTATTAATCCCCACCACACCAGAAGATAATGGGGGTTGGGTGGGCAGGACGGATTAAAATTTTTACTAAAAGAAGAGGATTAAAGGAGTTGTAAAGTCAGAAGGTTTTTTATCTTAATGCATTCTATGCATTAAGATAAAAAGCCTTCTGTGTGCAGCAGCCCTGCTAATACTCACCTGAGCCTCATCTCTGTCCAGCCATGTCCACGATTGTCTCGGCCGTCTGAGACTGTCCCTCCTGATTGGCTAAGATACGGCAGTGGCGCCATTGGCTCCCGCTGCTGTCAATCAAAGACAGTCGGCCAATCAGGAGAGAGAGGGGGCGGGGCTGGACCCTGTGTCTGAACGGACACAGGGAGCTGTGACTCAGTTCAGGTGCCCCCATAGCAAGCTGCTTGCTGTGTGGGTGCTCGACCAGAGGGAGGGGCCAGGAGAGCAGAATAGGGACCCGAGAAGAGGAGGATCCAGGTTGCTCTGTGCAAATCCACTGCAACAGAGCAGGTAAGTATAACATGTTTGTTATTTTCATAGAAAAAAAAAAAAAACAAGACTTTACAATCACTTTAATGCTGCTGGATTGCACAGTGAGGAGACTGGGGGACAGGAGGTGACACTGGAAGCTGCTTCGCTGAACCAGGCTCTTCGTGGAAGGAATTGTAAATCACAAGAATGTCTTTACAAAAATGGTAAACTTTTTACAAATAAAATCATAAACATATGTATAATATAGTGTGTGTGTATATGTATAATATATATGGATACCATCAGAGGAGAAATCGGTGTAGACTTGAAGGATCTACTTTGGTTTGTAGCTGTTAATTCTGACCATTAAAAACAATCTAATTGTCATCTACATCACTCCAGTATAACACGTAATGTTACATGTTGTAATAACTCTCATTACATCACATATTTTGTGGGGACTTCTACATTGTGATGTCTACCATCATTGTTTTTCTATCGTGATCTTCACACTAATGTAAAGTCAATAGGAGAATTTATCAAGGCAAGTGCAGTGTGCCTCCCTATCCAGTGCAAGTAGCAGCTCTGCTTTAGGCCTCATGCACGCTGGATGTTTTTAATGTGGCTGTTAGGGGCCTCTGGCGGTTTTTTTTTTTTTTTTGCCTCTAAATGCCCCTTCATGTTAGTCTGTGTTCATACAAACATAGGCGTTTAGAGGCAGAAAAAACCCCACTGCCAGTGCGTCCAGGAGCAGCAGCATTTTGCCATAAAAAAAACATTTGACATTGGTAAACGCTTCTAAAAATGTATTAACGCTAGGCATGTTAATTCATTTCAATGGACAGGATAAATTTATTATTCTGGCCATTGAAATTAATTACTGTAACACCCAAGTGCTTCATGCACGTTACATGTGTTTACAAGCGTTTTTTCTGCCAAGAGGCAAGTTGTCTATGAGAGTTAGCAAAATGCCCAGTGTGTATGAGACCTTATTTGTCTTCAGCACATGACCAGTGTCACTGTTAAATGCCTCCAACCGATAGAGGAGGTCTTTTAACCAGGAAAAGACATTTTAGCAGGAATGTTACTGTTTAAATTGTGGCTTTTCTGTGCTGTCACTATGCACTTGTTTTTATAAATTGACAGCTTTTTCATCAGTGAGATATTGTAATTTGACAGAGTGACTTTGTTTCTTCTTGTCTTTGTCTACCTTGGTTTTCTGTCCTGCGTTCTCCTTCAGCCCGATGAAGCTGCCAGCGCGGAGTCCATAGCGTCTTGTCGCAGTCCGGACACCATGGGTGTATACGCTCCGGATAATAGTTGTTACGAACTTCTCACTATCATAGGTAAACAGCTGATATTTTCTGTGCTAGTTGGGCAGCAGTTTAGTCTTAATTGCTATGTATCACCAGCCTGGGACAGGTACATAGTAGCCAAGCATTTTATCTCGATGTGGGTACAACTTGCCTACTCCTCTAATGATCGTTTCCAATCAGATTTTGTGCACCAGATAGTCCTGCTCTGCAAATATCTCTGCACTCCTTGTTCCCGAGCCTGGGAACAAGGCTGGGTGGTCTCAGGTTTTTAAATTCCCCAATCTAAAAACTGAAGGGAAGCCCAAAGCTAGATATCTGGATTGCTGATCATTTAGAAGTAAATTCAGAGAGCCTCTGTCATTAATGTCACCATCTTTAAAAAAATTTAACTCGCTGTTTAATGTAACTTTAAAAAGTCAATTTTGGCCAAGCTGGCCCAAACAAACTACAGTAAAACCTTGGATTGCGAGCATAATTCGTTCCAGAAACATGCTTGTAATCCAAAGCACTTGCATTACAAAGTGAATTTCCCCATAAAAAAATAATGGAAACTCAAATGATTCGTTCCACAGCCATTTATTCATAAATATGTGATAGGTTGTGTAACCATAAAATGTCCATCCACAGATGGAAGCCTCCACCAGGGGATTAGAAGCAAAATCCAGCAGGAGCTACAGAGTATAAAAGAGAAAAGAGGAGCCTCTAAGTGTAGTTATATGGTTACATTTAATGAAGGTACAACATTTAGCTACTCACATGGTTGAAGATTAAAAGAGGCACATCTAAGTATGCAGGCATCCGGGGTAAAGCTGTCCACATAGACCGTCCTCCGCACCGCTGGCTCTCACCGCTGTCAGTCTGCAATCGTGACCGGGAAGACTACCCTCCTAGAGCGATTGAACCGCTCGTGGAGCGCAGAGTGGAAGGGACGACAGTGATGGTGAGGAGGATGGTCTATGTGGACAGCTTTACCCTGGATGCCTGCATACTTAGATGTGCCTATTTTAATCATCAACCATATGAGTTGCTAAATGATGTTGTACCTTAGAGGCGCCTCTCTTCTCTTTTATACTCAGTTGTGATATGACGCTACTTGTATATCAAGACATCGCTTGTATATCAAGTCAAAATGTATTAAAAAAAATTAGCTTGTCTTGCAAAACGCTCCCAAACCAAGGTTTTACTGTATTTCCGTTATAGAATGATGTGGCCGCTGGGTGTGCTGAGATGGACTGTAAGTAGCATTAGCTTCTTACAGTATATGAAAAAAATGCGCCGCGCCTAGGGGCGTAACTGAATAACTGTAAATCTAAGTACAAATCATAGATAATAAAGCGTGCAAATCAAATAGAGCCTAAAGCTCTGATCACTTACTAAGATCACCTGCTGTGTGAATCCTAAAGCTCTGATCACTTACTAAGATCACCTGCTGTGTGAATCCTATGACCAAACACACTAAAAAATATCTAGTGCAATAAATCACAAAGTGCAATGTACATAGAAAAACGTAATAAGATAAATATACAATCCACAGTGATTAAAATATAATCATTCCTAATAAGGTGTATATGCTAAAAAATGTTACACATATGTAGATCCACTGTGATTAAAATGAAAAAAGAAAAAAAATTAAATAAAACAATATATATATTCGTAAAACACAAACAGAGTAAATCAATCACATGCGTGGGCGAATTGAAACTATAATCGCCCTAATAAAGGTGTTCAAATCACATCCGTGAAAAAATCTTCCAATCCAGTAACATAAAGTGACCAAGTTCAAATAAAAGTCAGTGTAATGGTGATGGTTCAAAGAAAAAGTTCCGGTTTTGAATCAAACGTGCCCAAAGAAAAACATGCTGTGAAGTGCCTTAGTGACCCCCAATGTGATTGCGCTCACCTTGGAGCGTGTGACACAGGTTTTAATTGTGTCAATACACGCTTTTGGAGCCACCCCTGGGCTCCAAAAGCTTCTTACAGTAACTGCCGCTGTGTTTTAAACAGCAGTACAGGCAACTTCCCATCTGCTGCCAGAAGGTCGGGCTTAGTGCTTCTAGTGCCATTCAGGAGAAGCCTTGTATTTTTATCGGTATATACAAGACTTTCTCTGATTTGCAGAGGCGGAGAAATGGGCAGATGATGTCACAATCTTCACCCCGGTCAATCAGGATGCCCTGTGTTCATTGATAAAAATACAAGGGAGAAGAAATTTAGAGTGACCTGTCTAAATCTTCTTGGATTTGTCCAGGCCTAGTTTACAAAGTGATTTTGTACCATTTAGAATCTGATGGTCTGCTGATGCTTTCTCTTCTTCCTCAGGGAGAGGATTTGAAGACCTCATGACGGTAAACTTGGCACGGTACAAACCGTCGGGAGAGTATGTTTGTATCAGAAGAATTAACTTGGAGTTTTGTACCAATGATATGGTGGCCTTCCTGCAGGTAATTTTTCCTCCATTTTTGTGTCATTTATTCATATTATGTAGCTTTATTATTTACTACTTTATACCCGCAGATGTTTGCTGCATACCCCCTGATGAATGCACTTTCAAGTATCTTATATAAACGTACCTTATAAAAGACCATGATTTGCGACCTATCAATATTCCCTAATCCCTCTTGTGCTATCTATATTTTTAAAAGTAGTTTAGGCTTTGCAGTCACAGTATGTACATGGCATGAGTGGCAGGGTGTCACTGGTAAATGGCCAGCAGTTCCCAGTGCTGGTTGCTGGACAACCGGAGTGCAGACATAAGCCAAATGTGGCGCTAGGCTTTTGAACTTGCACTTTAAGAGACCCCCTATTCAGGGACAACACATACTCTATTCTAACCACCCTTATCCCCAACATGCATTAATGGAATACTTTCCTTTTTTGCCCAATTTTGTGCTCCAAGCACCCTCTGATGCTGGTCACATTAACCAAAGGCCAGATCATTGGTTGTTTTGGAACATCGGTCCACTAATCCTGTTCAGCGCAGATGATGTAATCTAGCATTTGGATTTGTGACACGAGGTAGCCTGGAGTACAGGTTGGTTTAGTTTTCCATATTGGTCAGGAGATGCTGACTTTGTCTGCTGAATCTGTCAGAAGCACCAAAAGTACTTCCATTATGAAATTGTTGTTTCCCTTTAAAGTTTAACATTTGACAACATTATACTTCTGAAACAGCTTCTTATGCTGTAGAGCAGGTACCCTTAAGTGCCTGTAGGCCTTGGCGTATCATCTGTAGACCACCAAGGAGGCACAGAACTTGGATGCTCTAATATGCAAACCAGTTCATATTGCTTTGCTCACCTATTCTGCCTCCTGCGTTCCACAAATACCAAGCATTTATCAAGGCTGCTCATTGCCACAAGGAACCAGTACTAAGGTGTGCAAGGGAATGGGTAGAGCTGGCGGCCAAAGACCTGGTCGCCAATTAAAAAATCCTCAGAGTGGCTCTTGGGCACTCTGCAGAGCATCCAGCTAGCTATTCAAGAACACCCTCTGCAGCATAAGTGGCAGTTTTTGAAGTATTATGTCACCAGCAATTTGCTTTAATACAAACCCATGTCCTGAAAAATTGTAGTTTTGCATTTCCCATTTGCACTCAAGTGAGCTTTGACAGTAGTGAGTTGGTAGACGATGTTGCATGGTTACCAGGATTTTTAGGTGTCTGATCATGTCTTCTTGTCTGCAGACGGAACTTCATGTGTCAAAGCTGTTCAACCATCCCAACATCCTCCCTTACAGAGCCACATTCATAGCCAACAATGAGCTTTGGGTGGTCACCCCTTTTATGGCTTATGGTAAGTAGATACTGGAAACAACAGAAATGTAATTTTGATAAGGTGACATTTAGAGCACTGTTGATGGGTAGTTACTGAGAATTGTTTGAGGGAATTTTCCTTCATGTTCAAGAAGTTTTCTCTAATTTCCATTTGTGTCTCTCTGGTACAGGAAAGAAAATTTCCCTAACTGGACACAGACATTTGAAAAAAATAACAAACGGACAGAGGTTCTAACCATTCGCTGATCTATCCAAAACTAATAAAGTTTCACCTTTAGATACTTTCACCTAGTTCCGTTGTTAAGTGACCTATAAAATATGACCGTTGATCCCAGCGTAGATTTAATTGGGGGACGGGACCATGTCTCCATTTTTTCGAATGGCTTACAAAGTGCAGCAAGTTTGATAGACTATAGTTGCTTGTTCTCTCTCCTGACAGTAAGGGGGAACAGTTACTAAAACGGGTGCAACTGTGCATAGCAACCAATCAGCTTCTAACTTCAGCTTGTTTACTTTAAACTTAGACAATAAAACCTGTAAGCTGATTGGTTACTAGGTTACTTTGCAAAACCACACCAAATTCTGTGTGCGCCAGTTTTAGTAAATATCCTCCTAACACTCACCATGTCTCTCCTGACAGGGTCAGCCAAAGACTTGATCTGCACACACTTCACAGATGGAATGAGTGAGCTGGCAATCGCTTACATCCTGCTCGGAGTGTTGAAAGCCTTGGATTACATCCATCACATGGGCTATGTTCACAGGTAACACAGGGCAGGGGTTGGCAACTTTACCATTAAAAGGGAAAATAGAGGTCATGGAGTAGCAAAGTAAATGGCCGCCTGATTATATTTTTCTTTTAAAGGGTAAGAAAAATCTGTAAGGTGAACTTACTGAACCTCCTCCTCATCATCCCCCCCAGCCCCCGCCCCCCCCCGGTCCCGCTGATCTGGAGCCCGACGATCACCCACTAGGAGACCTCGTATAGCCGACTCACCAGTCCGGAGCTTAGAAATCCCCTCGGCTTAATCTCCTAAACGTACCTCATCAGGAGGTATGTTTAGGAGCATGGAGCATTCCAACTGGTCGGTGCCAACCAGTCAGAACCCACGTAGCCCGTCCTGTCACCGCAGGCGAAGAGGAGAGAAAGCTGCGAGGATTTCAAATCCGCGGACTGGTAAAGCGGCTATACGATCTGTCAGAACGGGTGATTGCCGGACTCCAGGTTAGCGGGACCAGGTGCGATGGGAAGGGGGTCCAGTGTAAGTTCACCTTACAGATTTTCTGTAAAGGTGAACTTACACATTAAGCTACAGCGTGGGAAGAAGTAGTTAAACTTCTAGTATTATTACAGACCATGAATTGGCTTGTAAAGGCTGGAGGACAACCATAGGGAGGGGGAGGCCTTGGCTGTGTGTACACCCCAAATCGGTGTTGGTTTGGGGGGGGGGGGGGTGCGTTCCAGCAGGAGACTAGGGCTTTGGGGGAGTTAATGGAATATAAACATGTGCTTCTTATCCTCCCTGCTTTAAAGCACACCTCCTAATGCCCAAAATGGGAAACGTTTTACATACATTGATAAGACTGTTTACAATAGGCTGATTTCTTTCATAGAGAATAGAAAGAATATATGCAGTCTTTATAGGGATAAATATAGGATTGCACATTCAGAGGCTGCTGTCATGTTTCTGCCTTGAAAGGTTGCTTATTCCCACCGTATCTATTTCTTGCTCCATCTTTGAGGCCCCGTTCACACTTATGCGAATTATATGTGGCTTACACCGCATCCAATTTGCAGGACATTTTAAAATACATTCATTTGAATGCATCTGGTTCACATATGTGCGTTGCACATTGCCCAAAAAATATGTGCATTTTCTGGGCATTGAGGTGCGAATTACAAGCACATTATCTTCTATGGGAACGCATCTGATTCGCAGATGAATTCTGTTCTGAACACAAATTCTCTCCTTCTCCTCACTACACCTCCCACCTCTCACTGATCCGCAGCTAGGGAGAGGGACCGCTGAACAGCTGTTTTTTCTCTTCGCAGAGAAAACTGATCTGGAATTCGCACCGCACATGTGTGAACCCAGCCTTAATGTCCCCAGCTCAACAGAGGAGCAGCACCTATTGTGATGGGAATCCCATGTAGAATTCTGTACTGTTTGCTGGTGTCATTTCTAATGTAATTTTCTTTATAAACAGCCTTTTGATTGAGAAGGGTGTCCCAATATAATTATCTTCCCAGAAGTCAGTTCTTCAGAATGAAGTGTAACCCAATTAGTATCTTCTCCTAAGTTCTGGCCAGTGAATGATCATCTCTCTGCAGGAGTGTGAAGGCCAGTCACATCCTCATCTCAGTGGACGGGAAAGTGTACCTCTCTGGCCTGCGCAGTATTCTTAGCATGATAAACCACGGACAGCGAGTGAAAGTGGTCCATGACTTCCCCAAGCACAGCTCTCGGGTTCTTCCCTGGCTGAGCCCAGAGCTCTTACAGCAGGTGAGAGGAGTGTACAAGACCGACTTTTTAGAATTTAGAATGTACATTTAATGCTGTGTAAAATACACTTTAATGCCACTGCCTTTTCATGACTTTTAAACAAAGGGCCAGTTTACTGTTTTTCAGACTTTAGGGGGGCTGGACTGTGGTCAGTGGGAGTACAAATAAATTACATGGCACCTGTGGTCAGTAGGAGGAGAAATTGTGCCCCATAGTGAGTATTGGTGATAGAAATCATGCCCTATTATTGGTGTCAGTGTAAGGAACAATGCCCTATTATTGGTGTCAGTGGGAGGAATAGTGACCCACTGTTGCTGTCAACAGAAGGAATAGTGACCCACTGATGGTGTCAGTGGAAGTACAGTGCATCTGGAAAAAGTATTCACAGCAATTCATTTTTTTCCCACATTTTGTTATGTTACAGCCTTATTCCAAAATGGATTCATTTTTTCCTGAAAATTCTACAATCAATACTCCATAATGACAATGTGAAAGACGTTTGTTTGAAATCTTTGCAAATTTATTAAAAATAAAAAATTTAAAAATCCCATGTACATAAGTATTCACAGCCTTTGCTCAATACTTTGTTGAAGCACCTTTGGCCCCAATTAGAGCCTCAAGTCTTTTTCAGTATGATGCTACAAGCTTGGCACACCTATTTTTGGGCAGTTTCTCCCATTCTTCTTTGCAGGACCTCTCAAGCTCCATCAGGTTGGATGGGGAGCGTCGGTGCACAGCCATTTTCAGATCTCTCCAAAGATGTTCAAGTCTGGCCTCTGGCTGGGCCACTCAAGGACATTCACAGAGTTGTCCCATAGCAACTCCTTTGTTATTTTGGCTGTGTGCCTAGGGTCGTTGTCCTGTTGGAAGATGAACCTTCTCCCCAGTCTGAGGCCCAAAGAGCTCTGGAGCAGGTTTTCATCAAGGATGTCTCTGCACATTGATGCATTCATCTTTTCCTCGATTTTGACTAGTCTCCCAGTTGACTAGTCTCCCTGCCACTGAAAAACATCCCCACGCTGCCACCACCATGATTCACTGTAGGGATGGTATTGGCCAGGTGATGAGCGGTGCCTGGTTTCCTAAAGACCTGACGCTTGCCATTCAGGCCGAAGAGTTCAATCTTTGTTTCATCAGACCAGAGAATTTTGTTTCTCATGGTCTGAGAGCCCTTCTGGTGCCTTTTGGCAAACTCCAGGAGGGCTATCATGTGCTTTTTACTGAGGAGTGGCTTCCGTCTGGCCACTCTACCATACAGGCCTGATTGCTGGAGTGCTGCGGAGATGGTTGTTCTTCTGGAAGGTTCTCCTCTCTCCACAGAGAAACGCTGGAGCTCTGTCACAGTGATCATCGGGTTCCTGGTCACCTCCCTAACTAAAGTGTTTCTCCCCCAATCACTCAGTTTGGCCAGGTGGCCTGCTGAAGGAGTCCTGGTGGTTCCAAATTTCTTCCATTTACAGATGATGGAGGTCGCTGTGCTCATTGAGACCTTCACTGCTGCAGACATTTTTCTCTATCTTCCCTAGATCTGTGCCTCAATACAATCCTGTTTTGGAGGTCTACAGACAATTCCTTGGCCGTCATGGCTTGGTTTGTGCTCTGACATGCACTGTTAACTGTGGGACGTTATATAGACAGGTGTGTGCCTTTCCAAATCCTGTCCAATCAACTGAATTTACCACAAGTGGACTCCAGTCAAGTTGCAGAAACATCTCCAGGGTGATCAATGGAAACAGGTTGCACCGGAGCTCAATTTTGAGTGTCAATTTTAAGTGTCATGGCAAAGGCTGTGATACTTGTTTACTTGGGATTTTTTATTTTTAATAAATTTGCAAAAAGATTTCAAACTTCTTTCACGTTGTCATATTGGGGTATAGTTTGTGGAATTTTGAGAAAAATAATGAATTTTATCCATTTTGGAATACGGCTGTAACATAACAAAATGTGGAAAAGTAAAGCGCTGTGAATACTTTCCAGATGCACTTTAATAGAGCCCAGTTGTTGGCGTCAGTGGGAGGAATAGTGCCCCATCATTATTGTGAGTAAAAGAAATAATGTTTCAACATTTAGATCAGTGGGAGGAATAGCATTTTTATATATGTGGGAGGAATCCCCAAGGGCCGGATAAAGGCAGGCAAAGGGCTGTAGTTTGCAGACCGCTGCTTTTAAAGTATATGTAAACCCACTCACTAAATGCCTTATAAGCTTTAGCATATTAATGTAATTTGAAAATAAATCTTCATTAACATAATACATGATGATCCTGCCATTAAAGGGTTAGATTGCTTTTACCAAAAACAACTGCTAATACACGTAAGGGGTTTTCTATTGTTAAAAAAATAAAAATAAAATAAAAGTCAGCAGCTACAAATACTGCAGCTGCTGACTTTTAATAATCGGACACTTACCTGTCCCAGGGTTCAGCGATACGGGGGATCGAAGCCCCACTCGTCTCCCCCTCCGCTCGGCGGCGCTGGTGTTGTAACTGTGGGCGCCACAGCCAGGCACCCACTGCGCATGTGCGAGGCGCGCCGTGATTGGCCGCGCAGTCATCTGGGACCTGTGACGTGTCCCAGATGATTGCCTAGAGGGATGGGGGAGAGCTGATCTCTCTTTCTGCGCCCAGGGAAGTGACGTCAAGAGCCCAGGCGCTGAAGGAGGCAGATTACGAGGGACCCCCTAGCAACAGGTATTTAGAGGTGAGTACAAAAAAAAATTTCTCCAAATGTGTTAGCCTGACTAACAAAGTCCCACAGCTGGCATCATCCTGTTCTGCTTTCTTGCTATTACTGGATCAGTGCGTAGAAACACTAACTTTGAATTAGTAATCTTTGCAAAACTCACTTTGCATGGCTGTTCAATACAAACCTCTAACTTTTCCATTGTGTTTAGGAAAGAAAATGTATCTTTGCATTGGTGTTCAGGGCTGCATATATTAATAGTTCTATGTCTGTAAAGTTTTCCCCAGAGTGGCCTGGCCTGTTCTCTAAAGTGATTACTAGTAAAAGCTAGAAACGCACATTTAGCATTGGGATGAACACATTACGGTTTACTTTGCTTTGGATCCTCTGCAGCCTAAAAGCTTTAAGCATGTTGTAGGGCTGATATCACTCCACCTTACAATACTGGTGAGCTACCTGTGAGCAGATCTACTGCAAAACTCCTGGGGGGACTGTTCTCGGAAATTATGGTTTTGTAAAACCCCGCTTGAGAAATCCTGGTGGAAGCTATTATTCCAGTGACTTGTAGCTCACCAAAGGTTGAGCACTCTCTGCTGCTGGCAGCTGAATGGAGCAGTGGGGAAGCAAGTGAATGTATACTGCTGGGAGGGCTGCTTTGAAGGAAACCAGTCACTTTTCCCCGCACTACCAAAACAGGTTCAGGTAACAGGTATTTTTTTTTAAATGAGACTCAATCTGTCTTTTATCATACACTCTATATGGTACCTTTTTAGGAGTTAAGTGCTTCATGACAGCTAGGATCACTATCTTTTTTTTTTTCCCACAGAACCTTGAGGGGTATGATGCCAAATCTGACATCTACAGTGTGGGGATTACAGCTTGTGAGCTTGCTAATGGACACGTGCCATTCAAAGACATGCCAGCTACACAGGTAAGGACAATAGTACCACTTCTAGGACTGAATTTTCTTTGTTTTTGAAAGCATCTAAAGAAGAATCTGTTTTGACAGCATTTTGCTTTTGCAGACTCCAAAAAACATAGAACAGCAAATGCTTATGGTGCATTTAGATTAGGTACAGAATCTTCCCTACATATTCATTTTACAGAGGATCTATCTATTCATGGCCGATAATGCTGCTGTTTACTCAGAAAATGCCTATATACACACGACTTGATATTCTGTACATTTGAGGGCACGTCCTGAAGATCCCTTTTCTAAACATCCTTACATGCTAAGAGAGAAGAAGGTGTTGGGGCATGAATCTGAAAATTTGGAAGATTCTCTGGTCTTCGGTCCACAGGAGTTCCTATTTTTTTTTAAAAAACTGCAGCTTGCAATGCATTGCCCCCGCGATCAGTGGATCATGGGTGCAATGCCAGGCTCCTGCAGACATTCAGTACAGCTCTCTGCTCGTACCTCCATGTGGGCAGACAGTTGCTGGAGAGCAGAAATAATCAATAAACTATGAGACTGCTCATCGGCACCCTTGCATTTAATTGAGAACTACAAGCCACCTGACGCAGGGGGGATTTGTAGTTCATTCATTCACCGAACTCTTTGAATGAATGACGCGACTGTGTCAGCAGAGCCCTGCACAGCCACACTATTTTTAAAATGTGACCGCGGGTGCGGAGAGAGGATCCCTGCCCACTTTCACAGGGGAGGGTCGGGGGTCTGCTCCAAAGTAACATGTTACACCCTAAATACAGGTTAATATGTTATAAAAGGTGATTTTATTCTTTAATCTAATGGAGAAATAATTTAGACAGCCTATATTTTCATTTCTCTGGACCTTTAAATAAATGAGGGCCAGTAAGATACTACTTAACCAATGGGGTGGCTTCTCTCCTCAATAGATGCTCCTCGAGAAGCTGAACGGCACAGTGCCCTGTCTACTGGACACCGCAACCATTCCTGCCTCTGAACTCACCATGAAGACCTCTCGCTCTGGAGCGGACTCTGGTATTGGAGAAGGCACCTCCTGTCGCCCATCCAACGGGGAACCTAGCATGCACCCCTACAACCGCACCTTCTCCCCACACTTTCACAACTTGGTGGAGCAGTGTCTTCAGAGGAACCCCGAGTTACGGTGAGCCTTCACACTGCTCAAAATAGTTGGTGTCTAAGGTTAAGAAAAGTGGGAAAAGGAGAACAACTTTGTGATTTTTCAGTGCTTCAAGCACAGTGTATTAATAATGAGCAGCTTTTCCAATAGGGCTGCAACAGTTTTGCTTTAATGTTGCACTCCCCAACAGCACATACTCTCCCCTCCAGACACACAGCTCCATTGATCCTCTGGGAGTAAGGCCCCTTTCACACGATCGGACCGTTCAGATCCGCCTGTCAGTTTTGACGGCGGACCTGAACGGGCGATCCATGTTAGCCTATGGACCGTCGGATGTCAGCGGAGACATGTCTGCTGACATCCGACCCCGTCCGATCCGCTAAAAGCAGACGAATGGCTCTACATCCAGATCCGTCGCTGGCGGATCGGATCGGGTGAGATCTGACGAAAACGGACACGCTGTCCGTTTTCGTCCGATCCCTCCATAGGCGGCAGCGGCGCCTGACAAGCCCCTCCCCGCTCAGTGAGCAGAGAGGGACCTGTCATCCGCCGGCTCAGCGGAGATCAACGGACAGATCTCCCGCTGAGCCGGCGGACCGAGGCGGGCTCCGTAGAAACGGAGCCCGCCTCATGTGAAAGGGGCCTAAGGTTTAAAAAAAAAGCTGTGTGGAAAATCCAAATCGCTCTACATTACATGAAGATGAGGACCATCTCACTGCTGTCACAAATGACATTCCTGGACCAATTAACAGTGCTGTCACATGATTGAAAGGAAAGTGAGTCACATGCTTCCCAGTGGCTAACTAGAGTGAAAGGGGAACTGCTGAGCAAGGATTGGCATTAAAGTAAAGCTGTTGCAAAGCACAGACTTGCCTTAAGCCTTAAGTTTAGCTATGGGGCAGCTTGAAAAGAGTTAGCATTTTCCCCTACCACCCTGATCTGCATTCTAATTCATACTTTTGTGTTTTGCAGGCCAAATGCTGGCACTCTGCTCAATCATTCCTTCTTCAAACAGGTAAGTGTGCCCATGTCCAGCCAAGCTCCAAGTACAGTGCTGCTGTAATGGGTTGAATGGCATATTTGTAGCTAACTGAGCAGCACTTTTGCAACCTTTCTGAGGGGTTGTCCGCAGGAAATAACTTTACAGCTGCTTCTGACCCCTCCCATGTTAATCCACAATCTCTCCTACATTTTACTGCATAAGGCACCCTATTCATTTTGCATAAGCTGGCAACACAGCTTAATGTACTAAAAGGCACATGACACCCCTCACCCGCCCTTCCTTTTTATTTTTTTTGTAACCCTGCATACATTGTATGAATTGTGATGCACAGCTTGCATACTGTAGGTATGAATGGGCCTTCAGGTTAGCTAACACTAGCTAGAGATACAATCCAACGATTGTTTACAGGGAGATATTGGGAAAGAAAGCACCCATGTGTGTTTCTGCATCATCAAGAGAAGTCATGGAATTGCTAATTATGCTTATGACCCTTTAGGTCACTTCTCCTATGATGTAACCAACTCTTTAAAAGGACACGGTTATGTTTTAATTACATATTTTTATTGAATAGCACAACGTTTTTATTTGCAGGTTCAATTTAATAAAATGTGTATCTTATGTATTTATCATGTGGATCCAAACCTATAATAGGACACGGTGCTGGTTCTGGTTCTGAAAAACAGTTTGACTTCAGAGCGGTCATAAAGCCATCAGAAGTGGACTATTCTGGTGTTCCTACCATTAAATAGGACACTTAGGCACAAAGGGAGATAGCTGAAACAAAATCAATAAGAAACTTAGTATAATTTGTTTCTTCCCGTGATATCTTATTGAGATCTGTAGAGGGAGTAGCAGAAAGTAAGACCCTACATTGTAAAATGAACAAAGGTGGGAACACCCAGAATAATCACAGCGCACCAACCCCTTGAACTGGAACCACCACCATACACAGATGCGCCGGTCAGAAATCGGTGCCCTGATGAGCTAGCTGTGAGTTTACAGTGTGAAGCAATATAAAACTGTATGGTACAATACAAGACCAAATGACAGGTGAAGCTAGATGCTGCAGGTCACCCAGAGTGCTATACAACACACTACTAATCTAACTCTGGAAGTACTGCTTTGTTCCAGCATGGATGTGCTGTGTGGCCGTAGGAGACAAAAAGTTGGGAGGTGGAGACAATAGTTTAGCATGTAACGTGTAATTTTAATAGAAAATATATAAAAACGCACAGAAAGATAAAATAGAGTTTAGCATCACAGTCAGGTAGCCTCTGAGACAGAAATCGGACATGTAACCAGGATGCCTTGCCTTGGCAAGGGAGTGGAGGGGGACTGGAAGCAAGGAACTGCTGTCACTGGAAAGCCAAAGCCATAGATGGAACACAGGGCCCAGGGTATGAATTCACCTGATGTGAATAGTATAGTGATAGTAGGAAAATGCTGGAGCCGTGTTTCAAAGCAACTTTGCTTCTTCTTCAGCCCCTACATTGTAAAAGGTCTGCCCGCATAAAATATAAACAAATACCTTAAAACTGTTTAGATGTTATAATTGTAATTTCATAATGCAGTTAATGTTTACTAAACCCAGGACCCTGCATTCCCCATATCTGGTCTCCCACAGTACACAGATCATGAAAATGCAATTATTCTAGTAAATATAATCTGCTAAATGCCTTTTCTCATCAGCAGTTAGAGCAGTCTCCTATCAGTGTCTAGTTAAAGCTTGTAGAAGGAGTTTTCATTCTCCTCTGACTGTCCTGTGAGGCTGCAGAACCCCTCACCCTCTGTCTGGACAGTGCTAATTGGCCCTGTGTTGATCACATGCACCCTCCAAAAAAAACAAAAAAAAACTCTAGCAATACACACCAAACGGAGCATGTGCAGAGTGCCCCCAAGGCAATGGGCACAGTGGAAGAAGGGAAGGATACAGGGAGGGGGGAATGCTATGCGTTTTTTAGACCACACATCTGTCCCCATAGCAAGTTATTTACTATGGAGGCAGATGGAGAAAAGAAGGAGTGGACAGGGCTGACGGGACCCCCAGAAAGTTTCGGGCCTGCTCTGTGCAAAGCTATTGCTCAAAGGAGGCAAGTATGACATACATGTTATTGAAGAAAAAAAATATGTAAGTGGTTGTAACCCTAAAAAAACAAAGAAAAAGAGATCCTTTTTCCTTATAGCAGGTTAAACAGCACAGTGCTTGTGCTGTCTAATCTGTCCCTCTAAGCCAGTGGTTCTCAACCTGGGGGTCGGGACCCCCTCGGGGGTCGAATGATGATTTGCCAGGGGTCACCGAATCCTGGGCTGTTCCTGAAGCCTGCACCACTCTCCCAGCCTTTTCGCAGCCACTCAGCAGGGCTGTCCCTGGAGCCTATGGCCGCCAAGTTGGGCTGTTCCTGGAGCCGCCCACTCAGCCTCTTTGCAGCCACCCATTCAGTTCACGGCATGGCTGGGAGGCAAAGATTAGAGGTCAGATGACTGGTAAGAAATGTGAAGTGGGAGGGGCTGGAGGAGACCCTATATCCTGATTTCAGCATCGGTGTCACTGCTTCGAGACACCACGGAGCTGGAGACACAGTGAAAATAGAGTTACAGTGGGTAACAAACACTACCTGTGATTAGAGTTGCCATTAAAAGTCCCCACTACAGTTCTCAGACCAGCAGATGACCTTGGTCAAGAGCAGCTAAGTTGGCTGATCAGAACTCCCCCCAGCACTGCCACTCATCCCATCCCCCCCCCCCCGCACCCCCCACCAAGGAGTAAGAGAAGGAATAAAAATAGAGAATACATGGAAGGGAGAGGAAAAGAGGGGGAGGAACAAAGAAAAAGGGAGAGAAAGAATAAGAGAAAGAACAAGAAAGACGGCTAGAGAGAGGGATGGGGGGAAAAAACAAGAAACTAGGATAGAGAGAGATAAAAGGGAAAGAAAGGAGAACAAAGAGAGAGGGGTACATCCTAAAATGTACCATAAAACTGTACGAGTGGAAGAGACTCAGGGAGCGCTAAATGTTCATGGGTTAGGGGCGCAAATTACTTGTCTTGCCTTGGGTGCTGACAACCTATGCTACGAAAATGTTACTGTTAGGGGTCCCCACAACTTGGGACATTTTTATCAAGGGGTCATGGCACTAGAAGGGTTGAGAACCACTGCTCTAAGCTGTAAAAAAAAAAAAAAAAAAAAAACACTTGCTGATCCTACCAGATCCTGTGTCCCCCCCCCACCCGTGACCACGATAATCATGGCTGTTGATCCCTGATTACCGCAGTCAGTTTACGTGCCTCCGTCATCCGCTGCTCCCCCCCCGCCCCCCTGCCTGTCAGCTTGTGTGTGTGTCTCGTCCCACTGTGTAAGTGTTTGAAAACAAAGCTTCTAAATACCTTTTTTCAGATATCTTTAGGCCGGTCACGTGACCTCTGGCCGCTCTCCTCTGATCTAAGGGCTACAGTGGGAGGGGCTGAGCTGACAGCATGGCGGTCATGTGACTTCCTAGGCTGACGCCAGAGGGAGATCTCGGCCCCTCCCACTGTTGCCTGCAGATTGGAGGAATAGAGTGGCTGTCCTGGCGTGGCTGTCCTGGCGTGGCTGGCCTGGCGTGGCTGGCCTGGCGTGGCTGGCCTGGCGTGGCTGGCCTGGCGTGACTGGCCTGGCGTGACTGGCCTGAAGATATCTGAAAAAGGGTATTTAGAGCAGATCTCTCAAACTGGCGGCCCTCCAGCTGTTGCAAAACTACAAGTCCCATTGTGCCTCTGTCTGTGGCAGTCATGCTTTTCACTATCAGCCTTGCAATGCCTCATGGGACTTGTAGTTTTGCAACAGCTGCAGGGCCGCCAGTTTGAGACCCCTGATTTAGAGGCTTTGTTTTCAGCAAACGCTTACACAGTGTGTTATGGCTGCATAAAAGAGAGGGGCCGGCAGTGAATTGTTTTGTAAGCTTTCAATCAATTTAAAAATACACCTAAAACCTGCACAATATTCTAGCTGATTTTTAAAACAAAAAGCAAAACTTAGAAGTGTTAATTTTAACAAAGATTTTTTACTTGCAGATTAGGCGCAGAGCATCTGAAGCCCTCCCTGAGCTCCTCCGTCCAGTGTCCCCCATCACCAACTTCGAGGGAGCTAGAAGTTCAGAGCCTCCTGGACTAGAGGGACTGGTATCTAACATGGAGCAGTTGGATGTGGATGACTGGGACTTTTAAGGAGAAAAGGGAGGAATTGGGGAGGGATTGGAATCCCGTTACATGTTTACACTGTGCAGACCCCAGGGGGTCTCGCTTAATGGAGATGCATGAGGAAACCTACCATCACAAATATTAGGAGTCCACACAGGGACACTCCCTCTGGTGCCGGCCACAGCCTCATCTCACTGTTTGTGTTATTTGGTCCTCTGGAAGAAGGCACGCTATGCTGGAATCGGTCTTGTATCTAGACATAGTTAACCTGCTTAGCACTGTACTGTCACAGAACATCCGTTCATTTGGTTATCAGGGTTCAGCACCGTTCACCCAATCCTGTTTGTTTATGGGTGTCACCTGCACCTGTCTAGTCAGTGTTGTAGAAAAAAATAAATCAGCAGCTATTTTTACAAACTGGCCAAGAGAGGTTCGTTCAATAAAGCTTTATAATTACTGTAAGCAGAGAAAGGGGGGGGCTGATTACCTAAGACCACCATCCTAAAGACGTTGGTAGACCTGTGGCACACCACCCATATAATCCTATAGCCCTCACTGAATGCGGTCTTGGAACACCCATCAATGGGGTAAGCTGTCTTAGATGGTCATCAGGCACCAGGGTCCTTAACAACCTATCCCAACTTGCTCATTCAGTGGACAGGCTAGCTTACCATGAAAGGGCTTATTCCTGGTTGGGGTGGGAGGCTACAATTTTTATAGACCGGCTGTTTACAATGAGTGTTCTGTCGGGAGGGCCCACCAAACTGTAACGCAATTGGAATTGTAGGGCAGGGCAATAAAATGAACATTGTCATTGGCATCTTGTATTATACTGGTAAAATGTATTGGCCTATAATTGAATCTGCAGAAACCTCACAAGATTTGCTGGACAAGTACAGTGCAGGTAGCTCTGGGGAAGGAGCTCCTTCCCCAATCATTGGCCTTTTCGCTTTTTGGAGTTTGGGGCCTGGAACAGAAAACAAAGCTTTTCCCTAAACCTCATCCCTATTCTCTGGGTCATGGACAACATAGTAGCCATAACACTCAATGATATTTCATCCAACAGTGAAACCTTCCTTTTGCCCTAGTTGCTTTAATTATAAATATATAAAGTTTATAGTTTCATTGCCCAGCCTTACAGGAATAGATTTGTTGAATTTTGGACATATGTATATTGCACCCCCTCATCTATGGTGGAAATGACCGCCCAGCATATGTCGACAGCCCTTCCTAAATGTTAAATGCTATTCTTATGGGGTTTTTTTTGCTGAAATGTAAAACAATATGTTTGATCCTCTAGTTTTCTAATCAGCAGAAACTTGTTCTTTTGTTCAGGTTTATTAGACAGTGTGAGCCTCAGTCTACATTCTCAGTAGCTTTGCTGAAGTCTCATGTTAGGCTCTATTCGCACAGGCATGTGTACAGACTTGACGGCTGCAGCTATCTACACACAGCTGTCAATCTCAGCTGCAGGAATCAGAATTTTGCAGCTTGGATTTACAGCGTAGAAAACATTTTGTGCAAATGAAGCCTTATTTGGCTTGGAGTGCTCCTGGACCCTTTAAAGGAGTGAATGTATATTTGTTTTGTGTGGCTATTGATTAGCTGGGTTGTTCTCTTTTAGATTCCACTGGTGAGTTCTACCTGTGTCACAGGCATTAGAAATCCAAGTGATAGATTCTACATACAGAGAACTGAGAAGGGGGAGGTAGGAGTCCAGCTGAAATTGACATATGACCTCCTGCAAGAAAATCTCACCATTGCATTCTCTTTTATATAAATAAAGTCCAGTTAAGAGATTTAACCAATGCTATCAACATATTTGTTATGGCTGGAGCTGCCCTTGAACTCTAGAATTATTTATGTGTGTGCTAGTAGATCTAAACTTCCTTCTGTGGTTATTTCATTATGGGTGTTCGCAAGACATACACTAGATTGTCAAAAGTATTGGGCTGTCTGTCTTTACACGCACATGAACTTTACTGGCATCCCAGTCTTAGTCCGTAGGGTTCAATAGTGAGTTGGCCCACCCTTTGCAGCTATAACAGCTTCAACTCTTCTGGGAAGGCTGTCCACAAGGTTTAGGAGTGTGTCAATGGGAATGTTTGACCATCCCTTTATTGGAACATTTGTGAGGTCAGGCACTGATGTTGGACGGGAAGGCCTGGCTTGCAGTCTGCGCTCAAATTCATCTCAAAGGTATTCTATCGGGGTGAGATTAGGACTCTGTGCAGGCCAGTCAAGTTCCCCCACCCCAAACTTGCTCATCCATGTCTTTATGGACCTTGCTTTGTGCACTGGTGTGCAGTCATGTTGGAACAGGAAGGGGCCATCCCCAAACTATTCCCACAAAATGTCTTGGTATGCTGATGCCTTAAGAGTTCCCTTCACTGGAACTAAGAGGCCAAGCCCAACCCCTGAAAAAACAACCCCCACACCATAATCCCCCCTCCACCAAATGATTTACAGTAGTGGCTCTATACTTATGGCAATATAGTGTGGACGTGCGAGTTTGGGGTGGCCTGCACAGTGTCCTAACCTCAACCTGATAGAACACCCTTGAGATGAATTAGAGCAGAGACTGTGAACCAGATCTTCTCTACAATAGTGCCTGACCTTACAAATGCGCTTTACACACATGCATTAAAGTTTGTGTGTTTGTGTGTGTGTGTAAAGGCAGGCGTCACAATACTTTTGGTAACATAGTTTATAACAAACCAGATTATGATTCAGCCTGCCAGACTCCATCCATACCGATTTATTTTTTCTGTGGCCTTATCCTATTTACACAGTTACTCATTGCTAGATGTAACCCCATGCAGATGGTGTTGGATGTACACACACTTTTCCTCTCTACATTGTAAGGCTGGGTTCACACCTATGCGAATTGGATGCATCTAATTCGCATATCAGGAGAATGTGACCGGCTCTCATAGCTCAGGGGCAGCTGCAGAGCGCACTGCACAGAAACACTGTGCTTCTTTGGCTCTGTTTCAGGGCTGAATACTGGCAAAGATTCGTCCCTAATTCGGAGAACAGGGACGCACAGCGTTCCTATGCAATCTGTAGCTGGTTTCAGTGTGAACTGAGCCTCAGGATTTTTGTTTTTATAGGTTATTGGATTTGTACATAGAGGCTAATTTAAAAGGCAATGGCATGGCTACGTCACCACCATACTGCTGCTTTTAGAAACAATGGCACATTTCTAAAACATAGTGATAGGTGGCAATGGTTTTCTTTCTTTAAAGTCTGATTTTAAATTGCCATACAAGTCTATGGGAATGTAAAACCCACTTGAAGTGTGACAAATACACCTCTCAATGAAGTCTGAAGAAGTTTCTCAAACTGATGTCATTAATACAGGTATTACAGATGTACTCGGTTGGCTTCAGGACTTTGAAGCTGGCAGAGAGCAACAGAAATGAATGACTAAAACTTTAAAATCAAAATGGTGGAGAGCCTAATCATAGGAGCCGATATCACACACACACATGGGCCATTTTTTTTAGGAACCAAATAGACTGCACTGTGCACATTGGAGAGCAAGTAGTGTTATCTGCTCTCTATTATTATTGAGCTCCAGAGACTTCTACAGTTTGTTGGGCTGCATAAATAAGTAATGGGTGAGTTTCAGCTCTGTTCATCAACTAACTACCTGAACAAGGATATTTTATCTTTTTTTTTTGTGCTCCTGATGTCTGATAAATTCACAGTAAAAGCTGGATATATATATATATATATATATATATATATATATATATATATATATATATATATATATACACATATATACATACATACACGCTATATTACCAAAAGTATTGGGACACCTACCTTTACAAGCACACAAACTTTAATGGCATCCCAGTCTTAGTCCGTAGGGTTCAGTATTGAGTTGGCCCACCCTTTGTAGCTATAACAGCTTCAACTCTTCTGGGAAGTCTGTCCACAAGGTTTAGGAGTGTGTCTATGGGAATGTTTGACCATTCTTCCAGAAGTGCATTTGTGAGGTCAGACACTGGTGTTGGATGAGAACGCCTGGCTCGCATAGATAAGCGAGTTTGGGGTGGAGGAACTTGACTGGCCTGCACAGAGTCCTGACCTCAACCTGATATAACACCCTTGGGATGAATTAGAGCCGAGACTGCGAGCCAGGCCTTCTTGCCCAACATCAGTGCCTGACCTTGGAAATGTGCTCCTGGAAGAATGGTCAAACATTCTCATAGACACACTCCTAAACCTTGTGAACAGCCTTCCCAGAAGAGTTAAAGCTGTTATAGCTGCAAAGGGTGGGCCAACTCAATATTGAACCCTACAGACTAAGACGTAATTAAAGTTCATGTGCATGTAAAGGCAGGTGTCCCAATACTTTTGGTAATATATTGTATGACTGATGTGACAATTGAGAAGATTAAGCCACCTCAGCCTTCTCACTAGGAGTGCTTCCTCTCTCTACCCCATGCAACTCTGTACAATGAGGCTGATCCTTCCCTTGGGACGGAGATGATTAGGTACAGCTGGTTCAAAGAATAGTTCAAGTTTTACCACCCAATTGGATTTGTTAATTAAAGCCTATAATTTCACTAAAAGAGCCCCACATTTTAAATCAGATTTGATGCATAGGTGTTTGCAGATTCCTGAGCACAGACCGTTCATCAATGAGCTTTAATCACTGCAAAGTCCCATCACCATCCTGTAGGTGTCTCATTAGGTGACACCTGATCATCACCCCCCCCCCGCAACACATCCATCGGGGAAAGACTGTGACATTGCTGCAGCACAATTTAGAGATGAGTCTTTAGAGATGGGGCTCTGTCAGGATTATACTACTACCATGACAATCATTTTCCTAAAGGCTTCACACAGCCAAAATGTAACTGCCCTCAAACCTCCTTCTTGGATATAGTACCCCCTAAACAAAGCTGCAGCTGTTTTTTTTTTTTTTTAATTTGATTATAAACTTTGTTGCATGTCTACCACCCTCAAGCCTAAACTATGGACAAACCTGTTGTGAACAAGTGCACAGACACAAGTCATCTGGTGTATTGAACAATCATATGGAGATTCTCTGTTACACATTCTATTGCCAAAATAAAAAATAATTTTAAATACTTTCATCCAATTCTTCCTAATCATCTGTAATGATCACCAATGATAAACGATAATTAATATGGGAATAATTGCATGTAACACTTTTTAAAGCTGAATTCAAGGCAAACTGCTAAATACATAATGACATTATAGGGAACGTTGGAGCAGACTTTATATATATATATATATATATATACATATACACACACACACAAAAGTGAGTACACCCCTCACATTTCTGTAAATATTTTATATCTTTTCATGTGAAAACACTGAAGAAATGACACTTTGCTACAATGTAAAGTAGTGAGTATACAGCTTGTATAACAGTGTAAATTTGCTGTCCCCTCAACACAGCCATTAACCGCTTGCCAACCAGTGCACACCACAATTTACGGCAGAATGGCACTGGTGGGCAAAAGGGCGTACAGGTACATCCCCTTGAGGAAGCAGTGCTGCGTGCGCGCCGCCGCGGTCTCCATGACCGTGGGTCCCGCGGACTCGATGTCCACCGGGTGCCCGCGATTGTGTCACAGAGAGGTAGAACGGGGAGATGCTTTTGTAAACAAAGCATTTCCCCGTTCTGCCTAGTGACAGGACAGAGATTTACTGCTCCCTGTCATCGAGAGCAGTGATCGCTGTCATGTGAAGTGTAGCACCGCCCCCCCACAGTTAGAATCACTCCCTAGGACACACTTAACCCCTTCACTGCCAGTGTCATTTACACAGTAATCAATGCATTTTTATAGCACTGATCGCTGTATGAATGACAATGGTCCCAAAATAGTGTCGAAAATGTCGCAGTCCTGATAAAAATCACAGATCACCACCATAACTGATAAAAAAAAATGAAAAATAAAAATGCCATAAAACTATCCGCTATTTTATAGATGCTATAACTTGCGCAAACCAATCAATATATGGTTATTGCGATTTTTTTTTTTACCAAAAATATGTAGAATACATATCAGCCTAAACTGAGGGAAAAAAATTGTATTTTTATACATTTTTGGGGGATATTTATTATAGCAAAAAGTAAAAAATAATGCGTTTTTTTTTTTTCAAAATTGTCGTTTATAGTGCAAAAAATAAAAAACCGCAGAGGTGATCAAATACCACCAAAAGAAAGCTCTATTTGTGGGGGAAAAAAGGACATCAATTGTTTGGCAACATTGTCAGTTAAAGCGATGCAGTGCCAAATCACAAGCTCTGGTCAGGAAGGGGGTCAAATCTTCCAGGGCTGAAGCGGTTAAAGCAGAGTTCCAACTAAAACAAAAAAGTTAAAAGTCAGCAGCTACAAATACTGCAGCTGCTGACTTTTAATAATCAGACACTTACCTGTCCCAGGGTCCAGCTATGCGGGGCAACAAAGCCCCGCTCCTCTCCCCCTCCTCTCTGTGACACTGGCATTGTCACTGTTAGCACCCAGCTGTGGCTTCACAGGCGGGCATGCACTGCGTATGTGACCTGTGACACGTCCCAGATGATTGCCAAGAGGGAGGAGAGGTGAGCTTACTTCTGCTGCCCCGGGAGGAAGTGGGAGCTGGAACCCTCTAAAAAGAGGGTTCCCCCCCCCCCCCCCCCAAAAAAAAAATTACATGCCAAATGTGGCATGTCAGGGGGTCCCCTTAAAGCGGAAGTTCTATTTTTGGGTGGAACTCCGCTTTCATGTCTAAACCGTTGCCAGCAAAAGTGAGTACACCCCTAAGTGAAAATGCCCAAATTGGGCCCAAAGTGACAATATTTTGTGTGGCCACCATTATTGTCCAGCACTGCTGTAACCCTCTTGGGCATGGAGATCACCAGAGCTTCACAGGTTGCCACTGGAGTCCTCTTCTACTCCTCCATGATGACATCACAGAGCTGGTGGATGTTAGAGACCTTGTGCTCCTCCACCTTCCATTTGAGGATGCCCCACAGATGCTCAATAGGGTTTAGGTCTGGAGACATGCTTGGCCAATCCATCACCCTTACCCTCAGCTTCTTCCCCCCACGGTGTTTGACTGTAGGCAAGACACACTTTGACACACACACGCTTGACACCATCTGAACCAAATAAGTTTATCTTGGTCTCATCAGACCACAGGACACGGTTCCAGTAATCCATGTCTAGTCTGCTTGTCTTCAGCAAACTGTTTGCGGGCTTTCTTGTGCAACATCTTTAGAAGAGGCTTTCTTCTGGGATGACAGACATGCAGACCAATTTGATGCAGTGTGCAGCGTATGGTCTGAGCACTGACAGGCTGACCTCCCACCCCTTCAACCTCTGCCGCAATGCTGGCAGCACTCATACGTCTATTTCCCAAAATCAACCTCTGGATATGACGCTGAGCGCATGCACTAAGTGGAACAGGCCTGTTCTGAGTGGAACCTGTCCTCAGGGCCGCTGATAGGGCAGTACAACCAGCCCTGTTGTACCGGGCCCAGCCAGCAGGGGGGGGCCTGAGCATCTTTTAACTTCTAGCTAAAAAAAAAAAAAAAAAACCTAACTAAATAACTTTATTTATTAACCCCAACCCACTTGATTACGAATGTATATAAGGAATATATAGTCATTTCCTGGGCCCCATAAGGTTAACAGTGGGACCCAGGAGATGAAAGCAGAAGAGGGACTTTTTTTTTCATTTTTGGGTGCAGGGATACACACACACACACACGCTGCTCTCAGTATACCTTCACAAACTAAAGTTCTGCCTGCTCCAGCAGATGGATATTACTGTAATACGGCTCCCATCACTCAGTAAGTGCTGTAGCCTGAGGGAGAGACTTATCAATGAGGCGGCTGAGACAAACAGAGCAGCAGGAGTAATCTTGACAGCGGTGCACAGGCAAGCAGTCCCCTGCACATACACATACTGACAGGTCACACAGGCTATTGTAGAATGTGCAGTCCCCAGACTCTCATTGTGTTGATCAGAGCACAGCAGGTGCTCTATGGGCTCTGTCAGTGTAACATGCTGTTGGGTGCTGACTTTCCTGATATACGGCTGTACTGTGTGTTACAGACTATAACACAGCACAGCCATAACAAAGTCAGCGCCACACAGTCATGTTACACTAACAGAGCCATAGAGCACCAGCTGTGCTCTGATCATCATAATAATAAATGACCATGAGCACATAGTGTGATACTACTTTACACATGTGATGGGTAGGGACAGTAAAAACACGCAGCCAAGATGCATTTTTACCACCCCCAACCCACTCCCCTTTGAAAACCTTTCACCCAAGCTCTGCAATCAGGTCCACCTGTCAGTTTTTCATGCAGACCTGAGTGAAAGCTCCATGTAGGTTTACAGGTATGAACTGACTTGTGTACATTTAGATCCGCCTACCTCCGTGTCCATTCAGGTAAAAAAAAAAAAAAAAAAAAAAAATGGAAAAGAACATCCTTTTTTATTTTTCCAGACCTAAATGTGACAGATCAGAGGTAGCCTGATGTAAATGGACACAAGTCTGTGGTGTATGAGGACACAAACTGACATCTCTCCCATTCAGATCCAGTTGATTGGTGGGGCGCTGTAAATGTTACATGTTTCAGCACCTGCCACCAGACACCCACCCCGACAGTGTGGGGGCAGGGGTGGAGTCAGAGGTGGAGTTGTGGGTGGGGCCATGGGTGGGGTTGTGGGCAGGGTCAAGGGGGCCCCATCAGGTAGGCTGTATGGGGCTCCATGATTTCTAACAGCGGCCCTGCCTGTCCTGTTTAACCGCTGTATGGTTTTGGCCACCGTGCTGCAGCTTAGTTTCAGGGTCTTGGCAATCTTCTTATAGCCTAGGCCATCTTTATGTAGAGCAACAATTCTTTTTTTCAGGTCCTCAGAGAGTTCTTTGCCATGAGGTGCCATGTTGAACTTCCAGTGACCATTATGAGAGAGTGAGAGCGATAACACCAAATTTAACACACCTGAGACCTTGTAAAACTAATGAGTTACATGACAACGGGGAGGGAAAATGGCTAATTGGGCCCAATTTGGACATTTTCACTTAGGGGTGTACTCACTTTTGTTGCCAGCGGTTTAGACATTAATGGCTGTGTGTTGAATTTTGAGGGGACAGTAAATTGACACTGTTATACAAGCTGTACACTCACTACTTTACATTGTAGCAAAGTGTCATTTCTTCAGTGTTGTCACATGAAAATATAGAATAAAATATTTACAAAAATGTGAGGGGTGTACTCACTTTTGTGAGATACTGTATATATAGAGCGGTTTTATCATATCATCATAGGAGTTGTATTTCTGCTCATCCAGTGCTGGGATTTACATGGCTCTGCCACAAAGCACAGCCCTATCTGGCAGGGTAAAAGACAGTTTTTCTTTGCTGCAGTTAAATGCTTACAGGTCTTGTTTCATTGGCAAGTAAAACAGCTCCCATAAATCTGTAAATCTAGCAGCTTTTGCCCGGAGCCCAGCTTTAAAATATACCCATCACCTTAAAAAAGAAAAGCTTAAGTTAAAAAAAAAAACCCTCTAAAAAGGCTTCTTGCTTTTACACATCATCTAACACCTTAACCCATAGTGTAATCCAGACCTACAATTTGGGTGCTGTGGATTTTCAACCTCCAGTATAAATTCAGATAAACAGTTTTTATCTAAAGTTTTTATTCATAAAAAAAAATAAAAGGAAAAATAGAGTCAGGAAATGGCAGCAGTGTTATCCCTCTTCTGCAGGCGAATCACATTCATCATGGTCAGCCTTGTGCTTCTCCATCTTTACAATCAATTCTGGAGGGAAAAAAAAAAAAAGACAATTAGCGCATACACTGTACCTAGCAATTCAATAGAACGATCATGTAAAGATTTTATTAATGGATTACACTAAGGGTGATTTATTTTTGTACAATGTATCCACTTGCTGTCCAGGCCTTTTTCTGACACTTGTTTACAAGTAAAAATCGGTATTTTTTTTTCTGGAAAATTGTTTGGAACCCCCAAACACACACATACATTATATATATATATATATATATATATATATATATATATATATATATATATATATTTTTTTTTTTTTTTTTAGTAGAGGCTCTAGTGCAGGGATATGCAATTAGCAGACCTCCAGTTGATGCAAAACTACAAGTCCCATCATGCCTCTGCCTTTCACACTGAAGAGACAGGAGCGGCTCTTTCAGGGTGCTTTGCAGGTGCTATTTTTAGCGATGTAGCTCCTGCAAAGCACCCCAGTGTGAAAGGGGTCTAAAGGGATGAGGTGGTAACCCTATCTATGACGGATATACACTTATTGAATCACACAATTTATGTTGTTTTTTCTATATATGAAATAGTGGCAGAGTGTGCTAGGGAGGTGCTGGTAATCCAAGAACCATAAGTCCATATTTTTTAGAAAAAATATATATTAGTTTGGAATTGTCCATACAATTGTTGATTCTTCATAGATTTGCACTGTAATTGTATTTATTTTTAATATCTACTAGCAATTTACTAGGATTAAGTGACAGCATTCTTAATTGAATTTCATAATTGTCCAGTCATTTTTGAGGCCCTGATTCCTCTTTTTGTTTTGTGATCTTGGGAGACAAGGCAGTTAGCATTGCTTTACTCAGAAAAAAACAATCGCATGTGGAGTGGGACAGAGAAGGGCAGGAACAGGTAAAGTTTAGCAGCAGAGAGATGGACAGGACTGACAACACTCGGGATTTCAAGGAAAGCGGATTCAGCGCTGTCAGTCCACTACAGAAGGTTAAGAGCTCACCGAGTTTCTGGCTAAGGCCCCTTTCACACTTGTGCGACTTGTCCTGCGATTTGGGACTGCAAGTCACATGACAAGTCGTAACCCATGATTTCTAATGAGTGCCGTTCATATCTGTGCGACTTCAAAGTAGTCCCTGTACTACTTTGGTCCGACTTTGATGCAACTTGAGAGCCATAGACCTCAAGATTACACAGGCCTTGCTTCAAGTCAGTCAAAATTGCACAACTTTTAGGTCACACAAGTGTGAAAGGAACTTAAATCACAAGACAATATTCTGTACTTGCAGAAATAAAACACAGGGAAAATTTACTTATTGCGGAGGTATAATGCTTGTTTGTTTTTTTTGTCCAGACAGGCATTGTAATACACTGAACAACCTATCCCACAACAAATGTAATTTACTTCCAGAATTTTTGGCCAAAAACCACCATCCATCTCCCAGCTGGTTGTAGCCAGGACACAGAACACAATACTTACCTTTAGCAGGGTTAAAAACACCATTTGTTTGTGTGTTGCACACGTAGCAACGTTGGGATTTCCGATAATGTTGCAGGGCACAGGTTTCACAGAAATAATGTTTACACCTAAGAGAGGAGAAATCATTGCTTATTATTGGAATCCAATATTTGTCTGCTTTCCAGCAGTAGAAAGATAATACATGTGCAATGAGTAAACCAAGTGCTTAAAGCCGAACTCCAGGCAGATATAAAAGACACAAATGAATACAACTCTGTACATCGTTAAGTGTATTTGTTTAAGTGCAAATACCTAAATTTGACTTGGTAACAGCCTTTTGCAATCTACCCTGTACAGCAGAACTTAGACTGGGGCAGAGAGAAGCAGAACAAAAGACCATAAGTTGTGTTGCTGTGCTAACAAGTCACATACTAATACAATGCATCCGGAAAGTATTCCCAGAGCTTCACTTTTTCCACATTTTGTTATGCCACAGCCTTATTCCAAAATGGATTCAATTCATTATTTTCCTCACAATTCTACAAATACCCCATAATGACAACATGAAATGTTTGTTTTTGAAATTTTTGCAAATTTATTAAAATAAAAAAAAATCTCATAAGTATTCACAGCCTTTGCCATGACACTCAAAATTGAGCTCAGGTGCATCCTGTTTTCACTGATCATCCTTGAGATGTTTCTACAACTTGGAGTCCACCTGTGGTAAATTCAGTTGATTGGACATGATTTGGAAAGGCACACACCTGTCTATATAAGGTCCCACAGTTAACAGTGCATGTCAGAGCACAAACCAAGCCATGAAGTCCAAGGAATTGTCTGTGGACCTCAGAGACAGGATTGTATCAAGGTACAGATCTGGAGAAGGGTACAGAAAAATGTCTGCAGCATTGAAGGTCCCAATCAGCCCAGTGGTTTCCATCATCCGTAAATGGAAGAAGTTTGGAACCACCAGGACTCTTCCTAGAGCGGGCCGCCCGGCCAAACTGAGCGATTGGGGAAGGGCCTTAGTCAGAGAAGAGACCAAGAACCCGATGGTCACTCTGACCATCTCACTCCAGCGTTTCTCTGTGGAGAGAGGAGAACCTTCCAGAAGAACCACCATCTCTGCAGCACTCCACCAATCAGGCCTGTATAGTAGAGTCTCCAGACAGAAGCCACTCCTCCAGTAAAAGGCACATGACAGCCCGCCTGGAGTTTGCCAAAAGGCACCTGAAGGATTCTCAGACCATGAGAAACAAAATTCTCTGGTCTGATAAAACAAAGATTAAACTCTTAGGCCTGAATGGCAAGCGTCATGTTTGGAGGAAACCAGACACCGCTCATCACCTGGCCAATACCACCCTACAGTGTTGCATGGCGGTGGCAGCATAATGCTGTGGGGATGTTTTTCAGTGGCAGGAACTGGAACACTAGTCAGGATCGGGGGAAAGAAGATGAATGAAGCAATGTACAGAGACATCCTTGATGAAAATCTGATACAAACTGGCAAAGATTTCAAACAAACTTCTTTCACGTTGTCATTATGGGGTATTGTTTGTAGAAATTTGAGGAAAATAATGAATTTAATCCATTTTGAAATAAGGATGTAACATAACCAAATGTGGAAAAAGTAAAGAGCTGTGAATACTTGCCAGATGTACTGTAGGTGTAGATATCATAAATGACACAGAGAGGAGTGAGTACATCAGTCTACTGATTTCTGCTTTACCTGCAGGCATACCAAGACCAGGTCTCCTCCCCTGCCAGACAGGGCTGTGCTGAGTAAATCTCAGGACTGGGTGGGCAGAAATATAAATCCTTTGGCATATAAACATGTATCTTGTGCATTTATCTGCATGCCTGAAGTTCAGCTTTAAAGGGGTTGTAAACCCTCAAGGTTTTTCACCTTAATGCAGTTTATGCATTAAGGTGAAAAACCTCCTTTAGTGTAGCAGCCCCCCCAGTGCCCCTGTTTTACTTACCTGAACCCGGTCTTTCCCGTGCCGGGAACGAGCACGCCAACTCCAGCCGGTGTCTTGTGTACTGATTGGATAGATTGATAGCAGTACAGCCATTGGCTCCCGCTGCTGTCAATCAAATCTAATAAAGTGGGAGCGGGGCCGAGTCATGCTGTCTGTGTCAATAGACGCAGTAGCAGGACACAGAAGCGCAACCGCACGGGTGCCGTCGAGGGAGAACGCTTCTCTGATGGGGCACTCGAGAAGAGGAGGAGCGCCGTTGAAGAAGAAGAGGATCGGGGCCACTCCGTGCAAAACCAACTGCACAGAGGATGCAAGTATATGTTTGTTAAATTTACCTTTAGATATCCTTGTGCAGTTGTGCACGATTTCTAAAAGAAAAAAAGGGAATACTTCTTTCTACATCTGCATGCATTATGGCCTGGCACATAAGTGCCACACTGATGCTATACACGGAATGGAACAGGCTACTTTTTAGGAAAACTGGTCTGTCACAATAAGAAAGTGAACTCAGGAAGAGAGGTAACATTTTTCAGAGATTTGAGAGAATCCCGTTTTGAAAGGTGGTTGTATTTCTGGTGTGCACTCTATCGAGGGTTACTTACTTGGTTACAACCGGGTTCTTGAAGGAGTGTCTGCATATAAAACATTTAAAGGGAAGGTCCTCCTCATCGCTGCTCACTTCATAATTCTCTTCATCTAAGCAGTACAAGGTAAGAGAACGGTAGGATGTTAACTTCATCATTGCTGATTTAGTGACGTCACATTCTGTAAAAAGTGCTTTGCTCCCTACCATCTAATAAGAAAACTAGTAAAGACAGAATAGTTAAAGAAGATGTAAAGGCAGAAGTTTTTTTATCTTAATGCATTCTATGCATTAAAGTCAAAAAGCCTTCTTTGTGCAGTAGCCTCCCCAGCACCCCCTAATACGTACCTGAGTCTCCTTTCTGTCCAGCGATGTCCAGGAGTGTCTCAGCCGTCCCAGATTCTCCTTCCTGATTGGCTGAGACACAGAAGTGGGGACATTGGCTCCCACTGCTGTCAAAGTCAGCCAGCCAATCAGTGGACAAAGGGGGCGCTTTGGGGATCGGTGTCTGAATAGACACAAAAAAAAATAGTCACAGGGAGCTGTGACTCAGCTTGGGTGCCCCCATAGCAAGCTGCTTGCTGTGGGGGCAATTGACAGGAGGGAGGGGCCAGGATCACAGAAGAGGGACCCGAGAAAAGGAGGATCCTGGGCTGCTCTGTGCAGAGAAGGTAAGTATGTTTGTTATTTTTATAGGGAAAAAAAAAAAAACAACACAGGACTTTACAATCACTTTAACACATTTCTGTACGCAAGATTAATGAAAAAGGAAAAAACAAAAAACAAAAACAAAAAAGTCAACCATTTTTTTCCCCTCAACATAGCTAAGCGGGTTTGGATCCCTGAACCAATAAAAGCTTTCTATCCTGTGCTTTATGGGTTAGTCACAATGGCACATTGCGTTAGACACACATACACCATAATCCTACGGTTTGGAACAGTGACATACAGTTGTGTGAAAAAGTAATTGCCCCCTAAACCTAATAACTGGTTGTGCCACCCAATCAAGCGTTTGCGATAACTGGCAATGAGTCTTTCACATTGCTGTGGAGCAATTTTAGCACACTCTTCTTTGTAGAACGGTTTTAATGCAGCCACATTGGAGGGTTTGAACGGTCTGTGTAAGGTCATGATACAGCATCTTAATTGGATTTCAGTCTGGGCTTTGACTAGGCCACTCCAAAACCTAAACTTTGCTTTGTTTGAACCATTTGGAGGTGGGCTTGCTGTTGTGTTTCAGATCATTGTCCTGCTGCATAACCCAAGTGCACTTGAGCTTGAGGTCACGAACTGATGGCCGGACATTCTCCTTTAGGATTTCCTTGTAGAGCTCAGAATTCATGGTTCCATCAATTATGGCAAGTCGTCCAGGTCCTGAAGCTGCAAAGCAGCCCCAGACCATCACGCTACCACCACCATGTCTGACTGCTGGTATGATGTTCTTGTTATAAAATGCTGTATTAGTTTTATGCCAGATGTAACGGGACTCACACCTTCCAATAAGTAACATTTTTGTCTCATAAGTCCACAGAATATTTGCCTAAAAGTCTTGGGGATAATTAAGATGTTTTTTTTGGTAAATGTGAGATGAGCCGCAGTGGCTTTGGAACTCTCCCATGGATGCCATTTTTGCCCAGTCTCTTTCTCATTGTTGAATCATGAACACTGATCTTACCTGAGGCAAGTGAGGCCTGCAGTTCTTTAGATGCTGTTCTGGGTTCTTTTATGACCTCCTGGATGAGTCGCTGTCATGCTCTTGGAGTAATTTTTGTAGGCCAGCCACTCCTGGGGAAGGTTCACCACTGTTCCAAGTTATCTCCATTTGTGGTTAAGGGCTCTCCCCATGGTTCACTGGAATTCCAAAGCCTTATAAATGGCTTTGAAACGCTTCCTAGACCGATATATGTACATTACTTTGTTTCTAATCTGTTCTTGAATTTTTTTTTAGATTGTGGCATGATGTGTGGCTTTTTGTGATCTGTTAGCATGCTTTACTTTGTCAGCCAGCTTCTATTTATGTGATTTCTTGATTCAACAGGTCTGGCAGTAATCCGGCCTGGATGTAGTAAGTAAAATTTAACCCAGCTTTCCAAAAAATTGTGGTTATTCACAGTTCATTCATGATTCAGCATGGGAGGAGGCAATTACTTTTTCACACAGGGCCAGGCGGGTTTGAACAGCTTTTTTTCTCTTAATAAATGAAATAATAATTTAAAAACTGCATCTTGGATTTACTCGGGTTAACTTTGTGCAATATTAAAATTTTTTGATGATCTGAATCATTTAAGTGTTAAAAATGTGCAAAAAAATGAAAAAATCAGGAAGGGGCAAATACTTTTTCGCACAACTGTAAATATTAGCAGCCACGGAAAATGACAAATGCTGACAGGTTAAGTTTCAAGACCTAGACAGCTCTGTCATTAGAACCTAAAAAAATAGGAAGGTGTTGCCACTGGGGATCCCCTTTAAAATGCAGATAGAAGCAGATATTATTAAAGGATCCTGAAGAGTATACAAGCAAAAAAACGACAATAAATGGTAACCATCCTCTAATTTCTATCTTCTGTGTAAAACTGAGCCAGCCAACTTACTGAACAGATTGGTTGACACGTTTCAGGTGCTGGGTTCAGTGCAAAAACAAAAGATGTGTTATCTATGCCATATCCTTCCGCGAAGACACATCTGTCACACCTAAACATGTATATCTCACCATTAGCTCCATATCGGCCCTCTTCCAGTTCTCGCTCCAACTGCCAGCCATGTTTGTAATCTGAACGGTCGTGCAGGAACTTACAGCTGTCTGGAAGAAACATGAAGAACACTGGTAAGTATAAACAGCAGCTAACTTAAGGAGGTAAGAGATAGGAAGAATGATTTCATAGTCACACCCAAAGCATGATAGGATCCTCTCCTGTCCTCATGGCCTTATAATGAACCTGTGCTTCGCCCATATGCAACATGTTCATATTAAGGACTGGTGTTGAAGAGATTATGTTTGTGTCAGTAGAGTTTAGCATACAAGTCTATGTGAATGCAAAACCTGCATGAAGCAGGTCAAAGGCAGGTCAGAACGAGGTCAACTGCAAGTCGAATGCAAATGTCAATGAATTCTGAATGATCTCAGAAGCGTCTTAGACGATGTCATCAGCACAGGCCCTAATGTCAGTCCTTGCAGCTATGTGACATGCCAATCTGTTGGTCTGTAGGAGAAAGGAGAGTAGGCTAGGTGTATAATCCATGACCTGGACATTACAGTGACGAGGACCCATGTGACAGTACTGGGTGCCTCAGCAGCCAATCACAAGCTCCATAAGAGGAAGAGCTTGTTCAATCAGAAAATGCAAAGCCATCTCTAAAGCCTGGTACACACTATCAGAAAAAAAAACAAAAACTGAAGCGCTTGGGAGGAGCCGAGTACAGCAATCTCCCTGCTGAGCTATTGTGTTCTGACAGGGGAACACACCCCCCCTTTCCCAGAACACACCCGTCAGCTGAGAGCGCTGATCAAATGCAGATCAGCAGACCTTTTTTGGTCATGCCCCTTCATCAGAAGCCGGATGTTCGGCCAGATTCTTTCTGACCAGCTGCCATACACACAGGCCGAATGTCTGCTATTCGGTCCATAAGTATGGGGCTAAAATGGTGCCTGTGCCAAGCAGCCGACCCCCTGCGTTCAGAATGCAGGCCAGTCACAGAGCACGGGACCCGGAAGTAAGTTGAGATCACTGGAATACCCTGTTTCCCCTAAAATAAGACCTAGCGTGACTGTCGGCGATGGCTTCAATATAAGCCCTACCCCCCAAATAAGCCCTAGTTAAAGTCTTTGTAGGTCTTATTTTCAGGGTAGGGCTTATTTGGAGGGTAGGGCTTATATTGCAGCCATCACCGACAATCACGCTAGGTCTTATTTTAGGGGAAACAGGGTAGCTGTATCTCCTTCCAGGGACATCTGGCCAAGTTTGGTATATGCCTAGTGTTACCTTGAGTATTGTTTAGGGGACCCGCTCAGGAGACCATAATACTGTCGAGTGGAAGCCATTGTGAGGGTGCAGGCTGGGAGGGAGTCCGTAGACACCCCCCGAGAACTGGACGACCGCGCAGTAGCTGTCTTTTGGCTATAGCGCAGTCGGGAACTGATTTAAGAGAGCCTATTACAAAGCAATATCCCTTTGAGAAGTCAAAATTAAATGCGATTGGCTCACCTCCAAACCCACAAAATCCAGTCTCCTTGTAATCTTTACAGATATCAGGCTGATAGTCCCATCGCACAGTAGCTCGAAGATGTTCGGGAGCTCTGATTGGACCTTTCCTAAAATTAAAACACCACAATACAATTAATACCGACAGTCTTTTTGCTATTAAAAGAAAGAAGGTAATAAACACTGTTATTGATAAAAGTTATCCTACATATGGAGTCTAGTTGGCTATCCTAAATCAGGTTGCTGGTTAGCTGATGTAGACAAAAGACATGCCCTCTGAATTAGATTTATAGACAAAGTCCAACATTTTCAAGACATAAAAGATTATACGAGTTCATTATAATTTATAGATTAGGACACAGTTTTGCTTAATGTTTATGTTTATGCTTAAAGAGGCTGTCACTCTCAAGGCAGGAAGTGAAGAAAAATCTCCCCAACAGAGACACAGATGGAAATAAAAACATGATAAAAAGCTCTAACCCTTCCCCTCCCTATACAAAACATTGGGTGGCCACTGATTATGTGACTCCTGCACATGACTACAGAAGTTACACCATCCCCAGCATCAGCTTCATTCTTGGCATCTTACAGATCCTAGAAATGGACCAGAAGTGTACACTGCATGGAAACGTGTGCTGTACAGTGTACACAGAAAAGAAAAATTGCTAGGGAAACTGTAAAAAGTTTCTTGGCAGAAGACATTCTGTCGCTTTCAAAAATCTCCTAGCATTTTTTGTCTACATTTTTAGAGATTAATTCTGCTTTAACCGCTTAGCAACCGACCCACGTACATTTACTGCAGCAGAGCGGCCACTCTGTGCCAGATCACATACCTAGTACTTGATCTGATACTTCTGGGTCTTGTGCGCGCACCGGCGATTATACACAGCGGAAGCCCATTGAAGGGTACCACAGACTTGATGTCCGCCGAATATACAGTACAGAGGCAGAACGACAATCTGCCTATGTAAACAAGGCCGACTGTCATTCTGTCAGAGGGGAAGGTACTGATCCTGTGTTTCTGCAAAGTAGGAACACGGATCTCTGTCTTCCCCTAGTCAAAACACCCCCACAGTAAGCACAACTTACGCATACAGTTAACTCTTTCGATGCTCCAATGCTAACCCCTTCCCTGCCAGTGTTATTAGTATAGTACAGTAAAAAGTAAGAGAAAGGGTGCCACTACCCCAAATCAATTGAATATTTTCCTGAGCTGTCGGGTGTAGGAAAAGTAGTCGCACAGCTGCCAACACGATATTCAGTAAAAAGATGATCCGCAACGCCATACATGCTCTTCAATTGTAATGAACAAGGCCGTTATGGCTGAAACGTGTTTACATATGCTGTGCTTACCTCTTTTTGTGGAGTATTAATACATTTGAAATGATTGAAGAGCATGTATAGAGTTGCGGATCATCTTTTACTCATTAGTACAGTGACAGAGCATATTTTTTTAGCACTGATCGCTGTATTAGTTTCACTGGTCCCCAAAAAGCGTTAAAAGTGTCAGTTAGTGTCTGATTTGTCCGCCGCAATATCACAGTCCAGCTATAAGTCGCTGATCGCCACCATTACTAGTAAAAAGATAAAATAAAAATAAATAAAAATCTTTGTAGACACATAGGCTTATTGGGATTTTTTTTACCGAAAATATGTAGCAAAATACATATTGGCCTAAATTGATGAAGAAATTAGATTTTTGTATTGGATATGTTTTATAACAGAAAATAAAAAACATTGTTTCTTTCTTCAAAATTGTCTTTTCTTGTTTATAGCGCACAAAATAAAAAAACCGCAGAGGTGATCAAATACCACCAAAAGAAAGCTCTGTGGGGGGAAAAAAAAGGAAGGACAAACACTTTATTTGGGTACAACGTCGCATGACCATGCAATTGTCAGTTAAAACAACGCAGTGCCGTATCACAAAAAAATTGTGGGGGGGGGGTAAACCTTCCGGAGCTGAAGTGGTTAAGCAAATGTTACAGGGACAAGCAGCATGTGATCAGTGACTGGCCGGCATACCTCACCATACCAGAGGAAGCATTTCCCATTGATGTGTCTTTAGGCTTTACAAACTTCTGATAATTGTGTATTCCACGATAGAGCTTGTCGTCTTCTTTTCCTTTTAGCTCCTGACATCAGGGTAAGAGAAATTCACGAGTCACATAAGTCAATAGTGTTTATGTCAGCATTACAAAATTTACATTTATTTATTTTTACATTAAAAAAAAAAGTGATCTTCCTTTCAATTGCTGAGCAGCATCATGTGACCCAATGACTAGGTGATCACATGGCACTCAGCTAACAGGAGCCAAGTCAATTAATGACAGACATAGATCTGCAGCTTTCAATTAAGACATAGCATAGTGGGCTTGAAGTGAGAAAAGGGGATCAGCAAGGACCCCCAATACAAGCACAATGGTTTCCTTTTACAGTCCAAAATGAGTAGATAGATAAACTAGTTTCCCCCCCAAACAGACCTTCTCATATGTAGGCCAGTATGGTGATGGTAAGGACACTATGCTGGAATCTCCTTGGAGAAAAGAAATGATCTACATTGTCTATGTATGTTATGCCGTGGATGTTGCAGGCAGTATCATCAATACAGGAAATATCAAAAGGTCAACAGGTCTAAACTAATTTTTAAAATAAGAATACAAGCTAGAGGTGCACGATTCATCATTAAAAGATCATAATAAAGATTAAATTAATCCAGCATTTTCAAGATTCAGATTCAAGGTTTCCTGGCTCACAGCTGTCAAAAAAATAAAAAGCAGCCCGCAATTTTTATCAACAATATTGCTCAGAGCTGAGGGTAAAAAAAAACATTGTATCTTCTTATCTGTCCTTCTGTTTATTCATTTACAGATCAAAGGGATGAACTTCGGTCTGCAAATGAAGTCAGTTCAACCTCGTCAAGTAAAAAAACTTTAACCCCCTACTTTATGCTAATCAGCCTTATTAACTCCTTATTATTCATTTAATTCTTTTCCTAATGATTTTTTATTAATTTACTTCTATTTTATAAATTATTAGTAATTAGAACAATTTTTTTGCTTGCTTTGTTCATTAATATATTTTTACACCTTTAACATATATTTACACATTTCCCAATAAAAAAAAAAAAAAGCGCAAAAAAAAAAAAAAAAAAAAAAAAAAAAGTATTTCATTTGTAAAATAACTTTTCAATGCTTTGTACCATTGCTGACAGCTGAAATGTAAACAAAAAAGTTGCAGTAGGTATCAGAAAAAAAGACCCCAGTTTAACTTAATGGTATTTTTTTTTTTTTTTTAATTTCTTTACACATTACATTATTTTTCATTACATTTCTTTAAATTTGATTGAAGCAAAGAGTATTACGTCTTATTTTATTGCCATCTTGTTTGATATCCTAATGTTCAGGGGTTGCAAATCTTTAAAATAAAAAAGTTCTTCAGAAGTGTGAGAGAATTGTGATTTTTTATTCTAAGCAAAAAAAATTGAAATTCCCATTTTATCCAGAATTGAGCAGCTCTAATACAAACTATATATCAACGTCATTCTGAAACATTCTCTCTCACCTCTTGTACTTTCTGGCTCCTCTCAAATATTGCCTGGGCATCTTTGTCCCTCTCTGTATCCAGCTCGTATGTGGCTGTGGCCCCCATATCATCAGGCCCCACAGGTTTCTGAGAAAGCAATACACATATTAGGCCCCCTGCACGTCACAGGAAAGTTAAACCATGCCATGTTTACCAACACAAATCCCAAATTATGAAACTAAGTATATGTTTTTTAATTGGTGAATAACAAGAGAAATAATGGTTTTATAAACTAGCGACTCATTTGTTATCCTTATAAACGGCCTCAAAAACCTCATCAATTTCGCTCCCATTAAAATCATAGGTTCTTAAAGTGGGGTTCCACCCAAAAAAAAAACTACATGAAAAATTCTAAAAAAAAAAAAAAAAAAATACAAAAAAACATTTGGATATTTTTTTTTTCACTCACCTCTAAATGCCTGTTGCTAGGGGGTCTCTCGTAGTCTGCCTCTTTCAGTGCCTGGGCTGGCGACATCACTTCCGTCTCGGCACAGGAAGGGCTCAGCTCTGCTCCCTCCCTCCCTCCTGTCAATCATCTGGGACCCATTACAGGTCTCAGGTGACTGCGCGGCCAATAACGGCGCGCGGCGCCGCTCGCGCATGCGCAGTGGGTGCCAGGCTGTGAAGCCACAGCCCGGCGCCCACAGTTGCAATGCTGGCGCCGCTGAACGGAGGGGGAGACGAGCGGGGCTTCGATCCCCCGCATCGCTGGACCCTGGGACAGGTAAGTGTCCAATTAACAGTCAGCAGCTGCAGTATTTGTAGCTGCTGACTTTTAATTTTTTTTTTTTTTTTTTTTTTGACTGGCCCTCCTCTTTAAGTCGAAAAAATCATGTTCCACTAAATTCTTAAGCTCACTACACACATTGCAATCAGATTGTACAAACTACTTTAGATCTATCAAAATAGATATAAATGGATTGGATAGTTTATGTAGGTCCTCATACTACATGGTTTTAGAAGAAGGATGATTGTACAGTCAGATTGTAAAGTGTATGATGAGCCCTGAAGTGATATTAAAGTCTGTTTTTTTTTTTTGTTTAAAAATAACAAACATGTCATACTTACCTGCTCTGTGCAGTGGTTTTTTCTCTTCTTGGGTCCCTCGTCGGCGCTCCTGGCCCCTCCCTCTTGCCGAGTGCCCCCACAGCAGGTAACATGCTCTGGGGGCACCCAAGCCAATCCACTGCTCTGTGTCCATTCAGACACAGAGCCGTGGCTCGGCCCCGCCCCCTCTATCTCCTCATTGACTTTGATTGACAGCAGCGGGAGCCAATGGTGCCCGCTGTTTGTCTCTGTCAATCGGGAGGGAGAGTCCTGGACTGCCGAGTCTCTCGTGCAACATCGCTGGATCGAGATGGGGGCTCAGGTAAATATTAGGGAGGCTGCTGCACACTGAAGGTTTTTATCTTAATGCATGGAATAGATTAGGATAAAGAAAAACCTTCTGCCTTTAGAACCAATTTAAGCTGCCCATTTACTGAGAAAATTTCTTTCCTGCAAGTGTTGACAGGTGAATCCCCCCGCCAAGCCATTGTATTCTCCCGGCAGAGGAAGCATCACAGCTGGGAGAACACAGTAATTATACCAGCCGCTAGCGATAACTGCATGTGAAATCCGGCAGGCTGGTTGTACCCAAACTGATTGATCGTTTAACTTGGTACATTCAGCCTGCCCATACATGGTACAAATCTCGGCTGGTTCCTGCTGAATTGGCTGAGATTGGAACTGTCTATGGCCGGCCTTACGGTGTGTCAGAGATCACAGACCTGTAGCTAGGTAAATAATAGAAAAAAAAAGCAATTATGAATTCTTTCATAAGCCTCAACTCTCCAACCACCACAGAAGGAATAGAATGATAGGGAACCCCCTGGGAAATTAAACACTGGCATAAAAAACAGCAAAATGAAAATACGTCACATCAAGAATTACTTTCAGACAGAGTATACATTAACACAGAATGTGTACTTGATATAAAGTACGGTGAGAGTATCAAAGTGACAAGAGACTCACCGCTGATCTTGTAGATTTATAGGACACGGTTATGGACTTGGAGGAGACCTTCTCTTCCTCCTCACTGCTGCTCGCTTTGTGGTCAGCTTCCTCCTTGGTGCTTTGCTTTGTCTAAAAGAGATCACACAAGTTTCAGAAAACAATACAGCATCACATAGACACAGTCCTGACTCTTGTCCCTTATATTACCATTATGGGGAATCTTTTAGGAAAAACCCTATTTCCCGGCGCCAACACAGCATACATGTAGTTGTAGGAAAATTATGGTAAGTATTTGATACTATTTTCAGTTTTCCTGGTGCAAATATGGCAGCATACTGCCACATGTGTGCTTCCATGGATTGGCACCAGAAAAAGGAAAATTACGGTAAGTATTTGATATAATTCTCGGTTTTCCTGGTGCCAACATGGCAGCATAATACCACGTATGCTGCCATCGATTGGCTCCAGGAAAGGAAAATTACGGTAAGCATTTGATCCAATTTTCTGTTTTCCTGGTGCCAACATGGCAGCATACCAGTACATATATGCTGTCATGGATTTGCACCAGCAAATTACAGTAAGTATTTGATACATTTTTCTGTTTTGTTGCCTAAAGCAACCAAACCCATCTACTATTCGCAAAATAAATAGCTCATAGGTCCCTATAAGAAACACCTCCATGCTACCTTCATCTCCTTGGGAAAATGCAAACTGGTCTAATATTAGATGTAAACCCAACCACTAAGTTCTTATAAACTCTGACAAATAAGTGTAATTCACAAAGTCATTTTCAAGGCCTTAAAACTGCGGAATTATTCACTGAATACCTGCTGACCCTGCCATGAAGGTCCTTGTTTAGGCTCCTTCTGTTAAAAGATGACAAAGCTTTATCCATCTCTCAAAATGTCTTCCACCCTTGTCACCCTTTCACACACTCTCCCACCCCGATTACTACAAGCCACTGTGCTGACATATTATACAGGCATGCCCTTCTGCAGCATGCAATGGCACTGCCTCCCCTCCCAAGTATGGCAAACAGAGGAGGAGTGGCGAGTGCCACAGCAAAAAAAAAAAAAAAAACACACACCACGCCACTGTGACTTTCCCCCAGCACGGAAAAGGGGAAGAAAATCTGGAGTCACCGCTGCCCATAAAAAGGGGATGCTTGGGGGTCCCATGTGCACCCACACAACCATGCACAAAGCAGAGTCAGTACTACCAAAGCCATATAAAGGGAAAAAGGTTTGGGGGCCACCTTTCTCAGGATAAGGCCAGATAAGAGCAAACACTAAAATCTGAGGATCTGTGGGGAGGAGGCTGCATTTAAAGATGAACGTAGCAGTGTTTCTATAAGAAGTGGGAGGAGCTACTCTCAGGTGCTGTCTTAAAAGACATTCTAGCAGCACTCAATACAAAAGCTCTCATGTATCAGTCATATGACCAACCTCTGAACACTTACCCTCTGCACCATGGGGTTGATGATCTCTCTCTTCTTCCTCCTGACCACAGGAGCGCCCTCGTCATCTTCACTGCTCTCTGCAGAGACAAAAACATGTCGGTATGACTTATCAGGGAGTGACCCAGCCTGATACACACTGATCCTCTGACACTTCATCACATATAGGAGATAAGAAACATTTCCTGCCAACTCCTCATACTAAAAATGCCATCTGCCCGGCTGCCATGCTCCCTAACCCAGAACAACAATGCAGATAAGGACCTCAGACATTACTTCAGCTTCCCTACATCTCTGTACTTCTTCCAGATCAGGGAGTATGGAGGGATTGAAGGCAGAAGGCCGGCCAACAGCATTTCCACAGATCAGTAATGAAGGCCTTGGGATTCCTCTAAGGAGAAGAAGTCATATTAAACCCTCAGTTCAGTTTGTAATGTCAGAAGCTGATTGAAGCTCGATTTACATCTATGCATGTTGCTTTTGAGCGTTTCTGCAGTGCTTTTTCCTTGTGCTTTGCGCATTTTTTTAACCGCGATTTTGCCACGATCCGCGTTTTTTGTTTTTGCTTTCCATTCACTGTATATAGCTGGTTGCTAAGTAGTGGGCCTGGAAGCCGGCCGCCACGTCCTTAACAACTCATGAGTCTTTAGCTGTCAGCGGGGTTCCCCACTGACAGCTCAATGTAAAAAAAGATTTGTCGGCTTAAAAAAAAATTCAAGGAACCCGGCGCAGGATCCGGCCGAGGGCCACCCCGGTGCAGTCACAGGTCCCAGGACGGGGGGCGACCCCGGCGCAGTCACAGGACGGGGGGGCGACCCAGGCGCAGTCACGGGACGGGGGGCGACCCAGGCGCAGTCACGGGACGGGGGGCGACCCAGGCGCAGTCACGGGACGGGGGGCGACCCAGGCGCAGTCACGGGACGGGGGGCGACCCAGGCGCAGTCACGGGACGGGGGGCGACCCAGGCGCAGTCACGGGACGGGGGGCGACCCAGGCGCAGTCACGGGACGGGGGGCGACCCAGGCGCAGTCACGGGACGGGGGGCGACCCAGGCGCAGTCACGGGACGGGGGGCGACCCAGGCGCAGTCACGGGACGGGGGGCGACCCAGGCGCAGTCACGGGACGGGGGGCGACCCAGGCGCAGTCACGGGACGGGGGGCGACCCAGGCGCAGTCACGGGACGGGGGGCGACCCAGGCGCAGTCACGGGACGGGGGGCGACCCAGGCGCAGTCACGGGACGGGGGGCGACCCAGGCGCAGTCACGGGACGGGGGGCGACCCAGGCGCAGTCACGGGACGGGGGCCACCCAGGCGCAGTCACGGGACGGGGGCCACCCAGGCGCAGTCACGGGACGGGGGCCACCCAGGCGCAGTCACGGGACGGGGGCCACCCAGGCGCAGTCACGGGACGGGGGCCACCCAGGCGCAGTCACGGGACGGGGGCCACCCAGGCGCAGTCACGGGACGGGGGCCACCCAGGCGCAGTCACGGGACGGGGGCCACCCAGGCGCAGTCACGGGACGGGGGGCCACCCAGGCGCAGTCACGGGACGGGGGGCGACCCAGGCGCAGTCACGGGACGGGGGCCACCCAGGCGCAGTCACGGGACGGGGGGCGACCCAGGCGCAGTCACGGGACGGGGGGCGACCCAGGCGCAGTCACGGGACGGGGGCGACCCCGGCGCATTCAGCGATCCCGGCTACAGGCAACCTCGGGACAGTGTCCCCAAACCCGCCCCTTGCCTCCTACCCCCCCCCCGACTGGGGCCAGAGCCACTAAGACACTAAAAACCATGCCCTCCAGGTGAAGCCACACATACATCATTAGCCTCACGCCTGAGGACAAAAGATACATTTAATTATCCCTCCCCCAACACACAGTGTTACACCATCTTCCTATCATGTCCCTTTAAATGGAGCTCCACTTTAAGTTCCCACAATGCCTCGCACGGCCCGGCAGCCGGCAGACCCCGCTCACCCCGGTCCTCCTCTCTCCGTTTCCGGCCGGCGAATTTCCGGTTGCTCTTCTTAAACGTAAAACTGCACACCGACTTCTTCTCCTCCGGCTCCGCCATCTTTCTCTGAGCGGGGCGATAGATGAGGCGGAAGCCGGGATAGAGAGGCCATAAAGAGAGCATAGCGAGGCAGGGCGACACCTGCTGGGCGCCGGGGATATTGCACGGTGTGGTGGGGTACTGCAGGCCATGGTGCTCTATGGATGATCAGAGAATAAAGATAAAGAGGACCTGTCATTAGACACATACAGGACGATGACATTGCTGGGTTGTATGTGAAGGTGCAGATTGCAGGACTGTCATCTTTATCCTTGCTTTGCTGCTTGCACAACTGGAACTACCATGTGCATATCATATTCACTGGCTACATGCTTGGTGGGGGGAGTCCTAAGCAGAGCCATACCTCCAACTTCCTGAGATGGGAAAGAGGGACATCTGCTATCACAAAGGACACCCCCTCCAGTTATAGGGATAGAATTAAAATATAACTAAAGGCAACATTTCTTTTTTCTTTTTTTTTTTTACTTTTTTTTGTTTTTGTTTTGGATGGAGATGGATTATAACCCCTGTCAGGTTTTATTGCTTTCTGTGTCCCCGTTAGGGAGATTTACTCTTTGTATTTGCCCTGTTTACCATTATTATCAAAAGTGAAAGAAAACCCCAGAACGGGAATAGAAGGAAATCTTCCAATGGGGACACCCTGACATTCCTTCACTTTGAAGAGATTAACTCTCACTTCCTGTTTTGGCTTTGAGATAGGAAGTGAAGGGAAATCTCCCCAATGGGACACAGATGGCAAAAAACTTGACAGGGGTTATAACCCTCCATTATGCTACGAAAAATAAAAAAGTTTTGCCTGTAGTTCTGCTTTAATATGTTGAAAATAATCGGTTAAACCCACAATTCTTTTTTTTCCAACCTCTACCTTCCCTTTATATCGGCTTTTAAAAATAACAGATGCAATCATTTCCAGGTGGGATGAAAGGTGTAGTGTGCTATATAACATTTATGGATGGAAATAGAGCTCTGTACATCAGACTTAGCCCCCCCCCATTCACAGTTGTGCGTTTTCTGATGCAGCCACTGTCGCACAACACTGCATGACAATGGAAATCACATTATTCTCTATGGTACCCGTTCACATCAATTATTTTGAAAAGGTTCAGGCACTTTTTTGGTGCACCAGCAGCACAATTTTGTCCCTATACACTTTAATAGAAGCGCACCAAAAACACACATAAAATGCATTTACATAAGTTTTTATTGCGGTTTTGACAGAATTTTGTGTAGGTTGTTAAGGAGCCGGAACCCACCGCATCCTAACAACCATTGACTCATCCCTGCAGCGCTCAGTCAGCTGTCAGCTGGGGATACCTAGCTTGGGGGATGTCCTTTGGCCTTTTTGATTCCAGGTGTCTCTTCTCCCATAAAGTTGGAGGTATGACACTGCTTAGGGCTCTTTCCTCACCCAACAAGCATGCAACAAGTGAAGCACATATGCACATTGTAGTTCCAGGTATGCAAGCAGCAAAGCAAGGATAAAGATTCCGGGGACTCCTGCTTAACAGGTGAATGTAAACAAAGAAGCCCAGTGTGGGGTTCCCCCACAATCTATACCAGGCCCTTCAGGTCTGGTATGAATTTTTAAGAGGGACCCAACATCAAAAAAAAAAAATGACATGAGGTCCCCCCCAAATTTCATAAATTCCATACCAGACCCTTATCCAAGCATGCAGACCTGATAGGCCAGGAAAGGAGGGGGTGAGCTTGGACCCCTCTCCTGAATCATACAAGGCCCTCTACACTGGGAGGTTATTTTACCTTGCAGGGTACCACCCCTGGCAAAGCACCTTGATCCCATGTTCATGGGGACAAGATCCTCCTCCTCACAACCCTGGCCCGCTGGTTGTACTGGTCTGCGGGCCCTGGAAGCCCTGTTTAACATTAGGAGGCTCCCAAATACCAACCCACCCCATGTGAATAAGTAAGGAGTACATAGTACCCCTACTCATTAAAAAAAAAAAAAAATGTCAAGTAAAAAAAAAAAAAAACAGCACAGTTTTTGATAAGTCCTTCTTAAAAAATTTTTTTTTAAAAGCATCCACTGACATCCATCTTCAAGCACAGTGTCCACGTCAATCATGATGAACGATGATCGCCAACCCACAAAAAGAAAAAAAAAAAAACGTCACGCGCCAAAACATCGCTTCCCTTGTGCCGAATGATATCCCCAGGTTCCCGCCTCTGAAGTAAGTAAAGGGGCTGGGTCACCTGGGTGACATCATTGACCAAATATGGTAGGCGCTCCTACTTTCGCAACGATGAAGCCCCTTGCCTTGCCCCCTCCCCTCCCGCAGTCTCCTGGGACATGTCACAAATCCTTGGAAGCTGAAGGAACAATTCACAAAGCACCGTAGGAAGACAGTGCTGGATTCAGGCCCTGGGAAGTACCTGATTTTTAGCAGCTATGGTTTATTTACTAAAGCTAGAGAGTGCAAAATCAGGCTCACTTCTGCTTAGAAACCAATCAGCTTCCAGGTTTTGTTGCCAAAGCTCAATTGAAGAAGCTGAGGTTTGAAGCTGATTGGTTTCTAAGCAGAAGTGAGCCTGATTTTGCACTCTCCAGCTTTAGTAAATAAACCCTATAAGAGCTGCTGACTTTTAAAAAAGAAACAAACCAAAGTCCCTCTTTGAAGCGGAGTTCCACCCAAAAGTGGAACTTACGCTTTTAGGACTCCTAAACCCCTGGGGGGGGGGCGGGGGGGCAGGTGCCTAGCTCTGACAAGTACCCAGCTTCCACTTGCGCTCTTGGTGCCGTGGCCCCAGAGGAGAAGTTCTCCTCTCCCCCCTCCCTCCCTGCAATCTTCTGGGACACGTCACAGGTCCCAGAAGGTTGAGCAAAAGGAAATTGTGGGACTTTAAATGAGGGGCATGAAAATATGCAACCTCCATCCCTATCTAGGAACAGAAGGGGGGGTTTTGGGACTTTAAATGAGGTATGTGATAAGACCTAATAAATGGAGTCAATGTAAAGAACACAGAATTTTACAGAAAATGACAGCAGCTTGAGATTGGAAAGGAAAGGACATTTTTAATAACATTAAATTATAATATGACTTGTGTAGCAATGTTATATGCTGGATTATTTTTTTTATTTGCTATATTTTGTTCCATGAAATTGGAGTTACCCTTTAAATGAAGTGGTCCCAGATAAGTGTATTACCTGTATACAGTATATATATGTATACTGGTACAGACCAGTGTCCTTCATGCTGTGTGAGGGGGGCACATTACACCCCCCACCAGAGATCTGGTTTCTTCTGTCTCTCGTGACCATGTGTGAAGGTAGCTTGGGCTGGCACAGGGGGGGGGCAAGACATTCTCTAGAGCCTCCTGACATGGCAGGTGTGAATTCCAGGAAGGTCGAACGAAGGGGAAATGATTCTGTCCTCCACAGATCAACTGACACAATGAATGGAGGAACAGTATGTTTATAGATCAGAGCGACGAATCAGTGAGGCCACCCTGTGCCGGAGAGAAGGACAACCGCCAACCTCAACTACTGTGGAATATTCTCTGGCCCAGATTGGCCAGCACTTATTAGTCTTCCAATCACATAGTGGAGACATTTTCTATTGTGACCTCCTGTCACTCAACATCATTTCTCTACTGGAAATGAAAAAAGGAACCTCTACAGTTTATATTTCATTTTAAGGCATGCGTTTGTTCTATTTCATCTCAATAAACTCCTTTTTGAGAAAAAAAAAAGGCATTTATATTTTTTTGAGGTTTAGGAACTGGTGTTGACCCTGAGTCAGCCAATTAGCAGCTCCGCCTAAAATCTGATCCTCCCCTTTCAGCTGAAATCACGTGATAGGAGACCATAGCATTAAAGCGGAGTTCCACACAAAAATGGAACTTCCGCTTTTCGGAACCCTCCCCCCCTCCGGTGTCACATTTGGCACCTTTCAGGGGGGAGGGGGTTGCAGATACCTGTCTAAGACAGGTATTTGCACCCACTTCCGGCATAGACTCCCATGGGAGTCTATGCCTCTTCCCGTCCACACCGCGCTGTCTGATGGGAACACACAGCTCCCAGCAGAGAGCGGAGACCACTTGGGACGCGCAGCGCGACTCGCGCATGCGAAGTAGGGAACCGGGAAGTGAAGCCACAACGCTTTACTTCCTGATTCCCTCACCTTGGATGGCGGCGGCAGCTGCCGAGAACCGAGCTGGTTCTCGGCGTCCCCTGCCGACATCGCTGGACCCCGGGACAGGTAAGTGGCCATGTATTAAAAGTCAGCAGCTGCAGTATTTGTAGCTGCTGGCTTTTAATATTTTTTTTTTTTGGCGGTGTGGGTGAACCCCCGCTTTAAAAGGGAAGCATATCATGACTTCCTTTAACATCAATGAAATGGATGACTATGGATGACTTTTATCATCCAATGGTGTGCAAGGAAAAATTCTAATTTTTTTTTTTATTTTCCTTACACGTGATTGGGTATTCTTTGCAAAGTGAAGCTTCATCTCATTTACTAAACTCTGGAGCAAATGCACTTGCAGTGTGCAACTGCACTTTGCAAAGTGCACAGTCTATTTGCCTTTAGTAAATCAACCCCAATATGTTGCCTCCTGACCATCTGTTATAACCCCTAATAGGTTCCACAACCAGTTTCAGGGCAGTTAGAACACTTGGATAGGTTGTGTTCAGTGGTCAGTACTTCTCCCCAAACAAAACAGAGGTCGTTCTTAAATCCTAAGGAGAAGTATCGCTCAAATGTCCCAATATGTCCCCCTGGCCGGTGTTTCGTCAGATTAAGCGACCCGTCAGAATTTGTAACAAAACGAATTGCACTCCTGTGACCCAGAGGAGAAGTCCAGCCTAAAAATCCCAGGCTGGACTTCTCCTAACCACTTACGGACCGCCGCACGCCGATATACGTCCTAAGTTTGAAGAGGAATACCGTTGTTATGGTAGCAACTAGCTGCCATAACCCCAGTATCCTCTTCTTCGGCTGGCGGTCCGCTTTGGACCGCCGGCCGAAGAGAGAGAGAGAGTGGTCTCTGCAGCGGATTCACCATGAGATCACTTTTATCGGCGGCGGGAGAGGGTCCCCCCGCCGCACTCCGGTGCCCTCCGCCACTTACCAGAGCCGTCGGCAGCAGCGGAGACGATCAGATGTTACCCCTTGCTGGGTATGGAGACGAGTGAGGGGAATATGGCCCCCACCCATCTCCATAACATCGCAGGGCGAAAGCGACGTCAAAACGTCACTTCCGCCCACAGCTCTTAAAGGGCCATTTTTTTTTTTTTTAATGACAACATTTTTTTTTTTTTATTGCATTTTAGTGTAAATATGAGATCTGAGGTCTTTTTGACCCCAGATCTCATATTTAAGAGGACCTGTCATGCTTTTTTTCTATTACAAGGGATGTTTACATTCCTTGTAATAGGAAGAAAAGTGACACAATTTTTTTTTTTTAAACAGTGTAAAAATAAAAAATAAAAGGAAAAATAAATAAGAAAAAACAAAAAACAAAATTTTAACGCATACGTGAGTAGCGCCCGCATATGAAAACGGTGTTCAAACCACAAATGTGAGGTATCGCCGCGATCGGCTGAGCGAGAGCAATAATTCAAGCCCTAGACCTCCTCTGTAACTCAAAACATGCAACCTGTAGAATTATTTAAACGTTGCCTATGGAGATTTTTATCAGGTAAAAGTTTGTCGCCATTCCCAGAGCGGGTGCAATTTTGAAGCGTGACATGTTGGGTATCAATTTACTTGGCGTAACATTATCTTTCACGATATTAAAAAAAAAATTGGGCTAACTTTACGGTTGTCTTATTTTTTTAATTCAAAAAAGTCTATTTTTTCCAAAAAAAAGTGCGCTTGTAAGACCGCTGCGCAAATACGGTGTGACAGAAAGTATTGCAACCACCGCCATTTTATTCTCTAGGGTGTTAGAAAAAAAATGTGTAACGTTTGGGGGTTCTAAATAATTTTCTAGCAAAAAAAAATGTTTTTAACTTGTAAACAACATATCTCAAAAAGAGGCTCGGTCCTTAAGTGGTTAAGCTTTAGAGTGGTGTTCCCCCCATGGGTGAAGAACTGGCTGAAGCCATTTGATAGATTTCAATGATCGTGGTGTACATTAACAGTTTGCAGACATGTAGAGGGTCGCACTTGTTGAACTGCACAGCAAAGCATCACAGCAAGTACACAACCCTGTGCAGCTGCCTTTGCAGCTTTATGGCCTGTACACGCGATCAGGAAATCGTACGAAAAATACCACATTCAAAGCGATCGTACGATAATCTGATCGTTAGTACGGAGCTTTCGAGAGCCAATCACGACAGTTTACCCGATATTATCAGATTGGACAAGCATGAAACATTTTCTTGTACGATACCAGATTGTACAATTTTTGTTTAATCAGTACAGTTGTCGTTCGAAAAATACAATACAAATACACTACAACACATTACATCACTTCCGATTTTTTTTTTCTATCATACGAGAATTTTCGTAACTTTAGTAAACTCTTTATTTTCGATATAAGACTAGCATGCAAACAAAACGGACGATCATTCGTCTGCTAATCTCATCGTGTGTACCACGCATAATGGGGGGAGGTGCACACATATACACACACATTTCATTGTCAGTTGTGCTGGAAAAAGAATCATCACAGCAGTGTCTCCTCCCTAATCAGATTGCCCAGTTTGTGGTTTCAATCAGAAAAACTGAGCCTCAAAGCAAGCATTGTCTGCCGTACTGTTTCAGCAACAAAACCATGGAGCTCTGGGGATCCTTTGTGATCTATTAAATGTTTTTTGTAAAACAAAGATTCTATCTATCGATCCATCCATCTATCCTGGTAGCCCACTTTTATTTAACAGAAAAAAATAAAGTCCTTACACACAGATTTGCCACACAGGGATTCTTCTACCAGCAAACACACATAATGAAAAAAATACTAAGCCATCTGACTCTTGGGCCTCGTTCACACTGGAAAAAAGTAGTACAGGAACCTTTTTCAAAATCACTGCGACATGAGCCACGGCAATTTGAATGGTTTCATTGCCGGAAATGGGGTGAGACTTTGTCTTAGGAACCATCAAATCACATAACAAGTCTCACCCCATTGCCGGCAACGGAAACGTTCAAATTGAATTGTCGCGACTCGTGTCACAGCGACTTTGAAAAAGGTTTCTGCACTACTTTTTTCCGATTTCATTGGGACTTGCATAAACTTGACTTGCATATACTAAGACTTTGTCTTAGGAACCATCAAATCACATAACAAGTCTCACCCCATTGCCGGCAACGGAAACGTTCAAATTGAATTGTCGCGACTCGTGTCACAGCGACTTTGAAAAAGGTTTCTGCACTACTTTTTTCCGATTTCATTGGGACTTGCATAAACTTGTGTTAGACTAAGTCGCAAGTGGCAATACTCGATCTTCCAGAGAATTCCTGACTTACTCCAGCCCCCCTGGGTTTGCTCAATCTTCCAGAGACTTCCAGACCTCCTTCAGCCCCCCTGGGTTTGCTCGATCTTACAGATTTCCTCCAACCCCCTGATTTGCTCGATCTTCCAGAGACTTCCAAACTTCCTCCAGCCCCCTGGGTTTGCTCGAACTTCCAGACAATTCCTCCACCCCCCCCCCCCCCCCCCCGGGTTTGCTCAATCTTCCAGAGACTTCCTCCAGCCCCCCTGGGTTTGTTCGATCTTCCAGACTTCGTCCAGCCCCCTGGGTTTGCTCGATATTCCAAAGACTTCCAAACTTCCTTCAGCCGGACCCCCCCCCCGGGGGTGCTCAATATTCCAGAGACTTCAAGACTTCGTCCAGCCCGCCTCAGTTTTCTCGATCTTTCAGACTTCCTCCAGCCCCCCTGGGTTTGCTCAATCCTCCAGAGATTTAGATACTTCCTCCAGCCCCCCCTGGGTTTGCTCTATCTTCCAGAGACTTACACACTTCCTCCAGCCCCCCTGGGTTTGCTCGATCTTCCAGAGACTTAAACACTTCCTGCAGCCCCTCGGGTTTGCTCGATCTTCCAGACAATTCCTCCAGCTCCCCCTGGGTTTGCTCAATCTTCCGGAGACTTCCACACTTCCTCCAGCCCCCCTGGGTTTGCTCGATCTTCCAGAGACTTAAACACTTCCTCCAGCTCCCCTGGGTTTGCTCGATCTTCCAGACACTTCCTCCAGCTCCCCCTGGGTTTTCTCGATCTTCCAGACACTTCCTCCAGCTCCCCCTGGGTTTGCTCAATCTTCCAGAGACTTCCACACTTCCTCCAGCCCCCTGGGTTTGCTCAATCTTCCAGAGACTTCCACACTTCCTCCAGCCCCCCTGGGTTTGTTCGATCTTCCAGACTTCGTCCAGCCCCCTGGGTTTGCTCGATATTCCAAAGACTTCCAAACTTCCTTCAGCCGGACCCCCCCCCCGGGGGTGCTCAATATTCCAGAGACTTCAAGACTTCGTCCAGCCCGCCTCAGTTTTCTCGATCTTTCAGACTTCCTCCAGCCCCCCTGGGTTTGCTCAATCCTCCAGAGATTTAGATACTTCCTCCAGCCCCCCCTGGGTTTGCTCTATCTTCCAGAGACTTACACACTTCCTCCAGCCCCCCTGGGTTTGCTCGATCTTCCAGAGACTTAAACACTTCCTGCAGCCCCTCGGGTTTGCTCGATCTTCCAGACAATTCCTCCAGCTCCCCCTGGGTTTGCTCAATCTTCCGGAGACTTCCACACTTCCTCCAGCCCCCCTGGGTTTGCTCGATCTTCCAGAGACTTAAACACTTCCTCCAGCTCCCCTGGGTTTGCTCGATCTTCCAGACACTTCCTCCAGCTCCCCCTGGGTTTTCTCGATCTTCCAGACACTTCCTCCAGCTCCCCCTGGGTTTGCTCAATCTTCCAGAGACTTCCACACTTCCTCCAGCCCCCTGGGTTTGCTCAATCTTCCAGAGACTTCCACACTTCCTCCAGCCCCCTGGGTTTGCTGGATCTCCCAGAGACTTAAACTATTCCTCCAGCCCCCCTGGGTTTGCTCGATCTTCCAGAGATTTAAACACTTCCTCCAGCCCACCTGGGTTTGCTCGATCTTCCAGACACTTCCTCCAGCCCCCCCTGGGTTTGCTCAATCTTCTGGAGACTTCCACATTTCCTCCAGCCCCCCTGGACTTGCTAACCACCTCAGCTTTCTCTGCCTGGACAGTTGGGGACAAGATGGCCAACTGTCAGTAAATTCACATGCAGTTTGTAAAATCCATGACTACATCTTTCTGTGAATGTCCATCATGGACATGCAGTCTGTATGTCAGTAACGGACATTCACGGACAGATCAATAAAAATCACTGATTTTACAAATTGTCTGTGAATTTACTGATGGTTGGCAACCCTGGTTGGGGGATGTGCTCCCCCCAAAGACACTTTGAAATCTACAAACTAACGAGCCCAATCCAGGAATATCAAAATCTGGAGAAAGCTGTAAAAAACCGTCTCTGCTCATAACATATACTCTGGAGCCCCACCTGCTGTGCAAACCCAGTGTCCTTTTCTCCTTTTCTTTGTAATCTCACACCATGGCAGATAGTGGCGGCTGGTGCTCAAAATTTTTTGGGTGGCGCAAACAAACTGAAAAATACTGAACCCCATCAATTGCAGCCTCACTGTGCCCATCATATGCAGCCACTGTGCCCATCATATGCAGCCACTTGTGCCCATCATATGCAGCCACTTGTGCCCATCATATGCAGCCATTGTGCCCATCAAACGCAGCCACTTGTGCCCATCAAATGCAGCCACATGTGCCCATCACATGCAGCCACTTGCCCATCAAATGCAGCCACTGTGCCCACCAACCCCCCCCCCCCCGCGCGGCTTACATCCCCCCTCCGAGCGGATCATGGCTCTGGCACACCTTCCCCTGTGGATCGCGGCTCTGGCACTGACACCCCCCCTCCCAGGCGCACGTGGCTCTGGAATCTCCCCCTGCGGCTCTGACAGAGCCGAGGGGACTTACCGCAGCACTTTCTGAAGCAGATCCTCTCAGAGTGGTGGCGACCTCCGCCCCAGCGCGAGTCTCCTCGCTCCTCTTCCAAAGCACCAGGCATCCAAGCACTTTGGCCAATCAGGAAGCAGGTCTGACGTCATGCCTCCTGATTGGCGGGGAGGAAGGTTAGTGTGAAAAGAGCGAAAATTAATTCGCTATCGTCACACAATTGGGTGGGATCAGGGCACACCCCCTGCGCCACGAGCCCACCCTATTTTGAAGCCTATTAGAGCCTCTGGCTCTTATCAGGTGCTTAAAAAAATACCACCCCCATCCCAATCTCAGTCCATAGGGTTCAATAAATGGACCAGGTCCATAAAGACATGGATGAGCGAGTTTGGGGTGGAGGAACTTGCCTGGCCTGCACAGAGTCCTGACCTCAACCCGATAGAACACCTTTAGGATGAATTAGAGCGGAGACTGCGAGCCAGGTCTTCTAGTCCAATATCAGCCTTACTGTTATTGCTTGCCTGCATCTTTCTCTCTCCTGTAGAATAATTAACAAGCTCCCGAAGAAGCATTCAATTGCGAACCATGTAGAGCTTTATGGCATATCACAATCCATTACAGGGATTTTTTCCTGTAAATGTTATGCTTTTGGTATATATGAATCCACATTAGAGAGATCCAGCTAGCTAGAGAGAGAGAGAGAGAATGAGACAGAGAGAGAATGGGAGAGGGAGAGAATGGGAGAGGGAAAGAGAGAGAATGGGAGGGGGTGGGAGAGAGAGAGAGGGGGGGAGAGAGAGAGAATGGGAGAGGAGAGAGAGAGAGAGAGAGAGAGAATGGTAAAGGGAGGGAGAGAGAGAGAGAGAGAGAGAGAGAGAGAGAGAGAGAGAGAGAGAGGGAGAAAGAGATGGAGAGAAAGAGAGAGAATGGGAGAGGGAGAGGGAGAGAGAATGGGAGAGAGGGGGGGGGAGAGATAAAATGGGAGAGAGGGGGGGAGAGAGATAAAATGGGAGAGGGAGAGAGAGAGAGAGAGAGAGAGAGAGAGAGAGAGAGAGAGAGAGAATGGGGGAGAGAGAGAGAATGGGGGGAGAGAGAGAGAGTGAGAGAGAGAGAATGGGAGAGGGAGGGAGAGATAATGGGGGAGAGGGAGAGAATGGGAGAGGGAGAGAGAGGGGGGGAGAGAGAGAGAGAGAGAGAGAGAGAGAGAGTGGGAGAGGGAGAGAGCACGAGAGAGAGAGAGAATGGGAGAGGGAGAGAGAGAATGAGGGGGGAGAGAGAGGGGGGGAGAGAGAGAGAGAATGGGAGGGAGAGAGAATGGGAGGGAGAGAGAATGGGGGGGAGAGAGGGAGAGAGAGAGAATGGGAGAGGGAGGGAGAGAGAATGGGGGAGAGAGAGAGAATAGGAGAGAGAGGGGGGAGAGAGGGGGGGAGAGAGAGAGAGAGAGAGAGAGAGAGTGGGAGAGAGAGAGAGTGGGAGAGGGAGAGAGCACAAGAGAGAGAGAGAGAGAGAATGGGAGAGGGAGAGAGAGAGAATGGGAGAGGGAGAGAGAGAGGATGGGAGAGGGAGAGAGAGAGAGAGAATGGGGGAGAGAGAGAGAGAGAGAGAGAGAGAGAGAGAGAGATGGGGAAAGAGAGAGAGAGAATGGGAGAGGGAGAGAGAATGGGAGAGGGAGAGAGCACGAGAGAGGGAGAGAATGGGAGAGGGAGAGAGAGAGAATGGGAGAGGGAGAGAGAGAGAATGGGAGAGGGAGAGAGAGAGAATGGAGAGGGAGGGAGAGAGAATGGGAGAGAGAGAGGAATGGGAAAGGGAGAGAGAGAGAATGGGAGAGGGAGAGAGAGAGAATGGAGAGGGGAGAGAGAGAGAATGGGAGAGGGAGGGAGAGAATGGGAGAGAGGGAGAATGGGAAAGGGAGAGAGAGATATGGGAGAGGAGAGAGAGAAAATGGGAGAGGGAGAGGAAATAGGGAAAGAATGGAGAGGGAGGGAGGAGAGAGGGGGGGGGGTGGGAGAGGGAGCCAGAATTGGAGAGGGAGAATGAGAGGGAGAGAGAGAATGGGAGAGGGAGAGAGAATGGAGAGAGAGAATGAGGGAAAGAATGAGAGGGAGAGAGAATGGGAGAGGGAGAGAGAGAGAGAGCATGAGAGAGACAGAGAGAATGGGAGAGGGAGAGAGAGAGAATGGGAAAGGGAGAGAGAGAGAATGGGAGAGAGAGAGAGAATGGGAGAGGTAGAGAGAGAGATGGGGAAACAGAGAGAGAGAGAATGGGAGAGGAGAGAGAGAGAATGGAGAGAGAGAAGAATGGAGAGGGAGAGAGCATGAGAGAGGAGAGAATGGGAGAGGTAGAGAGAGGATAATGGGAGAGGGGAGAGAGAGAATGGGAGAGAGAGAGATGGGGAACAGAGAGAGAGAAAATGGAGAGGGAGAGAGAGAGAGAGTGGAGAGAGAGAGAATGGGAGAGGGAGAGAGCACGAGAGAGGGCGAGAATGGGAGAGGGAGAGAGAGAGAATGGGAGAGGGGAGAGAGAGAATGGGAGAGGGAGAGAGAGAGAGAATGGGAGAGGGAGAGAGCACGAAAGAGAGAGAGAATGGGAGAGGGAGAGAGCACGAAAGAGAGAGAGAATGGGAGAGGGAGAGAGCACGAAAGAGAGAGAGAGAGAGAGAATGGGAGGAGAGAGAGAGAATGGGAGAGGGAGAGAGAGAGAATGGGAGAAGGGAGAGAGAGAAGGAGAGGGAGAGAGAGAGAATGGGAGAAGGAGAGAGAGAGAATGGGAGAGGAGAGAGAGAGAATGGGAGAAGGAGAGAGAGAGAATGGGAGAGGGAGAGAGAGAGAATGGGAGAAGGAGAGAGAGAGAATGGGAGAGGGAGAGAGAGAGAATGGGAGAAGGAGAGAGAGAGAATGGGAGAAGGAGAGAGAGAGAATGGGAGAGGGAGAGAGAGAGAATGGGAGAAGGAGAGAGAGAGAATGGGAGAGGGAGAGAGAGAGAATGGGAGAAGGAGAGAGAGAGAATGGGAGAGGGAGAGGAGAGAGAGAGAGTGGGAGAGAGAGAGAATGGGAGAGGGAGAGAGCACGAGAGAGGGAGAGAATGGGAGAGGGAGAGAGAGTGAATGGGAGAGGGAGAGAGAGAGGAATGGGAGAGGGAGAGAGAGAGAGAATGGAGAGGGAGAGAGAGAGAGAATGGGAGAAGGAGAGAGAGAGAATGGGAGAGGGAGAGAGAGAGAATGGGAGAAGGAGAGAGAGAGAATGGGAGAGGGAGAGAGAGAGAATGGGAGAAGGAGGAGAGAGAGAATGGAGAGGGAGAGAGAGAGAATGGAGAAGGAGAGAGAGAGAATGGGAGAGGGAGAGAGAGAGAATGGGAGAAGGAGAGAGAGAGAATGGGAGAAGGAGAGAGAGAGAATGGAGAGGAGAGGAGAGAATGGGAGAAGGAGAGAGAGAGAATGGGAGAGGGAGAGAGAGAGAATGGGAGAGGAGAGAGAGAGAATGGGAGAGGGAGAGAGAGAGAATGGGAGAAGGAGAGAGAGAGAATGGGAGAGGGAGAGAGAGAATGGGAGAAGGAAGAGAGAGAGAATGGGAGAGGGAGAGAGAGAGAATGGGAGAGGGAGAGAGAGAGGATGGGAGAGGAGAGAGAGATAATGGGAGAGGGAGAGATGGGGAAACAGAGAGAGAGAGAATGGGAGAGGGAGAGAGAGAGAGAATGGAGAGAGAGAGAATGGGAGAAGGGAGAGAGCACGAGAGAGGGAGAGAATGGGAGAGGGAGAGAGAGAGAATGGGAGAGGGAGAGAGAGAGAATGGGAGAGAGAGAGATGGGGAAACAGAGAGAGAGAGAATGGGAGAGGGAGAGAGAGAGAGAATGGGAGAGAGAGAGAATTGGAGAGGGAGAGAGCACGAGAGAGGGAGAGAAGGGGAGAGGGAGAGAGAGAGAATGGGAGAGGGAGAGAGAGAGAATGGGAGAGGGAGAGAGAGAGAGAATGGGAGAGGGAGAGAGCACGAAAGAGAGAGAGAATGGGAGAGGGAGAGAGCACGAAAGAGAGAGAGAATGGGAGAGGGAGAGAGCACGAAAGAGAGAGAGAGAGAGAGAATGGGAGAGGGAGAGAGCACGAAAGAGAGAGAGAGAGAGAGAATGGGAGGAGAGAGAGAGAATGGGAGAGGGAGAGAGAGAGAATGGGAGAAGGAGAGAGAGAGAATGGGAGAGGGAGAGAGAGAGAATGGGAGAGGGAGAGAGAGAGAATGGGAGAGAGAGAGAATGGGAAAGGGAGAGAGATGGGGAAAGAGAGAGAGAGAGAATGGGAGAGGGAGAGAGAGAAAATGAGAGAGGGAGAGAGAGAGGGAAAGAATGGGAGAGGGAGGGAGAGAGAGAGAGGGAATGGGAGAGGGAGAGAGAGGGGGAATGGGAGAGGGAGCGAGAATTGGAGAGAGAGAATGAGAGGGAGAGAGAGAATGGGAGAGGGAGAGAGAATTGGAGAGAGAGAATGAGGGAAAGAATGAGAGGGAGAGAGAGAATGGGAGAGGGAGAGAGAGAGAGCATGAGAGAGAGAATGAGAATGGGAGATAGAGAATGGGCGAGAGAGAATGCAAGGATGTTGTCATACTTCATTGCAGGTACAAAGAGTGAGAGAGAGAGAGCGAGAATGGGAGAGAGGGGAGAGAGAATGGGAGAGAGAGAATGGGAGAGAGAGAATGGGAGAGATAGAATGGGAGAGCGGGAGAGAATGGGCGAGAGAATGAGAAGGGGAGAGCGAGAGAGAATTGGAGAGAGAGAATGAGGGAGAGAATGAGAGGGAGAGAGAGAGAGAATGGGAGAGGGAGAAAGAATGTGAGAGGAGAGAGAGAGAATATGGGAGAGGGAGAGAGAGAGAGAGAATGAAGGAGAGAGAATGGGAGAGAGAGAATGCAAGAATGTTGTCATACTTAATTGGAGAGAGAGAGAGACACGGAGACGGACCAAAGCCAGCAGCCAGGTAGCCAGTGAACCTAACCGTTGGCTCCTAAAAAAATATAGTTTGCTCCTGAATTGGACAGTATGGTTCCTAAATTCCGATAAATGTGTGCACCCCTGGACTTTAACATGTATGAAAATTGAGATATGGCAATTTGTATAGTAAGACGGACAAAGCTACAGAAAGGCAAGGCAAGACTAAAGCCGGCCATACATGGATCAAAATGAATCCTGTTCAGCAGGGACCGGCGAATTTTCGATTAATGTACAGGAAACCTCGTTGTACACAGGTTGATCTATTGATTGACTTGCATAAACCAGTCTGTGAAGTTTTTCCCAAACGATTAGTGCCATCAGCTATAGCTGGCAATGCTAATCCTTGTGTTCTGCCAGCAGGGAAGGTTCCCCGCAGGCAGTACACTATAGCACTACGGGAGGGATTCCCTCATCAACACTAAAGCTGGATACACACTATAAAATTTTCCTTAGATTTTTTCCTTTAGATTTACCAAAACCATATAAATAGGAGGTCAAACCTAAACACTTTCAATTTGTATGCAATCAGGCAGGCCCTTGCACTACATAGTTGAAGATAAATCTAAAGGAAATCGAACAACAAAAGTTGTAAGGTGTGTATCCAGCTTAACTGTGTCGATGGTTGAATTAGAGCAATTTTCTTTCCTTCCACCATGAAAAATTGCATAATCTATGGCCTGCATTGATGAGTGTGTATTGACGGGGTGATTAGGAGTGAGTTATCTCCAGACAGGGGAGAGAGTGTGTGGAGACAGAGAGGGAGATCTGTAACTGCTGGGGGCAGATGACACTTGTCATTCTCAACTATGTCCACCAGGCAGAGGTCAAACTAACCGAGAAATAGTTCCCTGAAAGGATTAGGGGCCCATATGCTCAGGGACCAGGGTGCAAGTCCCAAATTATTAAAGAACGAGGTGAAAGTGGGGCCCTGTAATAAAAAATTTGATTTTGAGGTGTACTCGTTGGAGGTCAAATGACCAGAATATGCAGTCTGACTTCAGTCCAGACAGCAGGACGGTCATACTTATCCTTCATTCAAAACCATAGCTCCCAACTGTCCCTGATTTGGAGCAACGTCCCTCTGTCCCTCTTTCCTCCTCATTTGTCCCTCATTTTGGTCTGATCTATATAGTTGTATAACATACATGTTTTATCGATCAAAAAGTGTTTTCTAGTGCTAAACCTTTCATCTGATTTCTAAATTGCTGCATTTGTAATTTCCAGAAGTCAATATAAAGGAATAGTAGTGGTAAAAAAAAGCACTTGTGGGTTTAACCAATCTTTTTTTTTTTGTAAAATTCTCCTTTAAGGGGGCATGTCAAGGGGTGTGTCCTATGCCTGCATATTTTGCTGGTAGGTGTCCCTCATTCCTATCTCAAAAAGTTGGGAGGTATGCAGAACCTTGGTATGAACTTGCTTGTTTCAGATCAGGGACTCATCAGGTGATAAGGATAAAAGCCTTGGAGCTTGTATTTTTTTAAAAACAAGTCAATAATGGCATTTCTGCAGTTGGCCAGCCTGAACATTTTCTGCAATATCTGCAAACCAAGAATCCATGTTTGAATGTAAAGGTTTGCCAGAAGTGTACAAGGGTATGCCATAGCATGTTGTAGAGGGTTAGTTGAGTGCCTTTAAGGCCCATTCAGCCATATGCAGTGCAGAAAACAAACGTTTACCATGCAGTTTGGCGCAGGCGCAGTTTTAAAAGTCTAACCTGCCATACTTTTTGCACATTAAAACGAATGGGCTGTCAAAAATAGAAGGCATAAACATGTGCATACCGGCAGGGCTGGTGCAAAGGTTTTGGACACCTTTAGGCGAAACCTCATTTTGCCGCCCCCCCCCCCCCGGCTCCACCCTGACTCCACCTCCTTTGCCCTGCCCATGTAAACCCCACCTTTTTGATATAGCGCCTATCAAATGCAGCCTCATCAGCCCCCATCAAATGCAGCCTCACCGGCACCCATAAAGTGCAGCCTCACCAGTGCTCATCAAATGCAGCTTCACCAGCGCCCATCAAATGAAGCCTCAACAGCGCCCATAAAATGCAGTCTCACCAGCGCCCATCAAATGCAGCCTCACCAGCGCCCATCAAATTCAGCCTCACCAGCGCCCATCAAATACAGCCTCACCAGCGCTCATCAAATGCAGCCTACCAGCACCCTTCAAATGTAGCTTTACCAGTGCCCATCAAATGCAGCCTCACCAGCACCCATCAAATGCAGCCTATCAGTGTCCATCAATGAATGTTTGCTTGCTTCCATTCATTCGGGAGTGGGGACACTGACACAGTCCTGCGCCGCCACTGCGCCACTGACATTATGTGCGACCGGAGCGGCGGCTGCCAGCTGATGCTAAGACTTAGTTACTTGCTGCAGAGAGACTAGGAACACCAGTGGCCGGGCGCCCTAGGCAACAGTGCGCCCTAGGGGGCTGTCTAGTTTGCCTAGTGGTAGCACTGGCCCTGCATACTGGTTTACCTGGCCCTTAGGGCCCATTTAGAAATATGCATTGTAGCAAAACAATAGCTGCTTATCTAGAGCAATGTTTAGCAAACCGGTGCCATGTGGGTTCTCCCTGGGTGTAGCAAGCATGGGACCCGGTTTGCCTTGGATCAGAGTCATGAGTTGACATGGTGCAGGCAGGCTGTCCACCAGCAAAATAAACCAATGACGCCTAGGGCAGTACATACGGCATTATTTGTTGCTATGTTATTGGTGGCTGGCCCGCCTGTACCCACACATGATGCTGATCCAGGGCAGGTGGCATGCAGCCTCCACCATTCAGAAAAGGATGGAAGTCTGGTTCCTCCAACTCCCACCCTCTCATAAGCTGCTGCCAAAGGGAAGGGTTCTGGTGTTACGAGGGGACTGTGTGATTAGGGAGCTGTGATGGGGGGGTCTCTGATTTTAGGGGGCTCTGTGATAGGGGACTTGATTGTGATGAGAAGACTTGTAATGGGGGCAGTGCCATCTTAAGAGCATTATTGTGTAGACAGGGCCCCAGTGCACTGTAGGGGGCAATACAGTGCACTGGGGCTCTGTCTACACAATTACGCACGAGAATAAAACTTACTGTGCCCATGAATGCAGCCTCATAGTGCCCATGAATGCAGCCTCATTGTGCCCGTGAATGCAGCCTCACTGTGCCTGTGAATGCAGCCTCACTGTCCATCAAATGCAGCCTCACTGTGCCCCATCAATACGTACTCACCATGGCATTGCCTACAAGTCCCAGTATGTCCCACTGGTTACACTTGTCTCTGTAGAGCTAGATGTTCCACTGGCTCACCTCCTCCTGTCTCTGTAGAATTAGAGGTCCCAGCATGCCCACTGGTTTCTCGCTTGTCTCTGCAGAACTAGAAGTCCCAGTATGTCCCGCTGGTTACTCAGTCACCATGGCATTGCCTGGATCACATACAGCGCTCCCCTCCCTCGCTCTCTCTCTCTCTCTCCTATGTGTCACACACAGCAGGCATCTCCCACGGTGTGTGTCATGGAGCTGGCTGGGTCTGTGTTTGGCTGTGCTGTAGCAAGGTCCCGTCCCCCTAGACCGGCTCGTGTGATAGGCGATTGAATCCAGTGTTCATCTACTATCACACACACCGGCCTCAGGGCAGGCGGCCTACCGGGAAATTTCCCTGGTATCCCGGTAGGCCAGTCCGGCCCTGGTGACATCTGAATGATGCTTGTCTGGGGTCGCTGGGCAGGTGGGGCCCCCCAGGCAAGTGGGGCCCCCGGGCAACTGCCCAGCATGCCCATGCGAAAAGACGGCCCTGGATGGAGGGATCTAATGTGATGAAAAGACTCGATGATGGGGGGCAGTGACAGGACAAGGTCATCTAGAGCCCAGGGCGAACATGCCAAATTGTGCCCCCCCCCCAAAATGTAGAGAGCATTATGTGTCAGCAAAAATGGCCTCCCCTCAAAAAAAAAGAACGCTAATCCCCCCCCCCCCAATCACCACTCCTAGCACACCTCCCCAATTTCCCCCTCTTAGAACAATTCTTACCTCTTTTCGCCTCCCCTAAATCCCCCCTCTCAACACAAATCCCCTCCCTCCAATTTCCTTGAGGTGCCCCCGAACCTCACATAATACAACAGGTCCCAGGGCAGCCGCCCCTCCTGCCCACCCCTTGTCCTGGCTCTGATGGGGGGAATCTGTTGTTATGAGAGGACTTTGATCTAAAGTGGGAACTCCTATGTATCGGGAGTACTCTGATGTGATGGGGGGGCCTAAACATGATGGGGGGAGCTCTGGTGTGATGGAGGGACCCATGATATAAAGGGGAGCTTTTGGTGTAAAATGAAGGCAGTTTTTTTTTATCCCATTCTCAGGTTTCCCATGGATAACATTTAATTTTTTTTTTCTGTTTTAGGTTGGGGTGCCCCCCGGATTTTGCATACTTTTAAGGGGTGCCACCACTGATAAAAGGTTGAGAAAAACCGGTCTAGAATGATACGTAAATCTACCTTGCACTACAACAGAGTCTCATAGATATTGAGCAGCTACTCCCCCCCCCCCCCCAGCATTTAAGGTACCAGAGGGTTCTCATCTGCAACTGGTCCAGGGGTCCCAAGCATGCAAAATCATCCATAACCAAAATAAAAAACAGCGCCCATCAAATGAAAGCTTACATATAAATAGGGGAATAAGTTTTAAGCCTTGTAGAGATGTACTAAGTACACAACATGCAACCGGAGCAAGGGTGCTAAATACTGCACTCGCTAATGATCTACGGGTTGCATTACATTTAAAATGTAATTGGTTATTAATAGACAAGCAAGAAAGAGATTGTCAATTAAGTGCTACCTAAGTTGTCACATTGTCACACAGCAGATAACAAGGAGTCGGTCCCCCTTACAATTAGTGACCGGTCAGTCTACAGGAGGGGTGGGGGTGGGTTGAGTGCCTGGACTTAACATGCCACCAATGGGAATGATGCTTGGCATTATATCTCTAATAATAGAAGCAGACCTTCGTACGGCTAACCCCCTCCTAGCCGGTAGCCAGCTTCTAATGCCGCACAGATATTATATTTATATAAGCAGGCTAATAGCTGCAGCTGTTCTCAGCAATGACCTTGGGATTCTGACAATAGCCACCGACAGCTGCCACCCCCATTTCCCCTGGCACCAGGGATGGGCAGAGTGCGTTCATCGAAATTGATCTCGCCGCAAAATGAATGATCCTCCCTACGCCAAAATGACGAAACTGGCCTTTGTTTATTTTTTGCTTTGGAGAAGTTGCCTTAAAAAATATCTTTAAGAAAATCTTCCTATATTGCTGTGTAAAGTGTATTTTTTTTATATTGTGTATTTTATTGTTATTTGAAGTTTATTTTCACAAAAAAAATAGATAAAATGGAATGCAAGAATGTCCTAGTTCATTTTACTGTGTTCTATTTTTTGTGTAGCTAAAACCTTGCACACACGATCAGATTATCGGACAAATAACCGTTCATTTTTTTTTGCATGCTAGTTTCATATTGAAAGTGAAGAGGTTACTCAACTTACGAAAATTCTCTTACGACAGAATACAACTTCGGAAGTGATGTAATGTGTTGAATAGTTTTGTATGTATTCTTTAGTTTCCGAGTATGCGTAGTCTTGCTCCTACGTTTTTTTCCGGACGAAAACTATACTATTTATATAAAAATCGGACGTTGTGTTTACGCACGATAAAAATTTTATAGCATGCACCTTCAGTTTTGGTCTTTGGAAAAGTTGGAATCGGCTGGCCAAAGCACTATACCAACGATTAGATAATTGGCCAATCGTTTGTCGTACTAAATTTTAATTCCAATTTTCTAATCATGTGTAGGGGAACTATATGGTTATTTGATGAAAACACAACTTAAAATGCACAAAAATGGAAGAACATCATGATTAATATAATAAATAAAAAAAATAAAAAATTCATTGTAATAATTATTAAATATATGACACACTGATGTTGATTTACTAAAACTGGAGTGTGCAAAATCTGATGCAGCCAATCAGCTTCTAACTTCAGTTTGTTCCATTAAACTTTGACCAAAAAAACTGGAAGCTGATTGGTTTCTATGCAGAGCTGCACCAGATTTTGCACTCTCCAGTTTTAGTAAATCAACACCATTAATAATAATAATAAAAATATTGTACACTTATACTAAGAAATAATAATTATAATGTTGTGTACTAATATTAATACTAAAATTACTGATATTAATAGGAGTAAAATTATTTTTGCCTTTTTATTACTTACTGTGAAAAAAATATAAACCTACAAAAAAAAAAAAAAAACATGCAAAATATGTGTTGATGTGTATTTTTACACATGTTGATGTGCATTGCGAAGTATATTGTAACTTGGGTTACGTGAGTTGACTTGCATCACATAAGCCTTCTGCAACCCTCAGGAGCACTGATATGACACGGAATTCGCATGACTTCTGATCTGACTTTGCCCTGCGACTTCAATGAACGGGATCTGATTTTGATCTGACTTGGAGATGATTGCGACTTGTCCTTTGACCAATCAAAGCAATTCCTTTGGCTCTGGAATGGATGAAACCTCATGCCAAATGTATTAAAAAAAAAAAGACATGGGGACCCTCTCCAATCTATACCAGGCCTTTTAGGTCTGGTATGGATCTTGAGGGGGAAACCCATGCCAAAATGTAAAGAAAAAAAGAAAAAACGGCTTGTGCCCCCCCCCCAAATCCATATCTTTATCCAAGCATGCAGCCTGGCAGGTCCTGAAGGGGGGGGGGCGAGCGAGCGCCCTCCCCCTCCTGAACCGTAGCAGGCCACATGCCCTCAACATTCCTGAGCTGCCGGGCTGCATGCTTGGATAAGAGACTGGTATGGATTTGGGGGGGGGCATGCTGTTTTTTTTTGGGGGGTTTCCTCTCAAAATCCATACCAGACCAAAAGATCTTGGGGAGGACCCCCTGCCGTTTTTTAAATACATTTTGGAATGGGGTTCCCCCTCAAGATCCATACCAGACTCAAAGGGCCTTATATGGATTTGGTGGGGGGGCATGCCATTTTTTTATGGGGATTTTATATTGCTAACATTGCATACACTTGATCTCCGAGCACAAGTCGCATGCCACAAGTCAGATCAGTTGAGATGATAATCCGACTTGGATGCCACTTCTAATTCAAATCAATGGGCTGAAATTGCGCCCAAGTCAGACCAAAGTAGTGCAGTAACCTTTTTCAAAGTCGGACCGAGAAAGGTTGGACCAGTTAAGACGGCTCTCATAGGGAACCATTGATTTTGACACGTCATGCAGCTTGTGCTCTCGAAGTTGGAGCGTATGTCGTACCGGTGTGACTCGGCCCTTAGAGCCCTTTTCACCCTTAGGCACTTAATTGCCCCTTCCCTATTGACTCCAATGCATTTTGATGGAAGGGTGAAATTTTGTCAAAAGTTTTCGATTTTCAGCATAATTTTGACAAAGCAAAAATAGTAATTTCAGCACATCCCTACTTGGCACCCCTAGGGGCAGTGGCGGCTGGTGTCTAAAATTTTTGGGGGGGTGCAAACAAACTGAAGAATTCTGAAAAATACTTTTAAAAAAACATCAATTGCAGCCTCACTGTGCCTATCAAATTCAGACACTTTGCCCATCAATTGCAGCCACTGTGCCATCAATTGCAGCCACTGTGCCCAGCAAATGCTGCCACTGTGCCCATCAAATACAGCCACTGTGCCCATCAAATGCAGCCACTGTGCCCATCAAATGCAGCCACTGTGCCCATCATATGCAGCCACTGTGCTCATCATATGCAGCCACTGTGCCCATCAAATACAGCCACTTTGCCATCAATTGCAGCCCCTCTGCCCATCATATGCAGCCACTGTGCCCAGCAAATACAGCCACTGTGCTCATCATGTGCAGCCACTGTGCCCACCAAAGACAGCCACTGTGCCAATCATATGCAGCCACTGTGCCCACCAAATAAAGCCACTGTGCCCATCATATGCAGCCAGGCGCATCCCCCAGCTGTCACTTTAACCAACGCCCCCGTAGCACTTACCGCTCATGTGGTGGGGCTCTGCTCCTCTCCTGGAGTGACGGGGCTCTCCTCCTCTGAAGGCAGTGGCAGGAAGCGGCGACTCCTGTGTCCGCTCGGCTCCTCCAGCATCTTCCTCTGCCATGTCTCCTCCTCTTCCACCAAAGAGTTAGGCATCCAATAGGATAACCTAATGCTTTGGCCAATCAGGAGACAGGTCTCACTGACCTGCCTCCTGATTGGCAGGGAGGAACGTTAATGTAAAAATAGCGAAAATTAATTCGCTATGTCACACAACAGGGTGGGATCGGGACACAGTGCTCCGGGCCCACCCTATTTGAAGCCTATTAGAGCCTCTGGCTCTAATCACATGCTTCAAAATACACACCCCCCCACCTATCCCCGCCTTAGTATTTCATGTGTCCGGCGTCCTGAGAGTGCACAATCAGGTGCAGCTGTGCATGGTAGCCAATCAGCTTCAAACTTCAGCTTGTTCAATTAAGCGTTGACCATAAACCCGGAAGCTGATTGGTTTCTGTGCAGAGCTGCACCAGATTTTGCACTCTACAGTTTTAGTAAATCAACCCATTAAGTATAATAATAAAAATATTGTACACTAATAATAATAAATAATAGTTATAATGTTGTGTACTAATGTGAATATATTAATATTTTTTTGCCTTTTTATTACTTACTGCTACCCCAGGCTATAGGGCTGTGTGATGCTCACAGTGTAGGGAGACCCAACTCTAGTCCCTGCATGTAAGGGTGTCTCCATAGGATTCTGCAAGAGAAAGTAATCCCATCAGAAACAGGAAACCTGGGACTGCGACCATGACATCAGCTTAAACTGGAACCTAGTCAAGGATTAGAAGATAAAGAAGCTGCATATTCAGTAAGCAATTCAATCAGCTGCTGAAGATGCTTAAAAGGCCCCTTTCACAGAGGCTGTTTAATCAGGTATGTCAGTTTTTCAGGCGGACCTGATCGGACCCTCCTATGGAGCGGCGGATGACAGCAGTGACATGTCCGATCTGATCCTCTCCGCAAAATCCAGACGGATGGTGGTCCTATTTTCCATCCGTCTGGTGGATCGGATCAGAAAAGATTGGAAAAAAAAAATGGACAAGCGGTCCCCTTTTACCCGATTTCCCTATAGAGGAGAGCTGTACTAGGTCGGCCTCTGCTCTGCACAGTGAGCGGAGACGGACCTGTCATCTGCCTGCTCAGCGGCGATCAGCGGAGCGATCTCCCGCTGAGAAAGAGAAATTCGTATAACGGAGGCGCCTGTGTAAAAGGGGCCTTAGGGTTTAATATTACTTTAAATAAGTTAGATAAAGTCTATGCAATTGGATGTACAGGTTCTCAATGAAGCATGACTTTCCATTTCAGCAAAAACCCAGAGATGTACTTAAAGTGTATGTAAAGCCAAATTCTTTTTTTAAGTTTGGATTTGCAGGGATTAGAACCCCTGTCAGGGTTTTAGTGTCATCTGTGTCCCTCTCTATAGGTCTGTCAGTGGTACAGAATGTGATGAGAATTCCAACATTCTTGAGTTATCACAGGAACAGGAGATGAGGGGGAATCTTTCACTGGGGACACCTGTTCTGGTGACACCGAAGAAGGGATTTCCCTTTGCTTTGGTGAGATCTCCTCTTACCCCTCGCTGTGTCTCATGGACAGGGAGTGAAAGGAAACCTTCTTTACAGAACACAGACGTAGGTCCTAATCCTTCCTTACTACATTCAAAACTATAAAAAAAAGTAAAACATATTTTAAAAAATCAGTAATTTCACAATAATCCAAGATATACCTTGAGGGAAAAAAATATTCATTCCCTTGCTGATTTTGTACATTTGCCCACTGACAAATGCAAGATCTCACCTTGTGGAGTTTCAATGATCTTGAGAATGGTGAGGAATCAGCCCAGAACTACACAGGAGAATCTTGTCAATGATCTCAAGGCAGCTGGGTTGGTAGCACACTACGTCGTGGAGGACTGAAATCCTGCACATGTACAGGCCCGTCTGAAGAGTGCTAATGAACATCTAAATGATTCAGAGAAGAAATGCGTGAAAGTGTTGCATACCTCCCAACTTTTTGAGATGGGAACGAGGGACACCTAGCAAAAGTATGTAGGCATAGGACCTACCCCTTGCCACACCCCTCTAAAGGAGAATTATACAAAAAAAAAATTGTTAAACCCACAAGTGCTTTTTTTTACCACTAGTATTCCTTTATATTAGCTTTTGAAATTTACAAATGTAGCAATTTAGAAATTGGATGTAAGGTTTAGCACTGGGAAATACTTTTTGAAAGATAAAAAGTGCATTTTATATATAGTATCTCACAAACTGCTGGCAACAGAAGTGAGTACACCCTTAAGTGCAAATGTCCAAATTGGGCCCAAAGTGTCAATATTTTATGTGGCCACCAATATTTTAAGCACTGCCTTAACCCTCTTGGGCATGGAGTTCACCAGAGCTTCACAGGTTGCCACTGGAGTCCTCATCCACTCCTCCATGGCGACATCAAGGAGTTGGTGGATGTTAGAGACCTTGCGCTCCTCCACCTTCTGTTTGAGGATGCCCCACAGATGCTCAATAGGGTTTAGGTCTGGAGACATGCTTGGCCAGTCCCTCACCTTTACCCTCAGCTTCTTTAGCAAGGCAGTGGTCATCTTGGAGGTGTGTTTGGGGTCGTTATCATGTTGGAATACTGCCCTGTGGCTAAATCTCTATAGGGAGGGGATCATGCTCTGCTTCAGTATGTCACAGTACATGTTGGCATTCATGGTTCCCTCAATGAACTGTAGCTCCAGGGTGCTGGCAGCACTCATGCAGCAGCAGACTATGACACTCCCACCACCATGCTTGACTGTAGGCAAGACACACTTGTATTTGTACTCCTCACCTGGTTGCTGCCATACACCCTTGACACCATCTGAACCAAATAAGCTTATCTTGGTCTCATCAGACAACAGGACATGGTTCCAGTAATCCATGGCCTTAGTCAGCTTGTCTTCAGCAAACTGTTTGTGGGCCTTCTTGTCCATCATCTTTAGAAGAGGCTTCCTTCTGGGATGACAGCCATGCAGACCAATTTGATGCAGTATGTGGAGTATGGTCTGAGCACTGACAGGCTGACTCTCCACCCCTTCAACCTCTGCAGCAATAACTCTGCAGCAATGCTGGCAGCACTCATATGTCTATTTCCCAAAGACAACCTCTGGATATGACGCTAAGCATGTGCACTCAACTTCTTTGGTCGACCATGGCGAGGCCTATTCTCAGTGGAACCTGTCCCGGTTAACCGCTGTATGGTCTTGGCCACAGTGCTGCAGCACAGTTTCAGTGTCTTGCCACTCTTCTTATAGCCTAGGCCACCTTTATGTAGAGCAACATTTCTTTTTTTCAGAGAGTTCTTTGCCATGAGGTGCCATGTTGAACTTCCAGTGACCAGTATGAGAGAGTGAGAGCGATAACACCAAACTTAGCACACCTTCTCCCCATTCACACCTGAAACCTTGTAACAATAGCGAGTCAGATGAGTCAGGGAAAATGGCTAATTGGGCCCAAGTTGGACATTGTCACTTGGGGTGTACTCACTTTTGTTGCCAGCAGTTTAGACATTAACGGCTGTGTGTTGAGTTATTTTGAGGGGACAGCAAATTTACACTGTTATACAAGCTGTACACTCACTACTTTACATTGTAACAAAGTGTCATTTCTTCAGTGTTGTCACATGAAAAGATAGAATAAAATATTTACAAAAATGTGAGGGGTGTACTCACTTTTGTGAGATACTGTACATATATATATAGATCAGAGCAAAATGAGGAACAAATGAGGAGGGACAGGGGGACATTGTTCCAAACCAGGGACAGTCCCTCAAAATCAGGGACAGTTGGGAGGTGTGTATCAGATGAGACCAAAATCGAGCTCTTTGGCATCAATCAAGTCGCTGTGTTTAGTGGAGAAGGAATGCTGCCTATGACCCCAAGAACACCATCCTCACCATCAACCATGGAGGTGGAAACATTATGCTTTGGGGTAGTGGCGGCTGGTGCTCTAAATTTCGGAGGGGCGGCACAAGCTAACATCACCCCACCCACCATGGGAGCAAAACAGAGGCGATAACCTGATTTCTGATTGGCCGGGAGGAGGATCAGTGTGTCAATTGCGAATATATTTATATGTATTCGCTATTGCCACACAAGTGGGTGTGCTCAGGGCTCAGTGCTCTACACCCCAAGCCCCCCCCCTTTTTTTTTAAGCCTATTAGAGCCTCTGGTTCTAATCACGTGCTTCAAAAAAACACACCCCCGCCATTGGAATTCATAGTCTGGCGCCCTATATGTAGATCAGGGGGCCAGACGCATGGATGGGGGGGGCGGCGCCTCTGCGCCCCTATGGAGCAGCCGCTACTGCTTTGGGGGTGTTTTTCTGCTAAGGGGACAGGACAACTTCACCGCATCAAAGGGACGATGGATGGGGCCATGTACCGTCAAATCTTGGGTGAGAACCTCCTTCCCCCATGTGTCCCTCATTCCCATCTCAAAACGTTGGGAGGTATGCTGAAGGTCCGCTTTAAGGTCCTGGAGTGGCCTAGCCAGTCTCCAGACCTTGCTCCCATAGAAAATATATGGCAGGAGCTGAAGATTCGAGTTACCAAACATCAGCCTCCAAACCTTAACGACTTGGAGAGGATCTGCAAAGAGGAGTGGGACAAAATCCCTCCTGAGATGTGTGCAAACCTGTTGGCCAACTACAAGAAACCTCTGACCTCTGTGATTGCCAACAAAATAGGGAAGGTGGTTCACCGCTCAGGTAGACTTGCTTTCAGGTGTGTGTTTAGTAGATCCTTTGTGATTGCCAACAAGGGTTTTGCCATCAAGTACCAATGCCCTGTACGCACGATAGGATTTTCCGATGGAAAATGTGTGATAGGACCCTGTTGTCAGAAATTCCGACTGTGTGTAGGCTCCATCACACATTTTCCATAGGAATTTCCGACACACAAAGTTTGAGAGCTTGCTATAAAATTTTCCGATAACAAAATCCGTTGTCGGAAATTCCGATCGTGTGTACACAAATCTGACGCACAAAGTGCCATGCAAGCTCAGAATAAATTAAGAGACGAAAGCTTTTGGCTACTGCCCCGTTTATAGTCCCGACGTACGTGTTTTACGTCACCGCGTTCAGAACGATCGGATTTTCCAAACAACTTTGTGCAACCGTGTGTATGCAAGACAAGTTTGAGCCAACATCTTTCGGAAAAAATCCATAGATTTTGTTGTCGGAAGGTCCGATCAATGTCCGACCGTGTGTACGGGGCATTAGTCATGTTTTGCGAAGGGGTTAAATACTTATTTCACTCATTCAAATGCAAATTAATAACTTCTTTGCAATGCGTTTTTCTGGATATTTTTGTTCTTATTCGGTCTCTCACAGTTAAAATAAACCTACCATTAAAATTATAGACTGATCATTTCTTTGTCAGTGGACAATCGTACAAAATCAGCAGGGGATCAAATACTTTTTTTTCCCCCACTGTATATGGTATTGAATTGTGTTATAACTGTACTGTCTGCCCTCATGTTGTAAAGCACTGCACAAACTGTTGGTACTATATAAATCCCGTATAATAATAATATCTGGTACTATATACTATGGGTTATTGCACTATGCAAAGTGCAATAATCTATAGCATCCAATCAGATCAGAGAATGATACCTTTTGATGCTATTAGTGCACATAGTCCTCTGAACAAGCACAGCTGTGACTGCATGGAGAATGAATGACAGCCTGCCAGCAATGCTGAGGGTGTGTGGCAGGGCTGGTGTTAATACGTGAGCGGAGCCAGGGGCTGATAACAATGAATACTTGTGTCCTGTAGGGCATCTCTCTGTCAGGCTTCCTTTTATAGTAACACAGCTCCCACTCCTTGCATATAAGAGGGAGCAGAGTGACCACCCCGGCTCTGTCATTCCTGTCCTCTTCTCCTTCTCATTCCCAAGCTGTCCTCACTCACACATCATGGCCCCCAAGAAGCCTGAACCAAAAAAGGAAGCCCCCAAGGCGGCCGCTGCACCGGCACCTGCCGCCCCAGAGCCCCCAAAGGAGGTTGCCTTTGACCCCAAGAGTATCACGGTGAGTACTGATGAACGAGGGGTGATGCAGAAACTTTGTAAATAGCATAGTAAGCATCGCTTTCTGATTTCCAGGGCTTTAAAGATTAGGATATGCAAAGTGATTTCTGATAAATTGATTTCCCAACAAAATTTCCAAAATTCTCAATTTCGCGCAGGTGTTTGCCTAGACAAAAATTTGCTTGGAAAGCAAAAAAAGAACAAAAAACTTTTTTTTAGTTAAGTTTATTTTTTATTTTTTCCTTTTTTTGTGTATGTGATTATTATTTGTGTACTGTCATTTTACTTTTTTATTTTTATTTGTTTATGTTTTTCTTTTTTTTTTAGTTAAGTTTATTTATTTTTTTTCCTTTTTTTGTGTATGTGATTATTATTTGTGTACTGTCATTTTACTTTTTTATTTTTATTTGTTTATGTTTTTCTTTCTGTGAAGAAAAAAAAGTAAACTAATGATGCTAAAGAAGAGATGAGGAGCTCTTTTTTTTTTTATTTTACACAAGAGCAAGTCCAATAGCAGAGTTCCATTGCTTTTTGATTTCCAGGGCTTTAAAGAACAGGATTAGCGAGGTGATTTCTGATAAATTGATTTCCCAACAAAATTTCCAAAAAATTCTCAATTTCACTCAGGTGTTTGCTTAGGCAAAAATTTGCTCGGAAAGCAAAAAAAAAAAACAACTTTTTTTTAGTTAAGTTTTAGTTAAGTTTATTTTTTGTTTTTATTCCTTTTTTGTGTGTGATTATTATTTGTGTACTGTCATTTTACTTTTTTATTTTTATTTGTTTGTTTATGTTCTTCTTTCTGTGAAAAAAATGTAAACTAATGATGCTAAAGAAGAGATAAGGAGATTTCTTTTTTTTTTACCAGAAGAGCAAGTCCAATAGCAGAGTTACCATCGCTTTCTGATTTCCAGGGCTTTAAAGAATATGATGAGCGAAGTGACTTCTGATAAATTAATTTCCCAACAAAATTTCCAAAAAATTCTCAATTTCACTCAGGTGTTTGCTTAGGCAAAAATTTGCTTGGAAAGCAAAAAAAAATTAAAAAAATGCTTTTTTTTAGTTAAGTTTATTTTTTGCTTTTTCCTTTTTTTGCGTATGTGATTATTATTTGTGTAGTCATTTTACTTTTTTATTTGTTTATGTTTTTCTTTTTGTGAAAAATATGTAAACTAATGATGCTAAAGAAGAGATGAGGAGCTCTTTTTTTTATTATTATTATTATTTTACACAAGAGAAAGTCCAATAGCAGAGTTACCATCACTTTCTGATTTCCAGGGCTTTAAAGAATAGATGAGCAAAGTGATTTCTGATAAATTGATTTCCCAACAAAATTTCCAAAAATTCTCAATTTCGCACAGGTGTTTGCTTAGGCAAAAACTTGCTTGGAAAGCAAAAAAAAAAATACTTTTTTTTTTTAAGTATATATATTTTTTTTCCTTTTTTTGTGTATGTGATCATTATTTGTGTACAGTAATTTGACTTTTTTTTTATTTGTTTAAAAAAAAAATATAAAATAATCATAAAGAAAAGATGAGGAGCTGTCCTTCTTTATTTTTTTTTATCACAAGAGCAAGTCCAGGAAAGTTGGATGGAGCTTCTGTAACCTGCAGGAGCCATTTAAAAAAGACAAAAAAAAAATACATAAAAATAAATTAAAAAAAAAAAAAAAAACACCAAAGCCACCCATGCTTTGCCTTCTCTAATGACTCCAATGTAGCTTACCAACTTTGGCTACAATCTCCGAGTTTCCAATGAGATTTAGGGGAAATGACAACTCTCAATTTCTCTCATTGCTATTTGAAATCTGTTTCTGGTTTTACCACCAATATTTTTTTTTGTATGTTAGATTCAATCCCCGTCATCCATTAAGGTGCTGAGGGCTGATAGTTACCAATATTTAAAAATGACTTGGGGACTGTTTGCTATTGGAACACACAAGTCTGTAAAAGGACCAAAGAAAAGGGGTAAAAGTCCTACACTTCTAGCAATAATGCATGTTATCTTGTACTTTAAGGTGCAATGCATTCATTTTTAATGGGCTGCCAATGCACCCTAACATCCTTAAAATTACCATTTTTTTGCAAGTGCATTGTCTTACTGCATTGGGATGCCATTAAAAATTATTGAGATTATTAGGATTTGAAAGTGTGAATTTTTACATTTAGGTGTAAGAGTTCAAAACAAAAGGAAAAAAAACATGACCCCTCTCTCTTTCCATCATGCATTCTTTCACACTGATCTCACAATCTCATCTGCATGTCGTGGGCTGGTGACCACACACACAGCATTAGTGTCCCGAATGATGGGATCAGCAGGTTCCAAATGAAGATTAGAGAAGTATGAACCTATACTATACATGAGAGGCTACAACTGGGGCATATATAGACATACAGGAATGTGCGACTGACTGGGAGAAAATTCCAGACTTATCAAGAAACACTTGCTTTACTATTTATAAACTTGTTAGTGGGCTTTGCACTACAAGTATCAGTAGGAAAAAATTAACAAATATAATAACTAGAGATAGATGCTAGCCTTAGTTTCATTATTATTTTAGCAAACAATAAATCAATTACTGAAGCCTATCCTGTAACTATGAAAAAAATATTGTTTTTTTGTAACCTGTACAGATTTTTGTTAAAGTGTATTTAAAGAAAAAACTTTGTTATTATTATTATCATTATTTATTATTATTATTTTAATGTAATTATCATTTTAATAAAAAAAAAATAAAAAAAAAATATATATATATATATATATACACACACACACACACACACACACACACACACACACACACTATATTACCAAAAGTATTGGGACACCTGCCTTTACACGCACATGAACTTCAATGGCAACCCAGTTTTCGTCCTTAGGGTTCATTATTGAGTTGGCCCAGCCTTTGCAGCTATAACAGCCTCAACTCTTCTGGGAAGGTTGTCCACAAGGTTTAGGAGTGTGTCTATGGGAATGTTTGACCATTCTTCCAGAAGCGCATTTGTGAGGTCAGTCACTGATGTTGGACTAGAAAGCCTGGTTCGCAGTCTCCACTCTCCACCTTAATGCCCTGTACACACAATAGGATTTTCCAACAACAGGTGTTCGATGGGAGCTTGTTGTCGGAAATTCCGACCGTGTGTAGGCTCCATCGGACATTTTCCGTCGGAATTTCTGACATCTGGATCTGGATCTCAAATTTTCTGACAACAATATCCGTTGTTGGAAATTCTGATTGTTTGTACACAATTCAGCTATAACAGCTTCAACTCTTCTTGGAAGGCTGTCCACAAGGTTTAGGAGTTTGTCTATGGGAATGTTTGACCATTCTTCCAGAGGCGCATTTGTGAGGTCAGTCACTGATGTTGGACTAGAAGGCCTGGGTCGCAGTCTCCGCTCTAATACTTCCCAAAGGTGTTCTATCAGGCTGAGGTTAGCACTCTGTGCAAACAAGGCCAAATTCCACCACCCCAAACTCGCTCATCCATGTCTTAATGGACCTTGCTTTTTGCACTAGTCCAAATCATTTGGTGAAGGGGGGATTATGGTGTGGTCTTGTTTTTCAGGGGTTGCGCTTGGCCCCCTAGTTCCAGTGAAGGGAACGCTTAAGACGTCAGCATACCAAGACATTTTGGACAATTTCATGCTCCCAGCTTTGTGGGAACAGTTTGGGGATGACCCCTCCCTGTTTCAACATGACTGCACACCAGTGCACAAAGCAAGGTCCATAAAGACATGGATGAGCGAGTTTGGGGTGGAGAAACTTGACTGGCCTGAGTCCTGACCTCACAAATGTGCTTCTGGAAGAATGGTCAAACATTCCCATAGACACACTCCTAAACCTTGTGGACAGCCTTCCCAGAAGAGTTGAAGCTGTTATAGCTGTAAAGGGTGGGCCAACTCAATATTGGACCCTACGGACTAAGACTGGGATGCCATTAAAGTCCATGTGCGTGTAAAGACAGGCGTCACAATACTTTTGGTAATATAGTGTATGATGTATCCCCGTAACAAAACTATTAAGGGTCCCCATCTCTCCAACCTTCATCTCAAATCCAGTTCTTCCAGCAGGAGTGAACAAAAGAAATCTTAACGTGTATGTTTAGACATAAGCTGGTACTGTCCTGGAAATGCTCAGTCCAATAGAGCTAAGCACATTATAGTCAAGAAAGATGTCACAGAGAGGGAAGACCGGTGACACAAAGTGCTCACTAGCTAGCACATCAACACATAACCAATTAAATACTCAGCATGCACTGATCCCGCTGCTGACTGATGCCAATTACACTTTCAGAAAGGGAGAAACTATTAGCACTGCACCAACAGAGAAAATTCCATGTAGCCTATTACTTCAGACTTAGCAAATAAGGTGCACTTAGAAGGGGCAATTGACTTAAGTGTTTCAGCACTTTGTGTCCCCCAAACTTAGCCCTGCTAGCAAAGAAACCTAATAAAAGTCAATACTTTTTTTCCGTTTAGGATAGAATGTGGAAGAGTTAGAACCCATGTCAGGTTTTTGATGCTGTCTATGTCTCATCTGGGCAGATTAACACCCTTTATTGGTCCAAGTGACCACTGTTTTCAATAAAGAAAGTAATGGAAATCCAAGAATGGGGAGTTGTCACAGGAACAGGAGGTGAAAGGAAATCTTCTATTTGGCAAAATTGTTCTGGTGATAATTGTCCTTGAAGAGCGTGAGATCTCCTCTTATTTCCTGATGTGTCCCTGGGACACGAAGTTGAGGGGAATCTCCCCAAAGGTGCACAGACAACAAAAATAATCCCTATAAACTATACAAAAGTGGCAACCAACACTTCCCTTATTCAACTCTCAAAATTGTGATTAAAATGTCAGTCCACCCTAAATTTATATTTTAGCTATATGTCAAGCCTGGTGGCCTGAGTTAGCCCCTAGCTTCTTATATGTCTTATGCCGCGTACACACGGTCGGACTTTTCGGCTACAAAAGTCCGACAGCCCGTCCGAGAGACTTTCGACGGACTTTTGGCGGACTTGCGGCAGACTTTCTAACGAACGAACTTGCCTACATACGATCACACAAAAGTCCGACGGATTCGTACGTGATGACGTACAGCGGACTAAAATAAGGAAGTTGATAGCCAGTAGCCAATAGCTGCCCTAGCGTGGGTTTTTGTCCTTCAGACTAGCATACAGACGAGCGGATTTCTGGGTCCGGCGTAGTTATGACGTAAAGATTTGAAGCATTTTTCAAATCTAAAGTCCGTCAGATTTGCGGCTGGAAAAGTCCGCTGAAAGTCCGGGGAAGCCCACACACGATCGGATTGTCAGCCGGCTTTAGTCCGTCAGCGTCCGTCAGACTTTTGTAGACGAAAAGTCCAACCATGTGTACGCGGCATTAGATCATGGATGCTCAACCTATGGTTCTCCAGCTTTGGGGAAACACAAGTCCCCAGAAGCTTTGCAAGGCTGACAGTTCCAAGCATGACTCCCAAAGGCAGAGGCATGATGTAGTTCCGCAACAGCTGGAGGGCCACAGGTTGAGCACCCACGTCTTACATACTGCAACCATGAGGGCTTCCTATCATAACTCCTGACTCTGTTCCTATCCACCAAAAAGTTTAGGGTGTCCCCACCCATCTTTGTGTGTTTCATCTCCTCTTGGTACATTCTCCATAATATAAATTAAACATCAAGTAGGTAGAGGGGGGTCACTTATAATGGGCACAGGAAAACTAGGGAAGATAACAGAGAGCAATGTTAAAAATATGTTGATGACAGTCACCGGATAGACCTATGATGTTGACCTACTATTTCCACTTAGGGTCTGATAAAACCTGCTTTGGCTCCGAAGCACTCACTTCCCCTTCCCCACTCCTTTCCTATCCCTTTCTCACTAACACCTGTTCATTTCTAGCTATTTAGGTTTAAGATATTCCCAAATTTCTGATTTGGTTAGACTCTCGCAAGCATTTTGTATGTTGCTCTTCACTGATGTCCCCCCAATGTAACTGAATGCTATGTTGTATTCCTGTTTAATGTTATCAGTGGATATCCAATTGTCTGTGTACTCTGATTTGGACAAACATATTGGACAAGAAAACCATATTTATTTAGTATAGTGTTGTCTCTTCTTCTAATACAATCAACTAACAGTCATAACTTTCTTTTATCTGCAGATTGAGTACGGCGCTGACCAGATTGAAGGCAAGTCCTTTTTTTATCATAAGTTTTTAAGCATTTGGTACAATTTACAACATGCGCCCTTTGGCATCCTCCGGCTTTGGGTTCATCTAGGTTATAAAAAATCATTATCCATGTTATAACTCTTTAGGAGGTTCTCTGTTATATACAATTAGATAACTAGGCTAAAGGGGGAATTGGGCTTCTTCATAGGGGAATTGGGCTCCTTCATAACAACAACAGCAGGTGTGTGTTAATATTCAGGTATGGTAATACTTCAGTTGCCAGCATGTGGTGGGCTTCATCAGAAAAGGAGCTCCCCAAGTAGCCTCCAAACTCTCTCATATAAACAATCCTTCAAGAAAAAAAATGTCTCAGGGCCTAATTGGATCTATGTGTGTGCAAAAAGCTGCACTTTTTAGTGTTAGGCAGTTGTGTTTTAATGTGTTAACATGCATTTCCTTTGTATGTTGACTTTCTTTAAAATTCCAAAAGTTTTTATTTTACCTTTTTAAATATGCATATTTTCGTTATCCTGCCTTGAAAGTCATTACTCTGGCACTTCCTGTTATAGGATGACAAATGCTTCCCATTCGGTTTGCTTTGTTGTCACCCTGCCACATGCACCCCTAGTAGGGACTACAAGCTGCCATGCCAATACAGAATGCACAGACATGGTTGGAGGAGATCAGCAGCATTGAGATGCCAAAAGGGAGAAAAAAGGGTAAAAACTAAATGTAATTTAAACGATAACTCCACTTCCATGTGGAAAAAAATAGCAAGGAAAAAAAAATTAAGCATATACAATTGCGACACAAGTCATATTGTAGTTGAACGTTATAAAAATGTCCTTTCCTTTTCGATCTGCAGCAATTTAATTCTATGTAAAATGCAATGCAATATGCCTACCCGGAGGTATTCTGTATTCCCCCCAGAAATATAATTTTTTGCTAGTGTGATTGGCTCACTGGTTTTCCCAGAAGAGATCAGACATCCCCTGCAACAAAAATGTCATTTTTGGTAAGATACTGCCAATAGGAAATCATGTCTAAAGGGATGCAGACCCTGCAATTTTCCTCATTAGAGCCCTGCAGGTGCAGCAGCTGATTGATAATTATGAAACTGCTCTCATTAGATTAACTTTCCACATGGGCACAGAAAAACACACAGGGATTTCTTCAGAAAAACAAAAGGTAGAAATCTGCAACAAAGTTTGTTAAAATCCTACATAGATCACCCAGAGGGGGGGTGTTTTTTTTTCTCAACAAATATGGAGTTATTCTTTAATTATTTTAATTTAAGAGTTTATAAAACATGGTGCTTTAGCAAATGATTGTCACCTAGTTAGACTTTAGATGTCCGTTAATTATGGATACTGTAGCAGGAATAATGGCACAGCCGACAGACAAACCTCCAGCAATGTCTGGGGGTTAAGGGGCTATCGAAGAACCTGGAATGAAGAGAATGCCCAATGGAATAATTCTAACGCATGTATAATGCATATTGTAGTAACATGATACTATAGAGTCTAATTGCCGTAGCAAGGGCCACCTCCCAGCTGTCTAGGATATTCCATGGAGGTCATGGTGTTGATATAATGCAACTTGTTTTCCTAGAGTACAGTCCTTGGCATAACGGAAACTGTGTATTGAAGTGGATATGTACTTTAAAGAAAGAGACCAGGTTCTCTTGAAGTCCATTTTCCACCAGCTTTCGTGGACTGTTTTTCTGCTGGGGCGAGTGTAGGTCTAAATAATGTGAAAGCTCCATGGCAGACAGTGTCAGAGCTTACACAGGGTTAATGGCATCCCCACCCCCCTCACATGGCAGAGATTTGACCTGGCGATTGGTCATCCAAGCGTAAGCACTGCATCCTGGGAGGAAGGAAAGGATTGTCTGATGCACTAACTATTTGCAATGGCTCTAACAGATGAATGAAACAGCAGGGAAGAACAAAAAAGATGAGTAGTGGGGGCAGAAGGAGCTTTTAAGAGAACCTGTTGCTTTAGCCTAAATGGTCAAAGTGACAGATTCTCTATCAAAAAGCATAGCAGCATTTTGGAAGCAGGAACCATAAGGGTGCCTTGTCCTGCTTGGCCCATTTTACCCCACTGTCTACTATACTACAGACCGGGCACTTCTAGATCACAAGACACCTTTCTCCTAGCTGCCTCCCACAGCTCAGGATCCATTCCCAAGACCTAAGTCCTGTTAAACAGGGAAGGGAGAAGCTTGCTTAACTCTATGTAGGTTCAACTTTAAGAAAGCCAAACCTTGCACAGGAAATCTTTTGGGAGCTGTGATGGCCAAGGAGGTGTAACTACCTACCGTATAAAAGCTGCACTTGTTCTGAGATCTATCAGTAGCAGTTAAACTTTTCACTCCTCCTATTTCCAGAATTTAAAGAAGCCTTCCAGCTGTTTGATCGTACCCCCGGAGGAGAATTGAAGATCACCTATGGACAATGTGGAGATGTATTAAGGGCTCTGGGACAGAATCCCACCAATTCAGAGGTGTTGAAGGTCTTGGGAAGACCCAAACCAGAAGGTGAGTGAGTTGTTTACTGTGGATGGCAGGGGGCTTTCCGAAAAAACAAACATTCATAATCCAGCTGTGGTGCAATTTTTGGGTAAGTTCATAGACATTCACACCCTTATTGGTCTATTACACTTAATGCCTGTACACTTAATGCCTGGCGTATAGCAGTCAAGCAAAAATACTCCACCCAACCAATTAACTGAAGGGTTGAAGCCTGGTACACACCACTAGTTTTTTTTTTTTCATTCAATCCAGCGGGTTGAACAAAAAATAAATAAACAGATCCAGTCGGAGCTGCTGTACTAACCATTCAACGTTAGTACAGCCATCTCCCCTGCTGTTCTATTGTGTTCTGACAGGGGGATGGCCCTCCATTGGCTGAGAGTGCTGATCGGCTGCTGGTTCTCCAGCATGCATGTCCGGCAGAAGCCAGCTGCCACACACACGGGGAGAATGTCAGCTATTGAACCGGCCGATGACGCCCGGCATTCGCCCCGTGTGTACTAGGCTTTACAGAAGTATTGTAGTTCAAGGGTTTCATAAGCATTTCCATAATCACCTGAATAATTAGTTAATGTGTCTCTTGAAAAGGGTGTAGATCCATGTGAATGATACCGGTAGCTGAGACATCCAGTGACTGGATTCTAATGCTTTGGTTGTCATTTTGGTCACATATCTGAAAAAAATGAACCAGACTTCTGTTTTTTTGTACCATGGAATCTAGCTGTACAATTGTAAAAAACAAAAACATGAATTGCAACCATTTCATGAGATAAATTAGCCAGAAACAAAATAACTTTGTAGCTAAGAGGGTTAGTTCAACGTTATAAAAAAAAAAAAAATACTCTTTGCTGTTCATGAACACCATTTCATAACCCTGAACTAATCAAAACTCTGGGAATTATCTTTTTGGTTTTTTTAATTTACATTGGTCCTGTTTAGTACAATTTAATTTGTAAGGGTTCCTGGGGATGCAGAAATTCACTGTAGTAGTTTGTGCTTTCATCATGCTTTGAGTGACCTATCTACTGTGTACTGAACACAGGGGTCACTCACTTGCCATCACCACTACCAATCAGAGAATGTCTTGTATTTTTTGAATGAATTCAAGGCGTTCTCTGATTGGATAGGGTGCAGAGGAGATGATGACACAATCTCCACCTTGTCCAACCAGAGAATGCCTTGTATTCATTGAAAGAATACAGGATGTTCTCTGCCGAGTGAGCAACCAAGTTCAGTATACAGATGGCAACTCACTTGGGCAGCGCCCGGAAGAGACCAGTGCTGACTGTATGTAGCACAGGCTACTACAGTGAATTTCTGCAGTTCTCTGGATGTGAGATGTGAAGAATTAGATGTAATCCAGCTGGACCAATGGAAGTTAAAAAAAAAAAAAGATAATTCCTGGAATTCAGGTTTAAGCGAACAGAACAGCATGTTTTTCATATAAGTTTTTTTTTTATAAATCACAGCCATAGAATGGGCAGCAAGGAAGGGCACAAGATCTGCCATATAAATAGTATTGCTTTTGTAAAATGATATGCAGGTCCCGAGGGTTTCTGGCTCAATGCGACATACCTTCCATGCTGAACAAACGCTCAGCCTTGCCCACCTGGCGTTAGGGCTCTTTCTATTTCAGCGGCAGGGATTAATGCCCCTCAAGGCCTGAGCACAGAGGGAAGGGTGGGCACCACTCCGAGAGGCCTTTATAGAATTGTGGGTATTTCACTCAACCTATTTGTAGGAGGTGTAATCATTGCTATACTCAGAGGAATTAAATTCCCAGTATTAAGAGTACAGACCAGGCCCATACCATGAAGAGCGTTACATTCCCAATGCGGACCCAGGGGAGGGCGAGTGACATTTCATCAAGCTGTGGTATGTGTGCTATTATCTGTGAATGCAGTCAATGCCGGGGAACAGAAAATCTTAGGAGCCGAGGTCACAAATGGTCACTTCTAAGACTTTAGATTTAGTGGCTTAATACCCAGAGTCCGCCAGTTGTCTCGCTGTAGATCCCAGTTGGATATACAATACTCTAAAGCATATTCAGAATACAATACAGCTTAAATCATAGCACTTTAAAGGACTACATGAATCTATGATGGCAAGGACTATAGAAAAGGTGGATCAAGGCCAAGACAACTGCCTTAAGGCAAACCTGTAATGAGAGAAACATGATGGCAGCCATTGGTGATGTCTCCTTCTGGAAATGCTAATTGCCTGGCTGTCATGCCAATGACTGTCACTGACCCAAAATAAGATGTTTTATACTTGTTCAAGATCAGTGGCTCAAAAAATATTAAATCTACAGGTAGATGCCAATTTTTGGAATCTTTCGCTGACTTTTTAATTCTTTTGTGGCATTTTCTGAACCTGGATTTCCTGCTCTTGTTACCTACTACAGCCATTATAAGAAGATCTCAATATTCTTCCTGAATTTTTAACTTTTAATTTAATGGAAAGTGCAGCAAAGTGATCGAGGCTCCTCTCAATGCAGAAAACCTGAAATTTCAGACAAAACATACATTATATATTATTTATTTACTTGATGATTTTTTTTTATTTTTTTTTGATTGTGGAAAAGGTTTTCATTGCTGTCTGTGTTCTCTTTAGAGAGCTCTCCCTCACTTTCGGTTCAGGTGACCAAAGAAGAAGTAGGGTAGTTTGCCTGTTGGGAACACAAATGTCTATTCACATTATTGCACAGTTCTAGTCTCCTTAACCACTCAGGAATTGAGGGAACATCTCCCAAATGGCTACAGAATCAGTGAAAAAAACCTATTTAAAGTTTTAGCTCTTCACCACTTTTTTTTTTTTTGAAAGGGTTTTGGCTGGAATTATGCTTTAAGTTACAAAAAATATTAAAGAAAAGTAAGCCACCGGGTGATTTAACTTATTAGCAATCATCCAACAGCAAAATATCTGTTTTGGGTGGTCTATATATTTATCTATTAATTAAAATTGATTTAATTCTAATTAAGCGGTACTAGTGATTAGTAGCAAGTTAACCTCAGACTTCTGTTTCTGCATTTCAGAATTAAATACCAAACTCTTGGACTTTGAGACCTTCCTTCCAATGCTCCAGCACATCTCCAAAAGTAAGGACCGGGGCTCTTTTGAGGACTTTGTGGAAGGACTTCGTGTTTTTGACAAAGAGAGCAACGGCACTGTAATGGGAGCAGAACTGCGTCACGTTTTGGCCACTTTGGGTGAGTCCCAGCGTCTTGCCTCCTCATAATAAAAGAACAGCTTTTCACCAGACTGCTTGCAACTATTAAACCCCTAAACCATGTTGGAACTTTTTATCTAAATAAAAATGGATTTACCATATAATGGTTTGACCCACCATTTTTTCTATGGTGCTACATGTATCTTCTCTTTTTTATGGTTGCACCCAAGTTTCTCTGGCTGGACCATGGATTCCTTTGCTTTTGAAAACAGCCTTGCTAAAGATTTATCCACTTCTGGAACTTTAGAACACTTTAGCAGAATGTACCTCAGTATCAGTATCCAGTGCTGCTTTTTTCCACATTGCCCTTTGTTTGTCTTCTCATAACGGCCAACATCAGTCATGTCAATGTACCCCCACTAGATGCAACACATGCAAAAACTTGTATTCTTCAGAAACCACCAGGGTTTTCTTTTCTCTGTTCCATATAGGTGAGAAGCTACAAGAGAGTGAAGTGGAGCAGCTCCTAGCAGGGCAAGAAGATGCCAACGGATGTATCAACTATGAAGGTAAACCACCACATACAGGCCTGCCACTGGCCCCAACAGACATCTTTATAGTCTTTGTTTTGCTGCAGTGTTGGTTATTGTTTCTGAATAAATAAAAAAAAACTTTTTTAGCTGTACTTACTTTGTGTCTTAAGCTGGCCATGCATTATACCATTTTCTTATTCAATTTCCTTTAGAATTACCTTCAACTATGTGTCAGAAACCATGAATCAGACTGAGACAGAAGTACAGTTAAATCACACTTGTTTAATAATAAAGGAAATAGAACAAACATAGTCAAAGCCAAAGTTCAGGAACCAGAACGGATAGTCAGCCAAGCCATAAAGTCAGGGATCAGTGTAGTGGAACAGCAAGCAGGGTCTGGAGCCAGAAGGGATGTCAGCCAAGCAGTCTTTAACAGGAATGCAGGAGATAGTCTCTGTGATGTTGACCAAGGCAAAGGCAGAGATCCTCTGGGCTGGACAACATAAGTAGGCAGGACTGACCAGCAGGATATCATCAACAGGTGAGTAACTGTGGAGAGATAGGAGCTGGCAATTAGCCGAGAGCTGAGCAGCTCAAAGAAGGTAGGGCTGAGCCCAGCCCTGACACTATGTAGTGCAAGGGCCTGCCTAATTGCATACGAATTGAAAGTGTTTAGGTTTGAACTCATATTATATGGTTTTGGTAAATCTAAAGGAAAATTGTACAAGAGTATTGTATCATGTATGGTCAGCCTTAAGCCCCATACACTATTAGATTTTCTGCAGATTTGTGTCTTCAGATTTACCAAAACCATATAATATGAGGTCAAGCCTTAAGAGTTTCAATTTGTATGCAATCAGGCAGACCCTTGCACTACATGGTTTTGGTAAATCTGAAGACAAAAATCTGCAGAAAATATAAAAGTGTGTATGGGGTCTTACTCTTCATCTAAGAGTTGAGGTGTGGAGTCACATTGCTGCTCCATGAACTGCCAGACACCATGCTTATAATACACATTGTAACAGCATTAAATAACAGAGCCCCGAGGTTGTTTAGAATTCCAATTGAAATGTGTGTGGGCACCTAGAGGCGTACATGCCTTCAGCAGCCTAAAGAAGACTACAGATACAACCAAATGCTAAACCAAAGTGGAGACAATTTTGTTGGTCCTTTAAACAGTGTGTCTTTAACGGTGGGGCTGTTATGCACACTAAGAAGCTGGAAGTTATCAGCAGGATGTCAGGCAGTAATGACTATCAGACCTCAGGTGGCCCCTCACTCTTGACTCCCAGCTTAAAAGACAGACACAAGCAAGGTAAGTAAAAATACAGGTCAAGACTGATTATTCAGTTCCGGCAGCAGCCCCGTTGTAGATGATCCACTGTAAGACAGTCTAGCATATTTTATTAATACTTGTGTAAAGAACAGAAGTGATACATTATTCTCACATTTATTTTTATTTTCTCTTAGCTTTCATCAAGCACATCATGTCAGGATGAAGGGACAATACGGTATGTGTTCCCAAAGTCCCTACTTGGTGTGATGTTCCCAACTACTAACAGTAACATTGCAGGGGGTGTGTGACACTTGTAACCCCTGGAGCATTTGATATTGCCTTTTCTAAGCCCAGTGGGAATTTACAGCAAGACAGTAGGATACATTATAATACCACTAGTGTACTACAGAGTTACAAATTCTGTAGGGTACATTAGCTTTTCAGCAGTGAACTTTAGAGTTATAAACATCTGTAGGGTACATTAGGTTCCCAGGAGTGTAACATAGAGTTATAAACATCTGTAGGGTACACTAAGTTCCTTCTAGTGTACTGTTGAGGTATAATCATCTGTAGGGTACATTAGGTTCCCAGCAGTGTAGCATAGAGTTATAAACATCTGTAGGGTACATTAGGTTCCTGGCAGTGTAGCATAGAGTTATAATCATTTCTAGGGTACATTCGTTTCTCAGCAGTGTAGCATAGAGTTATAAACATCTGTAGGGTACATCAGTGTACTGTTGAGGTATAAACATCTGTAGGGTACATTAGGTTTTCAGCAGTGTAGCATAGAATTATAAACATCTGTAGGGTACATTAGATTCCCGGTAGTGTATCATAGAGTTATAAACATCTTTAGGGTACATTAGGTTCCCAGTAGTGTAGCATAAAGTTATAAACATATGTAGGTATATTAGGTTTCCGGGCATGTAGCATAAAGTTATAAATATCTGTAGGGTACATTACGTTCCCGGTAGTGTATCATAGAGTTTTAAACATCTGTAGGGTACATTAGGTTCCCGGTAGTGTAGCATAAAGTTATAAACATCTGTAGGGTACATTAGGTTCCCGGTAGTGTATCATAGAGTTATAAACATCTGTAGGGTACATTAGGTTCCCGGTAGTGTATCATAGAGTTATAAACATCTTTAGGGTACATTAGGTTCCTGGTAGTGTAGCATAAAGTTAGAAACATATGTAGGTATATTAGGTTTCCGGGCGTGTAGCATAAAGTTATAAACATCTGTAGGGTACATTAGGTTCCTGGCAGTGTAGCATAGAGTTATAGAGTTATAAACATCATAGAATTATAAACATCTGTAGGGTACATTAGGTTTCTGACAGTTTACTGTTGAGTTATAAACATCTGCAGTGAAGAAATGTCATCAGCACACCAAGGATTCCTCAAAAAGGGTCCAAAATGATTTATTATCATGGTCACATGGTAAACATCAGGCAATGTTTCAGAGCCACGCAGGGCCCCTTCTTCAGGCCTGGCGAAGAGCCCTGCGTGGCTCAGAAATGTTGCCTGCTGTTTACCATGTGACCACTAAAATAAAGATTTGGATCCTTTTTGAGGAGCCTTTGGTGTGATGATGACATTTCTTCAATTGGATTGTCTACATTTTGCAGCCTGAGGTCATTACATCACCCAGTGTTACCGAATAGCCATTTTCAGGAACGTGTACATGGGAAATATTGTGTATAAACATCTGTAGGGTACATTAGGTTCTCACCAGTGTACCAGAGAGTTAAAAACTTCTGTAGGATACATAAGATTACCCCCAATTTACCATAGAGTTCTAAACATTAGTAGGGTACATTAGGTTTACACCAGTGTACTATAGAGTTATAAACATCTGTAAGGTACATTGGGTCCCCCCACAAGATACCAGAGAGTTTAAACATCTTTAAGGTATATCAGGCTCCCAGCATCTACCCAAAAGGCTTTATATATTTAGAGTAAGCATAAAATACATAAAAAAAAGCTTTTAAAAAGGTAATTAATCACATGTACTCCAAAAAATAACATTATTCATGTTTTATAGGTTCCTGCAGATTAACCCACAGTCCCAATTGCCATACTGACCCTTCTGAGAAGAGCCAGAAGATGCATTACCCGAGCTGTCTGTAACATGCCTCTCCGATGTGGAAGTCCTGAAGTCCTTGTAAATAATCTCATCATTTGTTGAAGTGCCATATGAGATTGTAAATTTATTTGGGACTTTTGTTTTCTCCAGTGGTGCCTTTTCACCAAATAAATTTCACAGGAAAACAAGCTTGTGTCATCTAATTCTTTGTTTTTAGTAGTCCATGTTAAGATTTAAGGTGCCCATGCAAGACCCCTTTTAGACCCCTTTCACACTGGGGCATTTTTCAGGCGCTTTATCGCCTGTAAAGCACCTGAAAAACACCTCCCTGCAGCCCCAGTGTGAGAGCCCGAGTGCTTTCACACTGGGAGGCTGCGCTAGCAGGATGTTAAAAAAAGTCCTGTGAGCAGCATCTTTGGAGCAGTGAAGGAGCGGCATATACACCGCTCCTGCCCATTGAAATGAATGGGCACCGCTGCCAAAGCGTCTGCAAAGCGCTTCGTCAGCGGCGCTACATGGGCGCATTTAACCACTTATTCGGCCGCTAGCGGGGGTTAAAAGCGCTAGCAGCCAAATAGCACCCATAAAATGACGGTAAAGCGCCGCTTAAACTAGAGGCTTTTTACCGTTAACCCCCGCCAGCTTCAGTGTGAAAGCAGCCTCACACTGGGGCATTTTTCAGGCGCTTTTGGGCTAAAAATAGCGCCTGAAAAATGCCTCCCCTGCAGCCCCAGTGTGAAAGTCCGAGTGCTTTCACACTGGGGCGGTGCGCTTGCAGGATGTTAGAAAAAGTCCTGCAAGCAGCATCTTTGGAGCGGTGAAGGAGCGGTGTACACACCGCTCCTCCACCGCTCCTGCCCATTGAAATGAATGGGGAAAGCTGCTGAATCGCCTGCAAAGCGCTTCGGCAGCGGCGCTACACAGGCACATTTAACCATTTATGCTTTCACCTGTTTTATGGATTTGCATTCAACCCCCACTAGCGGCGGAAAAGCGCCGCTTAAATGACAGTAAAACGACGCTAAAACTAGCGGCGTTCTACCATCAACGCCCGCCCCAGTGTGCAAGGGGTCTAAGAGCAAGGGCAGATCCATAAAAAAGGTGAAAGCAATTGTTCATTTGCTAATGGTATGACAAAAACGCCATGGCTCTGCCAAAATCAACACGTTCATTCAGTTTACCTTGTTCTCTGTAATCCTTCACACTCTGGTCTTCTAGCATGCTCAGTACGAGGGCAGTAGGATGTAACCAGTATGTTGTATATCATCTGCACCACCAGTCAGCCCCTCACCTAGAACTTGTTTGTCAGCTTTTGCTGATCATGAGGAGAGAGGTTTGCCAGGCCTTTTGGCTAGGAGAACCCAGGGTTGCTGATAAGGTAGTACAGCCGACCCTCCTGTACCGGGCTCAGGCCCCATTAGTTCAAAAGGGGACCCAGGCACCTGCTGAACAGGAGGGCTAGCTGTACTGCCTTATTGCTGACACAGATCCTCTTGTGCCTCCCTCTGCAGCACTGCCGGCTTCCACTCCTCTTTCTCCTTCCAGCTGCGCTGCAGGGGGATTGGCTCTAGTATCTGCGCCCCCACCCCCCTGATGTACGGGACTCATGTGTGCCCCCCTTCCACCTGCTGTCCGAGCCCCCCTTCCACCTGCCGTCCGGGCCCCCCTGTGTGCCCCCCTTTCACCTGCTGTCCGGGGCCCCCTGTGTGCCCCCCTTCCACCTGCTGTCCGGGCCCCCCTGTGCCCCCCTTTCACCTGCCGTCCGGGCCCCCATGTGTGCCCCCCTTTCACCTGCTGTCCGGGGCCCCCTGTGTGCCCCCCTTCCACCTGCTGTCCGGGCCCCCCTGTGGCCCCCTTCCACCTGCTGTCCGGGGCCCCCTTTGTGCCCCCCTTCCACCTGCTGTCCGGGGCCCCCTGTGTGCCCCCCTTCCTCCTGCTATCCAGGTCCCCCTTTGTGCCCTTTCCCCCTCAGCTCTGTGGGTTTCCCTCCTCTATTGCTGGCGGCTGCTGAGGGAACATGGGGGGATTGTTCTAGGTTGCGGAGTGGGGGGGGGGTGCTGTAAATATGTCATATTTACCAGCCCCTTCCTTTCCTGAATGAACAAAATGAGAGATCAGTATGGATCACTCCTGTGTCCATTCATCACTTCAGCTGTAATTGACTGTGCTTACTATGCTTCATATTGTGAATGAACAGGAAGCCTGTGAACCCTTCCTATTTATTTATCTGTGCAGAAGAAAAAGGGACTGATAAATCGAAGTCCTCAGTCCCTTTCTCAGACTCATATGTTAGACATCAGGCGTCTGTGGTAGACCTCTGATATTTCACCAAAATCCCCCCAACAGGGCAGTAAAAATAAATAAATAATAATTAAAAAAAAATAGAAATTCTATTAAATAATAATAGTAAAAAAAATTAGGGCTCATTCACATGTGCTTTGTTCTCTGAAGAGCAATCAGCATTTGGATCGCTTTTCAGAGACAATCTGACAGGCAGTGAGGAGGCATCCTCACTGGCTATTTTAACCCTGCACTAGTGTGCTTTGCATGCAGTTGCTGGGCCTTTGCAGAGTTGTGCTATTCACTTGAATGAGTCTTGTACGATGGGGGTAAAATTTCTGCCATGGCTGTGAAGCATAGCATTGAGTCCGTGGCATGTGTACATGGGTTGTGGTTGGCGGACAGTAAAAGCGCAGCTCAACCGTGGGGTTTTTATTGCCCCCCAACCTCAAATGTAAATGAGTGGATTGTTCATGCAACTGGAGCCGCCTGTTACTCTAAGGTCCCTTTTACACTGGGTGGTGGGTGCGTCGACGGTAAAACGCTGCTATTTTTAGCGGCGCTTTACCGTCAATTTCGCGGCACTATTCGGCCGCTAGCAGCCGAGAAAGGGTTAAAACCACCGCAAAGTGCTGCCGCAACAGCACTATGCCGGCGGTATAGCCGCGCTGCCCCATTGATTTCAATGGGCAGGAGCGGTTTAGGAGCGGTGTATACACCGCTCCAAAGATGCTGCTAGCAGGACTTTTTTTAGCGTCCTGCCAGCACACCGCTTTAGTGTGAAAGCACTTGGGGCTTTCACATTGGAGAGACGGCAGCGGCTCTTTCAGGGTGCTTTGCAGGAGCTATTTTTAGCGTTATAGTGCCTGCAAAGCGGGGTCTAAGGCAGGGTAGACAACTTGGGGCCCTCCAGCTGTTGTGAAACTACATTTCCCATGAGGCATTGCAAGGCTGGCAGTTACAATTATTCCCAGATGCATGATTGGACTTGTAGTTCTGCAACAGCTGGAGGGCCCCAGGTTGCCTACCACTGCTCTAAGGGGACGCAGCAGCTGTACGAACACAGCCACAGGTTCTAATTTAGCAGGTGTGGAGGAGTGGCCCTGAATGCACACTGTCTTTGTTTGGGGCCCTATACCTGCACCTACAATGACTGTTGATTGATGTCTGAATGGTGATTTATCTACACTTATGACCATCACCCCAACATTTCTTATTAGTCCTGTCCCGGGGATCAACCGATCCACTTTCAATGGGGATCAAGCCGGGAAACCTCAACACCACAAACTGCATATAAAGTTCCTGGGGCTGTCCCAGGAAATCACAGACGTTTGGAAACAAGTGTGTCATTATAGAGATACAAGAAATAACCAACTTTGATTAATAAAGAATTCTTAAACTGAACTCCAGGTAAACAGCTAAATACATATAAGATAGAGGAAAGATTTGTATTTCTGTTCATTCGGTCCTGAGATTTACACTGCCTTATCACACAGCACAGCCAAGAGGATGACACCACTTAAGGAATACAGTGGTGTTCTCTTTCCAACCCCCAGCCTGTTGATTGGAGAGCTAAAGAGCATCAACAGACTGATGAGGTCATCTTCTGCCATCTCTTCCCATCAGCATTTTCCTTGTCAACACATTTCCATGCTGAACACCAGTTTGTCTCCTGGTCCCTGTCCTTCCTCTCCTAGTCTAAGTGCTGCTGTATAGGGGATAATCAGAGCAACAAACCAAAGTCAGATTACTGACTGCACTACAAAAAAAAAAAAAATTTGAAGAGTAACTCCACTTCTGTTGAGAAGAAAAAACAATCCCCTCTGGGTGATCACCTATTGCAGGGGATGTCCAAAATATAACCTCCTTTGACTGATTATCTGTACCCCCTGGGTGATCATCTATTGCAAGGGGTGCCCAAAATGCAACCCCTTCAAAATATAACCCCATTTGGGCGATTATCTGTCCCCTCTGGGTGATCACCTATTGCAAGGTGTGCCCAAAATGTAACCCCTTCAGGATGATTATCTGTTTCCCCTCTGGGTGATCACCTATTGCAGGGGGTGCCCAAAATGAAACCCCTCTGGGTGATCATCAGTTCTCTCTGGGTGATCACCTATTGAGGTGGGTGCCCAAAATTAAACCCCCTTTGGGTGACTATCAATCCCTTCTGGGTGATCACCTATTGCAGGGGGTGCCCAAAATGTAACCCCCTCTAGGTGATCATCAGTTCTCTCTGGGTGATCAACTATTGCAGGGAGTGCCCAAAATGTAACCCTCTCTGGGTGATCGCCAGTTCAATCATTAGGGAAAGATCAATTTGTAAATGGATAGAAAATTGGCTAATAGACAGAATTCAGAGAGTAGTGGTTAATGACTCTGAATGGTCTAAGGTTATCAGTGGTGTACCCCAAGGTTTAGTGTTGGGGACCCTTACTTTTTAATACCTTTATAAATGATATTGGGTCTGGGATTAAAAGTACCATTTCTGTCTTTGCACTAATGATGACACTAAGCTATGCAGTAGAATAACGTCCTTACAGGATGTCTCCAATTTACAAGCCGACCTTAATGCACTGTCTAATTGGGCGACTATGTGGCAGGTGAGGTTTAATGTTGATAAATGTAAAGCTATGCACTTGGGGGCTAAGAATATGCATGCATCATACATACTAGGGGAAGTACAACTGGGGGAATCAATGGTGGAGAAGGATCTGGGGGTTTTGTAGATCATAAGCTCAATAATAACACGTAGCATTTGGTTACCCCTAGTTCCTAACATCCACCAAATCACCCTGCTGCCAGACCCCCACCTATCACCTCTGAGACAATGAGCAGTCATTTGCGTAGTTTTGTTGCGTTTATTGCGGGTTGGGGTAAAGGAAGGTATGGGATGGGATGCCCATAGCACTTATTGAATTGTCATCACATTTATAGAACATTGATTAGCAGCGGTAATAAGCGTACTACTGTACAAACGCTGCGTTCCCCGGCCACAGCATTCTGCACTACTCTAAACAATTCTCCTTTTGCTTCTTTCACACTGACGTTCTTCAAAGGGCAAGTTCTGTGTTCCCAGTCACAGAACTTTGTTCTACTCTCCTCAGTCCTACTGTTGCTTCTCCTTCACTGATCTTCTGCAAAGTGCAAGTCCTGTGTTCCCCGGTCACAGCAGCCTGACACCAACTCCATGGTGAAGATCTTTATCCAGGAATACATCCTAGCAGCTCCTTCATCCCTCCTCTGTGCTCAGCGCACCCCCCACGTGGGGACACCCTGCGGCAGCTACCTGCAACTCCATTCTCCTTTTCCTGCACCATGAGAACTCCTTAGCAGCATGTGACCCCAGCTTATATGGGAGGCCTGCCTTCTGCCAATACTGAATAGTAATTGGTCAGAGCTCCTCATATGAGCTGCCTGACACTCAAACCTTAGGTCCAACCTCTGTTCCAGAACAATCTTCCTGAAAGCAGGGGAGGCGTCTCTGAGTCAGAGCACAGGTGATCAGACCCACCACTACACTAAACACTCCCAACCTCAAATCAAAACAAACAGGCCTAACCTAAAGCACGGGCCTGTCTAAATTAGCCTACACTGATATCTTAGATCCAGAAAATCCTATTCTAGCACCTACCTTGTGGTAGAAGGTGCTACGTAACATACAATGCCAAGCTGTGGTTTCCAAAGCGAGCAGAGCCCTTTCTTGTATTAAGAGAGGTATGGACTCCAGAGAGAGAGATATCATTTTGCCCCCCTGTACAAATCATTAGTAAGACCTCATCTGGAATATGCAGTTCAGTTTTGGGCACCAGTTCTCAAAAAGGATATCGGGGAACTGGAGAAAGTGCAAAGAAGGGCAACCAAACTGATAAGAGGCATGGAGGAGCTCAGCTATGAGGAAAGATTAGAGGAACTGAATCTATTCCCTCTTGAGAAGAGATTAAAGGGGGAATATGATCAACATGTACAATATATGTGTTTCATATAGTGAACTTGGTGTTGAGTTATTCACTTTAAGATCATCACAGAGGACAAGGGGGCACTCTTTACGTCTAGAGGAAAAAAAGATTTCATCTCCAAATATGGAAAGGTTTCTTTACAGTAAGAGCTCAGAAAATGTGGAATCGACTCCCTCCAGAGGTGGTACTGGCCAGCTCAGTAGATTGCTTTAAAAAAGGCCTGGATTCTTTCCTAGGTGTACATAATATAACTACGTACTAACATTTATAGGTAAAGTTGATCCAGATTGCCTCTCGTGGGATCAGGAAGGAATTTTTTTCCCGGCTGTAGCAAATTGGATCATGCTTTGCTGGGGTTTTTTGCCTTCTTCTGGTTCAACTGTGGGTGAAGGATTGTTATGAGATTGTATTTTGTTTTCTTTTTTTGGTTGAACTAGATGGACTTGTGTGTTTTTTCAACCTGACTATGTGATTATGTAACTATGTAACTATCAGTTCTCTCTGAGTCTCTGAGTGATTGACTGAGTGACTATTGCAGGGGGTGCCCAAAATGTAACGCCCTTTGGGTGACTATCAATCCCTATGGGTGATCACCTATTGGAGGGGGTGCGCAAAATGTAACTCCCTCTGGGTGATCATCAGTTCTCTCTGGGTGATCACCTATTGCAGGGGGTGCCCAAAATGTAACCCCCTCTGGGTTATTATCAATCCCCTCTGGGTGATCACCTATTGGAGGGGGTACCCAAATTTAACTTGTGTCTTAGTGCAGATGTCAGTGAAAATCAGCGAGCCAATTACTCAAGCAGGAAATTACATTTCTGGGGGGTTTCCGTACATCATTGGTATACAGAATGCCTTCAGGTTGACAAAATGCATTGAGTTTACAAAAAATTAGAGCATTGCAGATTGAAAAGGAACGGTCATTTTTAATAACATTAAATTACAACATGGCTTGTGTAGCAATTGCATATGCAAAATTTATTTTCCACAAAAGTTGAGTTACCCTTTAAATATTTAATAATGAGTACATACTGTAGCTGCATTAATTGTGCTTTCTATACATCTACCTGGAGTTCATCTCTAAAGTTCTAAATTCCAACCCACCCAGCAATAAAAAGTAGTGATTGGTTTTTACAAGATCCAAAATAGACCCAGATAGTTTGGGTAGGAGCTAAACTTTAGGAACTTTTTATTGATATTTGGAGATACATAATGGAGCTGTCCTTTAAGAATAAGAATTTAATTGGAGGTTTTTCTCTAGTTGACTGAAGCATTGAATACTCACGATGAAGAGACTGGTAAAATCTATCTGTGGTTTGTACCGTATTTAGGAACATCACCAGGGCCCCCATTGACCAGATAAATATAAACTTCCATTGTCATAACATAGGGAAGAGCATCTCCTCCTGTTGAGATAAGAAAAGCCTTCATACCAAAGAAGGTATGGTGTCTGCATGGTCCTCCAGTCACTTCTGATAACTGTTCCAAGATTAGGCCCCTTACCCAAGGGAGAGCTCCGCACTTTCACAAAAAGAACATTATCACCCGTCTGGATAATTTTAGCAAGGGTTCTAATCCACTAGATTAATCTACAGTATCTCTGTGTAAAGGTAAAAACATAATAGAGCCATTTCTTTCCACAACACTTTGTGTATTTGACCACATTGGATGGTTTATTCTTTTTTGCATTGTTCTCTTGGTTATTTCCAATAAAAATGTATAAAAAAAACAAAACATTAACACTATAATGAATCTATTGCTTTTTCTTCATAATAAACTTAATGCAACCTACCTTTGTGTAGCCCAGGGGTCTCCAAGCTATGATGTGATGGTGGCTTCTGATGTAAAGGAGGGCTCTGATTTGATGGGGGTTTCAAATGCAAAAGGCAGAATCTGACGTGAAAGGGGGAACTCTTATGTGATGGAGGGGGGCTTCTTATTTCAATGGAAGATCTGATGTGAAATCTTGACTCTTTTGGAAGGGGGCCTCCTATGTGATGGGGGTGGCTTCTCATTTAAATGATCTGATGTGAAAAGATATCCCTGATGGAAGGGGAGCTCTGATGTGATGGGGAGTTTCTGACCTGAAAGGGGGACTCTTATTTGATGGGGGGGGGTCTTATTTCAATGGAAGATCTGATGTGCAATCTTGACTCTTACGGAAGGGGGTCTCTGATGTGATGGGGGGGGGGGGCATGAATAGGGATCTCTAATGTGATGGCTTCTGATTTAAATGATCTGATATGATGGGGGAGCTTCTGACATTAAAAGGGGACTCTTGTATGATGCGGGTGGCTTCTGACATGAAAGGGGGACTCTTGTGTGATGGAGGGGGGGGGGCTTCTGACATGAAAGGGGGACTATTGTGTGATGGGGGGGGTCTGATTTAAATGATCTGATATGATGGGGAAGCTTCTGACATAAAAGGGGACTCTTGTGTGATGAGGAGTGGCTTCTGATTTAAATGATCTGATGTGAAATGATATGCCTGATGGAAGGGGAGTTCTGATGTGATGGGGGAATTTCTGACATAATTGGGGGTCTCTGATGTGATGGGGGAGCTTCTGATGTAAAAGGGGGGCTCTTTTATGATGGGGGGGGGGCTTCTGATTTAAATGATCTTATGTGAAATTATATCCTTGATGGAAGGGGAGCTCTGATGTGAAAAGAAAACTCTGATGAGATTTTGTCCCTCAAATATTTGTAAAATATTAAAATGTGGCCTTCGTACTAAAAACATAGGAGACCCCTGCTCTAGACCACCACGTAAAACTTTAATAAAGCTTTTATTTTGTGTCCATAAAAATTCTCTTACGTTAAAGCAGATCCTTCGGTAAATGTATGCCGCACGTTTCAACGAGCCTGCAGAAAGATGAATAGAGGGCAGCAAAAATGGGCGGCATTTCAAAATTTCATAATTTGCCATGTCAGGAATGTTAATTCTCCATTATGAACGCTAGTTTACAAGGCCGACCGCTTCTGGCTCATCCTTGCTTCCGAGCATGCGTGTTTGTATTCTGGACTTTTGTCCCATGGACTTGTGTACACATGCTCGGAAAATCAAACAACAGACATTTGTCTGTGGAAAATTTTAAAACCTGCCATCCAACATTTGTCCGCGGAAAATCCGACAACAATTGTCTGATGGAGCGTACAAACGGTCGGATTTTCCACCAACAGCCTGTCATCACACATTTCCCGTAGGAAAATCCGATCGTGTGTATGAGGCTTAAGGGTGAACTCAACTGATCCCTAACAATGAGCCAAGGTAACCGGGCAGGTAAATTTAGGAGCAACCCTGCCTAAACATCAGAGTGCTACACATCTGACCACCCATAGAGAAGTGCGGGCTGTCTCTGTGTCCACTCTGCATAAACTGAGCGGAGATGGACTGCTGCTCTGCATGAGGAATCCAAGGAAGGTTTGATTATTCTCTGCCAGCCCATGTCAGGGGATACATTCATAGCCTATGATCAAAGGTAAGATCCCAGTCTTTCATCAATATGAAGAAAGGGGGTGCCCTGTACCCTATATGGTCAATCTAGACTTTGGGTGGGTGTAACCGGTACTCTGTCTGATCAGTTTAGACTGTGGGGGGGGGGGGGTGACACCCTGTACTCTATATGACCAGTCTAGATTTGGGGGTACTCTGTACTGGATCTGGACAGCCTAGACTTCAGGGGGTAATCTGTACTCCATATGATCAGGCTAAACTTGGGGGTTACCCTGTACTCTATATGATCAGTCTAGATTTGGGAGGTACCCTGTCCTGGATCTGGTCAGTCTAGACTTCAGGGGTAACCTGTGCTCCATATGATCAGTCTATATTTTGGGGGTACCCTGTGCTGGATCTGGTCAGTCTAGACTTCAGGGGTAACTTGTACTCTATCTGATTAGTTTAGGCTTAGACCTTACACCTTACCATGGTCTACCTTTTATGGTCCATTTATAAAATGCAGGCCATGCAGTTCTATCTGTCTTTTTAACGCTGCTCTTAGGAGCGTATTCCCCCCCCTGCCTCTAAACGCCCCTGCATGTTATCTTCTGTGTCCGCGCACACATGGGTTTACAGGCAGAAAAGAACCCATTGCCAGTGCTTCCCAGAGCAGCAGATTTTGGAAGAAAAACTGCTTCAATGTGTCTAAAAGTGAATTAATGCAAGGCACGTTTAGTGCTTGAGCATTGAAAAATGAATTTCAGTGGCCAGAATAAATGATCATTCTAGCCAGTGAAATGAATTAATGCCCAAGTGCTTGACACGCCTAAATGCATTACATGCATTTACAAGCGTCAAGCATTTTTTCTCTGCCAAAACGCTGCTGTCAGGAGGAAAAGCGTCTAGGAAAGATGGCCAAAGCGTCCAATGTGGAAAAAATTACAAGTGCATAGCCTGGATCCACCGTTTTAACTGACAAGCAGTACAGTTGTGCTCATAAGTTTACATACCCTGGCAGAATTTATTATTTCTTGGCCATTTTTCAGAGAATGATAACACAAAAACATTTCTTTCACTCATGGTTAGTGTTTGGCTTTAGCCATTTATTATCAATCAACTGTGTTTACTCTTTTTAAATCATAATCACAACAGAAACTACCCAAATGACCCTGATCAAAAGTTTACATACCCTGGTGATTTTGGCCTGATAAAATGCACACAAGTTGACACAAAGGGGTTTGAATGGCTATTAAAGGTAACCATCCTCACCTGTGATCTGTTTGCTTGTAATTAGTGTGTGTGTATAAAAGGTCAATGCGTTTCTGGACTCCTGACAGACCCTTGCATCTATCATCCAGTGCTGCACTGACGTTTCTGGATTCTGAGTCATGGGGAAAGCAAAAGAATTGTCAAAGGATCTGCGGGTAAAGGTAGTTTAACTGTATAAAACAGGAAAGGGATATAAAAAGATATCCAAGGAATTGAGAATGCCAATCAGCAGTGTTCAAACTCTAATCAAGAAGTGGAAAATGAGGGGTTCTGTTGAAACCAAACCACGGTCAGGTAGACCAACTACAATTTCAGAGACAACTGCCAGGAAAATTGTTTGGGGTGCAAAGGAAAACCCACAAATAACTTCAGGTGAAATACAGGACTCTCTGAAAACATGTGGTGTGGCTGTTTCAAGATGCACAATAGGGAGGCACTTGAAGAAAGATGGGCTACATGGTCGAGTCACCAGAAGAAAGTCATTACTACGTAAATGCCACAAAGTATCCCGCTTACAATACGCCAAACAGCACAGAGACAAGCCTCAAACCTTCTGTCACAAAGTCATTTGGGGTGATGGGACCAAAATTGAGCTTTTTGGCCACAACCATAAACACTACATTTGGAGAGGAGTCAACAAGGCCTGTGATGAAAGGTGCGGAGGTGGATTGCTGATGTTTTGGGGATGTGTGAGGTACAAAGGCACAGGAAATTTGGTCAAACTTGTTGGCAAGATGAATGTAGAATGTTATCAAAAAATACTGGAGGAACATTTGCATTTGTCAGCCAGGAAGCTGCGCATGGGACGTACTTGGAGATTCCAACATGACAATGATTCAAAACAAAAGGCCAAGTCGACCTGTCATTGGCTACAGCAAAATAAAGTGAAGGTTCTGGAGTGGCCATCTCCGTCTCCTGAGATCAGTATTATTAAGTCACTCTGGGGAGATCTCAAAAGTGCAGTTCATGCAACATAGCCCAAGAATTTACAGGAACTGGAGGCTTTTTGCAAGGGTGAATGGGTGTTAGAGAAATTATACTTTAAATGTCAGTTATGAAAGACGCCATTTTGATTATCATGGCCTAGAAATAAGTTATAGTGATAATATGGAGTCAGCAATATATACTCAGCAATATAATATGCTTAGATGTGCAGTTTTGAATGTATCCTGTATTTTTGAGTTTTCAAGTCAGTATCCTGTAAGCATTGTTATATGTAAGATAACAGTCTGTAACAGACACTTCCACCTTTCCTGTTGTGTCCAGAATAAAGTTGAAAATACATGAGACTGGGCATTTTAAGACAGGAAAGGGGGGTGTCCAGGGCTTATAAAAAAAGACATGTACCATAGTAATCTCTTAGAAATGATAAAGGCTGCATGAACGTGTAATTCATTTCTCTTGCATATGCAATAAATATTACCTTGATTCCCGAGGGCGATCTGAGATGGTGAAATTATTGCCTTAACAATTTGGTCCTTCGAAGAGCCGGAAGTCCATTTCCCCGAGACGCACTGGCCAACAGTGACCGATGACCGTACGGCAAAACTGTAAGTCCTCCATCTCAAATTAGATGTTAAAAAGAGGCCGGTCCGCTGAACTAGTGCCTCCTGGGCAGCGACTTACCGGATCAGCACAAGAGACCGCTCTCGGGACAAGGTAAGATTTTTATTTTTATTTTATTATTAACCTTTTGTGTTAGACTTGATTAGGAATTTGATGAATAAGGGATTTGAATATATATATACATACAATATAGAGATTGATTGAATGTTTATCTGTTTCTGTCCTATCTGCTTTACTCTTGTTGAGGGGAAATAAGTGGTCACGTATTCCCCGTATAGATCCGTCTGTGGCCATCCTGGATGGGCAGACCTAGTGACTAGCCCGCGTTTTGGGAAGACGCGCTCAGGGCGACCTGGCGGCAGTCGAGCATTGCGGGTGTTCTCTCTTGTGTGTTTTGATCGAAGGTTTATCTGTTTCTGTCCTCCTATCTGCTTACTCTTGTTGAGGGGAAATAAGTGGTCACGTATTCCCCGTATAGATCCGTCTGTGGCCATCCTGGATGGGCAGACCTAGTGACTAGCCCGCGTTTTGGGAAGACGCGCTCAGGGCGACCTGGCGGCAGTCGAGCACTGCGGGTGTTCTCTCTCTTGTGTGTTCTTGTTTGTTTCTTCTGGTTAATTGTCATTTGATATAGGGGTATGGTCCCATACTAATATCCGGGTGCAGATAAAGGAAATTTGTCGATTGGATCTTAGATCCAGACAGCCTTGTAAACTGCAGAAAATCCCTTGGGGACACATAAATACTCCTAGTTAAAAACCTAAAAGTACCCCCTGTTGATACAAGGGTGTGGCCTGATAGATTTCTAGGCATATAAATACCCTTGGATCAAAAATACTTCCAGATAAAGAACCCCCCCCTCCGTTGATACAAGGGTGTGGCCTGATAGATTTCCAGGTAACAAACAGAGGACATTTGGCGGACCGCGGTGTTCATGCCAGCCTCATATGTTGTATTAATCCTGAGCAGGCACATAAATACCCTTGGATCAAGGACTGAAATATTAAATGTTTTGATAGGATGAAAGAACAGTCGGGAGAATTCAGTTTCCTCGTAATTCTGTAAATGCTCTTTACAAGTTAGTGAAGTATTAAGTAATGATAAGAGAACAGTCGGGAGAATACAGTCTCCCCGTAATTCTGTAATTCTCTAAGACACCAGTGTTTTAGCAATACACAAGATCAGTAATCTAGAAGTGATATATCATGACTAGAAAGTCTGTGAGTGATTGCAAGTGATAAGATACTGTGTGCGTGTGTTGTGTCATTGTGAGAAGACATTAACAAAAAAAGAGCTCCGTGTGCACGATAAACAAAGTAGGTATGATCCATGGAAAATCTGTTGGTGTGAATGCAGATGTTAAGTATATGTGTAGTCTAGACAAAGAGAATGTGACATTTCTTTAAATGTGGAAAACAAAGTATGATTTTGATGCGTTTTTAAATAAGGATTATTGTGTAATACTGTGTAGAAAGCTTAAAAATGATGCCGGCATGAAAATAAGAAAACAGAAGAAATTAGGCCTTCCCCAGGCAAAGAAATGGCTTGAGGAGGCTAACCATAGGTTAAATTCAGAAAACCATAAAAAGACTATGTTTTTGAACAAAAGAGGAGGACAATAATATGACCGTCCTCTGACGTTTAGTTCAGCAAGTATTGACTGAACAAAACGTAACAAACCAAATGCAACCTGACTCTCCACTGTTTGTTGTTCCCCCGTGGTCACCTGGGTCACCCGCAGATGCAACCGATTCTCCTATGGCTGCAGCTAAACCCCCTCTCAAGATGACTCTTGCTGTCCAGAGGAGTCCACAAGGGACCCCCTTTACAGCAACTATTACAAATTTTTCGGGGACCTGGTGAACCAATTGATATCCCCCTCAGCTGGGGAACAAACAGAATGTGGAGAGGAAGAATTTCCACTAATTGAAGTTCCCAAACCTAGGGCAGGACAAAATGTAGGCGGTATAGTAGTCCCCAACACTATGATGGTCTATCGCTCCTGGACCCCTGAGGATGTTAAAAAAACTACTGAAGAGGTACCACATCCCAAGGTGAACATAGCTTAAATCAGGGATGGTATCATGGGAATGATTGCTAACTATCATCTTATTGGGAGGGAAATAGAGCAGGTCACCAGACAGATCCTGGGTCCCGACTGGCATCATGTAGTGGGAGATTGAAGTGGATTAAACAATCAGGGAGTTGTGTTGCCTCATGATGATGCAGCACTAGAAAACAGGAGGAATGCTCTTATAGCAAGGATAGAGAATAGATGGATACGTCGAGCCGACTGGTCCATTATAAATCAGTGTGTACAGGGAGAAGAGGAAACAGTGGACAATTTCATTGTTAGGATGAGGGAGATTTTCAATAATCACTCAGGAATAGAAGTCCCAGTAAATCAAGTAAACGATAGTACATATGAGCAACAGCTAAAGGATGCAATCTTGAAGGGGCTGTTTGCCCCTATATCAAGTTTGTTATCAAACACATGATCAACCATAGGATCTGCAGACTACAAGGGCTGATAGAGTATGCGAGGCATGCTGAGCGGCACTTCCAATCAAAAAAGAGAGTAAAGAAAGGGAAAGTGTTTATGTAGATGAAGGTAATGATGTGTATGTCATTGAGAAGGAGAACAGAAGGATAGGAAACACCTGAATAAGGCCCCGCATTCAGGACTATGAAAAAAAAAAAAAAAAAAAAAGAGAAGGGAGTGTTTCCTGTGAGGTAAAAGAGGTCACTTGGCAAAAGAATGTAGGTCAAACAGAGAGGAAGATGCATTAAGATGTTGGTATGTCTGCAGAGAGAGAGATACAGAAGAAAATGATGAGAAAGAATCTGAAATTTTGGATGTGTGCACTATTGAAACTTGTTTGCATGCTAAAGTCAAGTCAGAAATAATCTTGGTTGTGAAGGGTAGATGGCTAACATTTCTCTGTGATACTGGGGCTTGTAGGACCCTAATACACCCGCTGGATATGAAAAAGGTAAAGAAAAAGGTGTAGTATATGTAAAATCTGCAAAATGGGTTGATGCACCAGGAGGTCATGTCTGAAGGCCTTACTGTGGAAGATCCACAGACAGGTAAATAGGCTCAGTGTAAAATTGTCATTATGACTAAATGTCCTGTTAATTTGTTGGGTAGAGACATGTTGCACGCTCTTGATATTTCTGTCGTACCAGTGGAGGGAGGTCTCAGAGCCCATCGGCTGTGTGAAAAACAAATCTCAGCCGTGGATAATGAGCTCTGATACTGGTACAGCCTGGAATTTGCAAACTGAGGGATTAAATATACCCAAAACCCTGGCAGAAATAATTGACAAAGAGTCTGTGAGGAAAAGGTATAAGGTCCAGACAAACCTCTATTGCACCATGTATTACAGAAAGATCTCTGGGCCTGATAAGTCCTATGAGAAACAGTTAATGAGTCTCACTAACACTGAAGTTCTATTAAAATGTCTGTACTGTGATAAGGAAGGAAATAGCGTGGCTACTTGTCTCCTACCACAGCCTATTCTGCAAATATACAGGCAGGATACTGTTCTTGTGTTTCGGTCACCCAGAATTCCAAGGTATCATGGCATGAGCTAGGAGAACTTATCACGAACTGGGTCCAACTGACAGATGAGAAACTAAAATCCAGAGGGATTCAGAGGTATAGGAGGCATAAGGGAGAGAAAGATGGGTGGAGACTCGTGCAGGATTTACAGGCAGTCAATGGGGCCGTATTACCGAGGGCCCCGGTGGTCCCAGACATGCATGTCCTCCTGAACGAGCTCTACCCAGAGAACGAGGTATTTTATGTTATTGATAACAGTAATCCTTCTTTTCCATTCCCTTACACAAAGACAGTCAGTTCTGGGTTGCATTTATGTACACGAAAAAAAAAAGAGGTACACATACACTAGGTTATCCCAGGGATATTGTGAAAGTCCAACTACTTTCTCACAAAGAATGTCCAATAATTTGTCTCGGTTTGTACCTCCCAGTGTGTTAAATTCTCTTGTATGTGGATGACATTCTGGTAGTAATGTATGTAAAATTACCATGGTTCTGATGCATTTCCTCGCAGACCAAGGTCAAAAGGTCAGCAAAGACTAATTACAACTGTGGAAAGAAAAGGTGAAATACCTGGGTTACATTTTATCTCAAGAAGGTAGACTTTTGCATGAGATCCGAAAAGAGGCCGTCCTTCAAGTCCCCAAATCACATACCAAAAAAAGAAATGATGTCATTTCTTGGCATGGCAAATGTCTGTAGAGCATGGATAGCAAATTATGCTATGGAGGTGGAGCCTCTTTCTGATCTCATCTATGGTTCACTAATGTCTGCAAAAGATTCCATTCAGCGGAATGTGCAAGCAGAGGATGCATTTACGAAGGTAAAGCACCTCATTGTGGGTTATGCTTAGCCTTCCCAATTACAGTAAAACCTTTTATCAGACTGTAGATTGTAAGGAAGGATCTCACGGATGTTCCCTTTCTAGATGCTGACATTACCTTTTGTGTTGATGGGTCTTGTAAAAAGGACGATAAAGGGGTACGTCAAACGGCATACGCTATAGTAACACATGACCAGGTCATTGAAGCCAGACCCCTTCCCAGTTCCTACTCTACACAACAAGCTGAAATTATTGCCCTATCTAGGGCCTGTAGTCTAAGGGAAGGGAAGAAAATAAATATTTATACAGACAGCCAATACGCTTTTTCTACTATACACATATTTGCCCAGCAATGGAAAAATAGGGGTATGATTACGTCCACAGGTAAACCAATCTCACATAGAGATCTTATCCTGGCCCTTCTAGAAAATGTACAGAAACCAACACAAGTGGCTATTTGTAAATGTACAGCACACAGAAAGGGAACAGATCCAATTACCGTATATACTCGAGTATAAGTCGTTCCGAGTATAAGTCGAGGCCCTAATTTACCACAAAAAAAATGGGAAAAACTTATTGACCCGAGTATAAGACGAGGGTGAGAAATGCACAGCTACTGTAAGTGGAAAAGAGGGTCAACAATGCCCATTTGCATGCCTCACTGTGCCCATTTGCAGCCATAGGTCCCCTGAACTTAAAACTCGGTAGTTAAGGGTTCCTAGATGCCCCCTAGCTGCAGCCAAAATTTGGGGTCTCTGAACCCAAAGGGTCCCGAAATGACATTGCTGCAGATGGACATAGTTGACCAAATTTGGGGCCCCGTATCTCAGGGCCACTTAGTGCTAAGAACCCCAAATTTGGTGTGCAAACCCAGTGAAGCTAGCACCATAAAATTGCCAAAGCTGGGGTTTCTAGCACCAAGTGGCCTCGAGATACAGGGCCACAAAAATCAGTTTAGAAAATGTCAAGCACTTTTTTGCAGCAGAGAATGACATTTTCCGAACCGGTTTTGGGGCCCCGTATCTCAGGGCCACTTGGTGCTAGGAACTCCAGCTTTGGATATGTTATGGTACCAGTTCCACTGGGTTTGCACACCAAATGTGGGGTTCCTAGCACCAAGTGGCCCTGAGATATGGGGCCCCAAAGTCGGTTCAGAAAATGTCAAGCACTTTTCTGCAGCAGAGAATGACATTTTCTGAACTGAATTTGGGGCCCCGTATCTCGGGGCCACTTAGTGCTAGAAACTTCAGCTTTGGATATGTGTTGGTACTAGTTCTACTGGGTTTGCACACCAAATTTGGGGTTCCTAGCACTAAGTGGCCCTGAGATACGGGGCCCCAAAGTCGGTTCGGAAAATGAAATTTTTTGCTGCAGAAAAGTGCTTGACTCGAGTATAAGTCGAGGGGCACTTTCAGCACAAAAAAATGTGCTGAAAAATTCGACTTATACTCGAGTATATACGGTACTCTAGGGAATGCACTAACAGACAAGACCGTAAGGGAAGCTGCTACAGGACCGCAAAAAACACACATATACTATACAGGTCCCCAAGAAAATGATGAGGTACGGAAAGCTATTGATAAAACATGGTTATCAGAAATGCAGAAAACATCACCGGCAGGTGAAAAACAAAAGTGGTTTTCTAAAGGGGCAACGCTGGTCAATGGTATATACACAAGTACAGAAGGTAAACCCATCTTACCTACATCACTATTTAGATATGCTGCGTTATTGAGCCATGGGCAAGCCCATATCTCAAAAGGAGGGATGGTGCAGGTGATCAATAAGGTGTTCACAACATATGGGTTTACGAATGACTCTAGAGATTTTTGCCTCACATGTCCGCTTTGTAACAGATACCATGCTCAAGGTGCTCTAAGACCCTTAAGAGGTCATTTCCCACAACTCTCTTATCCCTTTCACATGATATGCATGGATTTTATGATTATTGCTGTTTATAAAGTGGGCGGAAGCTTTTCCTATGACACACCCAAATGGGCAGTCAGTAGCCAAAGTACTTATTAAAGAGGTGATTCCACTTCATGGGATTCCCTCTGTGATTTACAGTGACAATGGCTCCCATTTTGTAAACCGAACAATACAACGAATTGGTAAATGCTACAATATTGACCTAAAAAAAAAAAAAAAAAAAAAAAAAACACTGTGTCTACCACCCACAATCTGTGGGCACAGTGGAGAGACACAATGGTACCTTAAAGAGTAAACTAAGAAAATTGTTAAAGGAAACAGGGAAAAATAAATGGGTTTAGTGTTTGCCAATGGCATTGTTGAGTATAAGAATTACCCCTACTGCTAAAGGTCTAACACCGTATGAAATGTTGTATTGTAAACCTTATTATATTCAACAACTAGCCACCGTTCCTCTCCCTGAAGAGGAAATAGACTCGACTTGTATAATAAGAATGTTTTCATAAAATATTACTGGGTCAGAATGTGTAAATGAGAAAAGAGCTACTCTAAGACTAAAATGCAAAGTATACCCCCATCAGTACAAGCATTACCAGGAAATTTTACTTGTTTCTCTAACAATGACAGTAATGGTACAAATGTTGGCACCCTATCCCCTGAATACTGTGCAACTACAACCCTTACTACAGACATTGAGTACCAACTAAAATGGTTTCAGGAACAGAAACAGCAATTGGCTGAAGTTTGGTGTTTGTGTGGAGATAAGAGACTAAGGCCCAGACTGCCACCTAGATGGGAGGGTAGTTGTGCCCTTACCCGATTGCTGCTTCCCTTTCATATAGTTCCTATGAGTGATAAATCAATGAAACTACCAGGTAAATACTTTTTTTTAAAGGAATTAAGCGAGAAACACCACAAGGATCATTTGACAAACAAGTGTATATAGGTGTTCCACGAGGAGTTCCAGATGGAATTAAAGCGCAGAATCAAATAACAGCAGAACTCACCTCACTCTGCATATGGGTCCAGCCCAACAAGAACATCGACTGGATAAACTACATCTACTATAACCAGCAGAGGTTTGTCAATTACACCAGAGATGCTATCAAAGGCATAGCAGCACAATTGGACGCCACCTCTTTGACAGCGTGGCAGAACCGTATAGCATTGGATATGTCGCTGGCAGAAAGGGGCGGGGTATGCAAAATGTTCGGCACCTTCTGCTGCACTTTTATTCCAAACAATACGGCACCTGATGGAAGTATCACCAAAGCCTTACAAGGCCTACAAATGCTATCCGAAGAATTAGCAGAGAACTCTGGTGTAGAGAACCCCCTGACAGGACTTTTCGGAAAATGGTTTGGTAAATGGGGTGATCTTGCAAAAAGTTTGCTTATCTCTATTGTCATGGCAGCCGCAGTTCTTACATTGTGTGGATGTTGCTGCATTCCCTGTATTAGGGGAATTCTTCAAAGACTGATTGACACATCTTTAACAAAAACTATGCTCCTCCAGAGCGACACGGAACTATACTCGGAACCTGATGATGAATTTACAACTCTCGCTAAGGACTTATCTGTCTAAATGATAATACCTGGTAAAATAAAATAACCTGGATATTTGAAGTATTGACATTATTAGTATAAAAGGGGGGAGATGTTAGAGAAATTATACTTTAAATGTCAGTTATGAAAGACGCCATTTTGATTATCATGGCCTAGAAATAAGTTATAGTGATAATATGGAGTCAGCAATATATACTCAGCAATATAATATGCTTAGATGTGCAGTTTTGAATGTATCCTGTATTTTTGTGTTGACTTGGGGAGTTTTCAAGTCAGTATCCTGTAAGCATTGTTATATGTAAGATAACAGTCTGTAACAGACACTTCCACCTTTCCTGTTGTGTCCAGAATAAAGTTGAAAATACATGAGACTGGGCATTTTAAGACAGGAAAGGGGGGTGTCCAGGGCTTATAAAAAAAGACATGTACCATAGTAATCTCTTAGAAATGATAAAGGCTGCATGAACGTGTAATTCATTTCTCTTGCATATGCAATAAATATTACCTTGATTCCCGAGGGCGATCTGAGATGGTGAAATTATTGCCTTAACAATGGGCAGCTTTACCATCTGAGAAGATAAAGAGACCCATCTACAAATACCACAAAAGACTTCAAGCTGTCATTGATGTTAAATGGAGCAATACACGGTATTAAGAACTGGGGTATGTAAACTTTTGATCAGGGTAATTTGGGTAGTTTCTGTTGTCATTTATGATTTAAAAAGAGTAAACACAGTTGATTGATAACAAATGGCTTCAGCCAAACACTAACCATGAGTGAAAGAAAAGTTTTTGTGTTATCATTCTCTGAAAAATGGCCAAGAAATCATAAATTCTGCCAGGGTATGTAAACTTATGACTGTATATAAATTCACTTAAGATGTATTATCTCAACCAATCACCATATAGGCACTGCTTATATGGTGCAGTCCACGTGACCACAACACGCATATACCAAAGGAAGGAAACCGACCAAGGAGGTCACAACAGTAAAACACCACGGTTGAATAAAAATATTTTATTGTAGGAAACAGCACCATTTCAATTACAAACGACAAAAGTTCAGTGAATTACCTTCCAAAACAATATTAAAAGGACAACGTTGTCAAGATAGGGGAAATCGCAGCTGTGCATTCAATGTGTCAAACTTCTAATCGGTCTGTTGATCGACATGTATAATGTCGGGTGCTGGCTTGCAGGTTCAATGGTCATTGAGCAACCCAATCTAAAGTATTCAGTAGCAGTCCATCAGATAATTCCCAACTATATTGAACTGGGGCTAAGCTCACTGAGGCCTGTTGTGTTGCTGACTGATGCAGACTGGATATGTCTAAAATCAGTCTGGGGGAAGTCGCCCACACTAGGCTGTATGTCTGGAGAAAGTTCATAAGTTGATGGGGAGGAGAGAAGAGGGGGAGAATGAAAAATAGGGGGGGGGGGGGCTGCACCGCTTGTACAGCACTCTCAGCATCTACTGGTGTCTTGTTGTTATAGACCACAGTCCATGAAAGATCTCACCACCTCCGCTCTACCGCCGACTCTCACTCCTCGCTCCTCTTCATGGACCAGTACTTTCCTACAAAAAACCTGCGCTGGATACCGCGGTGTCACTGCCTCCAAGTTAGCCTCCACGGGTCACTTCACCTCCACCTCACAAACCGCATTTGTCACGGGCTGCGATCCCAAGAACGTCACATGTGTGCTGGCATCACACTGACGCGTTTCGTTAGCTAATCACCGCTAACTTCTTCAGAGCAAGGAGGAGTTGGCTAGTGGTGACTTGAAGTGATTGTAAAGCTACATTATTTTTTTTTTTAAATAACAAACATGTCATACTTACCTCCACTGTGCAGTTCGTTTTGCGCAGACTGGCCCCGAACCTCGACTTCTGGGGTCCCCCCGTGGCTCTGATAGCTCCTCCCCGCATTGTATAACCCCCTAGGACAGTGTTTCTCAAATCCAGTCCTCAAGGCGCCCCAACAGGTCATGTTTTCAGGCTTACCATTATTTTGCACAGGTGATTTGATCAGTTTCACTGCCTTAGTAATTACCACAGCCATTTTAACTGAGGGAAATCCTGAAAACATGACCTGTTGGGGCGCCTTGAGGACTGGAGTTGAGAAACACTGCCCTAGGAGAAGCATTCTCCCAGGGGGTTACCTTGCGGGCAGGCTCCCGAGTCCAGCATTTGCGTCCCATAGATGCAGAATGCGGACACAGGGCCCCCCCCAGCGCCCGCGTCATTGGATTTGATTGACAGCAGCGGGAGCCAATGGCTGCACAGCTATCAATCTATACAATCAAGAGCTGAGACAACGGGCAGAGGGGAAGAGCGCCTCTCCGGCGAGGGAAATATGGGTCTCAATGAGTAAAACGGGGGGGGGGGGGGGCTGGGGGGCAGTCAGTGACAGAAGTTTTTTCACCTTAATGCATAGGCTGCATTAAAGCGGAGTTCCACACAAAAATAGAACTTTTTGGAATCCTCCCCCCCTCCGGTGTCACATTTGGCACCTTTCAGGGGGGAGGGGGGAGCAAATACCTGTCTAATACATATCTAAGCCACTTCCCGCCCCCCCTCGCTTTCTTCTGGGAGACACACGGGTCCCAGGAGACAGCAGGGACCAGTGGGAACGCGCAGTGTAAGTCGTGCATGCGCAGCAGGGAACCAGGAAGTGAAACCGCAAGGCTTCACTTTCTGATTCCTTTACCGAAGATGGCGGCGGGAGCATCCGAGAGCCGAGGGACAGATCGGCTTTGGGTGCCGACATCACGGGCGCCCTGGACAGGTAAGTGTCCACATTTTAAAAGTCAGCAGCTGCAGTAAAAACATCGGAATTCCACTTTAAGGTGAAAAAACATGAGAGTTTACAATCCCTTTAAATATCTATGGTAGAGCTGCAGTACCAGTTCATAACCACTGGAGGTCTCATAATCATTCTTCTTATATCATTCAGCACGCTGAAAATAATCAATTAAAAACACTATTGAGTGCAATTAGCAGCCACTTCTCTCTCTCCAGCACAGGGGACAAAGGGATCATTTTGAGATGTTTTTCAGAGCATTTATCAATCCCTGTATTAACCGCTTGCCGACCAGCTGCCGTCATTATACTTCGGTAGGTTGGCATGGCAGCACGAATCGCTGTAGGTGTACATCGCCCACTTTAAGGTCAATCGCAGGTGCGCGCCCGCACCTGCCACCCACGATCGCTCCACATAGACCCAGAACAGGGATCTGTCAATGTAAATAAACAGATCCCCGTTCAGACAGGGGAGTGGAGAGAGAGAGCGTCCATTCCTAGTGATCAGGAACAGCGATCTCTCTCTTCTCCTAGACAGCCTATCCCCCATTCAGTTAGAAACAGCTCCCTAGGGAACATAGTTAATCCCTTGATCGCCCCCTAGTTTAACCCCTTGCCTGCCAGTGTCATTTATACAGTAATCAGTGGCTATTTTTAACACTGATTTCTGTATAATTGTCACTGGTCCCAAAAAAGTGTCAAAGTGTCCCATCTGTCCGCCCCTAAAAATCTCTGATCACCGCCATTGCTAAAACCAAACCAATCAATATACGCTTATTGCGATTTTTTATTTTTTTACCAAAAATATATAGGAGAATAAGTATTGGCCTAAACTGATGAAGACATTTTTATTTTTATTTTTGGATATTTATTATAACAAAAAGTTACAAAAATTTTTTTCAAAATTGTCTCTCGTTTTTTGTTTAATAGCGCAAAAAATAAAAACTGCAGAGGTGATCAAATGCTACCAAAAGAAAGCTCTATTTGTGGGGACAAAAAGGACATAAATTGTGTTTGTGTACAACGTCGCATGACCACGCAATTGTCAGTTAAAGCAATGCAGTGCCGTATCGCAAAAAATGGCCTGGTAATTAAGGGGGCAAATCCTTCCGGGGCTGAAGTGGTTAAAGGGACAGGGGGGTTAAACAGAGATTGTTTTTTCATAAGAAATAATAGCCACAGCCGGGCGCCCACAGTTACAATGGTGGCACCGCAGAGAGGAGGGGAAGACGAGCGGGGCTTCTATCCCTTGCATCGCTGGACCCTGGGACAGGTAAGTGTCCGATTATTAAAAGTCAGCAGCTGCAGTATTTTAATTTTTTTTTTAAGCAGAACTCCGCTTTAAGTCAATGACCTGAAAGCATGTACAACGTAACAAACACGCAACCTTACCCAAGGTAAGAGCCATTTGTTCACTATGAATTTTTTTTTTCATTCTTTATTATAGGTTTTACGAATTTACCAAAAAATAGAAATAGCTACATAGATAATACAACAAAGGTCATGCAGTCCAATGCAGTGCAGTTATTCAATATGATTTTTACATAATTTTTCCAAGTTTTCCTATATGGATCGTATTTTAAACCTATAGCATTGTGACATATTGTTAAATATTTATATATGCTGACATAAGGCTCATGTGTGCAAAATACACATGAATTGAAGGTGGTTCAATGCTGCCCCCTTCTGATTCCTATAAGTACAACAAGCCAGCAACCAGTCTGCTGGGTAGGGTGCAGTAAGCCTGAGCAAACACATTTTATTGTATTGCTGTCAAGTTAATGAAAGATCATTTCTGATTGGCAGAACTTTTTAGGGTGGCAATGCTGTTTACGCTGCCCTATTACACGACTCTGGATACATTTCCGAAGCATATTGCAAGTGTTTGATGCAATAATGGAAAATATTTAGTTGTCAGTACTTCATACTGTAAAAGAATCAGCTGAACCAAATAATTAAATGCATCTATTCCCGCTATAGATTTTCACATTATCTTGACAGTGTGTCCTGGCTGAGTGTTTGGTGCGTACAGCAGGACAATCAATAAGAAAGTCTCTAATCATTACATCGCAGCCAGCCAATACAGAGTCATCAGGATATGTTCTACTGTAATGACGGACACCATAGTCAACAAAAATGCGTGTCAGATCCCTCTCGGATGCTGTCAGGTCATGCCTACCTTTTTAAAGGAACCTATAGATGTTATCTATTGGGGTCAAGTTGCAGGTTTGCTTCAATTTCTCAGTCTAATCTAATGTTGAAAGTTTCTGCTGGCTTTTTCATCTCATTGCTACTGATCCCCTGCATCCATTTCCCAGAGTGGGTTTCCCGATGATAACAACCATGTCTGTTTAACGTGTGTTGAAATGGTCACTTGTAGTCTCCATTGAAATCCTATGTGACAGGGTGACAACCATAGAAAGCAGTTAGAAAACAGGCATAGAGTGTTGTCACCCTACAACAGGAAGTACCTAAAGGAGCTGCATGGCAGGATCACCAGTTATTATTTTAATTTAAGCTGCAGAATAAAAAAAATATACTTTTGAAATGGCATTAAAGCTTCTAATAGACTGCAGTGATTGGAAGTACATCTACTTTTATTAGAACGTGTTTACAAACAAGAGTGACTTGATTGATGGCGGATTCTTCTTTCCATTTACTCTCACTAGGCTCTTTTAGCGATTGAATCGGTTGCTTTGGAGAAGACTATGTCACTATTTTGGCTGCATTACATGGAGTAAAGTGCGTGATAAACAAAGAGGGGTATTCATGACAGCAGAGAACAACATGGAAGGAAAGGTCAGAAAATGTTATGTGATTGGGAATAATGAGCAAAGGTTTTGGGTGAGGATTTAAAGGGAAGCTCCAGTTTTATTGTTGGAAGTACAATCTCCAGAGGTGTAAACTTTAATGCAAGGATGTTGTCACACTTCATTGCAGGTACTGAGAAAGAGAGAATGGGAGAGCGAGAACACGAGAGAGAGATCACGAGAGAGAGAGAGGGAGAGAGAGAGAGAGTGGGAGGGAGAGAGAGAGAGAGAATGGGAGGGAGAGAGAGAATGGGAGAGAGAGAACACGAGGGAGAGATCACGAGAGAGAGCACAAGAGAGAGAGAGAGAGTGGGAGGGAGAGAGAGAGAGAGAATGGGAGGGAGAGAGAGAATGGGAGAGCGAGAACACGAGGGAGAGATCACGAGAGAGAGCACAAGAGAGAGAGAGAGAGTGGGAGGGAGAGAGAGAGAGAGAATGGGAGAGAGAGAATGGGAGAGAGAGAGAAAGCACGAGAGAGAGAGAGAGAGAGAGAGTGAGAGGGAGAGAGAGAGTGCAGGAGAGAGAGACAGTGGGAGGGAGAGAGAGAGTGCAGGAGAGAGAGAGAGTGGGAGAGGGAGAGAGAGCACGAGAGAGAGAGAGAGTGGGGGAGAGAGAGAGAGTGGGGGAGAGAGAATGGGGGAGAGACAGAGCATAAGAGAGAGAGAGAGAGAATGGGAGAGAGAGAGAGCACGAGAGAGAGAGGGGGCGAGAGAGAGAGTGGGGGAGAGAGAGAGAGTGGGGGAGAGAGAATGGGAGAGAGAGAGAGCACGAGAGAGAGAGGGGGCGGGAGAGAGAGTGGGGGAAAAAGAGAGAGTGGGGGAGAGAGAATGGGGGAGAGAGAGAACACGTTAGAGAGGTACATTGCAGGTACAGAGAGAGAGAGAATGGAAGAGAGATAGAGAGAATGAGGAAGAGAATGAGAGGGAGAGAGAGAATGGGAGAGGGAGAGAGAGAGCACTAGAGAGAGAATGAGAATGGGAAATAGAGAATGCAAGGATGTTGTCATACTTCATTGCAGGTACAGAGAGAGAGAGAGAGAGAGAGAGAGAATGGGAGAGAGGGGGAGAGAGAGCACGAGAGAGAGAATGGGAGAGAGAACAAGAGAGAATGGGAGAATGGGAGAGCGAGAATGGGAGAGAGAGAGAATGAGAGCACGAGAGAGAAAGAATGGGAGAGAGAGAATTGAAGAGCGAGAGAAAATGAGAGAGAATGAGAGAGAGAGAATGGGCGAGGGAGAATGGGAGAGAGAATGAGAATGGGAGAGCGAGAGAGAATTGGAGAGAGAGGATGAGGGGGAGAATGAGAGGGAGAGAGAGAATGAGAGAGAGAGAATGGGAGAGAATGGGGGGGGAGAGAATAAGAGAGAGCGGGGGGGAGGGGCGAGAGAGAGAGGGGGCAGGAGAGAGGGGGGATGAGAGGAAGGATGAGAGAGAGGATGAGAAAGGACGAACTTTGGAGGGTTGGTACTGAATTAGGCCAAATGGCTCACTATTAGTTGCTGCTCAGGGAGGTATCGGCTTTGCCTTGCCTTTCTTCTTATCCTTTCAGGTCCCCAGTGCTGCCATCTTGAGTATGGGAGCCAGCTGTGCCTTCCTGAGGAACCGCAGCTGGCTCCCCACTGCACACGTGCAAGTTTGTAAATGGTCTTGCAACCTCCGGGGATGTGTGACTTGTCCCAGGGGGCTGCGCAAGGGGAAGGAGCAGGGCGAGGGACGTCATCCTCCTGGGATATATGATGTGTCCCAGAGGGCTGCGGAAGGGGAGGGAGCAGGGCAAGGGACGTCATCCTCCTGGGACATATGATGTGTCCCAGAGGGCTGCAGAAGGGGAGGGAGCAGGGCAAGGGACGATTTTCCTCCTGGGACATGTGACGTGACCCAGGGGGCTGCGGAAGGAGAGGGAGCGGGGCAAGAGGTGTAATCGTCCTGGGACATGTGACGTGACCCAGGGGGCTGCGGAAAGGGAGGGAGCGGGGCAAGGGATGTAATCTTCCTGGGACATGTAACTTGACCCAGGGGGCTGCGGAAGGGGAAGGAGCAGGGCAAGGGATGTAATCCTCCTGGGACATGTGACGTGTCACAGGGGGCTGCGGAAGGGGAAGGAGCAGGGCAAGGGATGTTATCCTCCTGGGACAGGTGACGTGTCCCAGGGGGCTGCAGAAGGGGAAGGAGCAGGGCAAGGGACGTCATCCTCCTGGGACATATGATGTGTCCCAGAGGGCTGCGGAAGGGGAGGGAGCAGGGCAAGGGACGATTTTCCTCCTGGGACATGTGACATGTCCCAGGGGGCTGCGGAAGGGGAGGGAGCGGGGCAAAGGATGTAATCTTCCTGGGACATGTGACGTGACCCAGGGGGCTGCGGAAGGGGAGGGAGGAACAGGGCAAGGGACGATTTTCCTCCTGGGACATGTGACGTGACCCAGGGGGCTGCGGAAGGCGGGGGATGTAATCTTCCTGGGACATGTGACGTGTCCCAGGGGGCTGCGGAAGGAGAAGGAGCGGGGCAAAGGATGTAATCCTCCTGGGACATGTGACGTGTCCCAGGGGGCTGCGGAAGGGGAGGGAGCGGGGCAAGAGATGTAATCCTCCTGGGACATGTGACGTGTTCCAGGGGGCTGCGGAAGGGGAGCGGGGCAAGGTTTGTAATCTTCCTGGGACATATGACGTGACCCAGGGGGCTGCGGAAGGGGAGGGAGGGGGGCAAGGGATGTAATCTTCCTGGGACATATGACGTGACCCAGGGGGCTGCGGAAGGGGAGGGAGCAGGGCAAGGGATGTAATCCTCCTGGGACATGTGACGTGTCCCAGGGGGCTGCAGAAGGAGAAGGAGCGGGGCAAGGGATGTAATCCTCCTGGGACATGTGACCTCACCCAGGGGGCTGCGGAAGGGGAGGGAGGGGGGCAAGAGATGTAATCCTCCTGGGACATGTGACGTGACCCAGGGGGCTGCGGAAGGGGAGCGGCTACAGATAAAAAGCAGTACTCCCTGTCCCACCTTTTTTGAGTAAAGTTCCATTTTAAGTAGCCTGTGCTTGTTATAGAAGGATCAGCCACGGAGGATGATGGGGAAGAATGCAGAGCTGGCTTACTATGACTGTGCTTTAATTTCTTTTATCATATACTATGATGTCATGATCGAGAATATTCTACTCTTGGCATCTATTACTAAACTTCTGTAGTGAATGCAGTGTGTACGCCTGCCAAATGTCACATTTCTGCATTGTATGCTTCAGCAATAGAAAACTTCTAACAAGCTGAAAGTTTGCTGTCATCAGCCATGTAGAATTTTGGCTTTCTAAAATAATTTGTTCTTTTTATTTGTATGAAGCAATTAATTGGGTGTTGTGCCCTTTGTATACTGTAATGTTCTCTAGTATAGTTTGCAACTACAGTGTATGTGCATGTGGTGGTTGTTTTTCCTTTATACATACACCGATCAGCCATAACATTATGACCAGCCACTATAAATCCTTCAAGGCATGGACTCCACTAGACCTCTGAAGGTATGCTGTGGTATTTGGCACCAACAAGTTGTCAGTAGCAGATCCTTCTAGTCCTGTATGTTGTGAGGTGGAGACCAGTGGCATCCATACGGGGCACAGGGGCGCCGCCCCACTCCCCTAATCCATGCGTTCGGCCCCCTAATCTACATGCAGGGTGCCGGACGCATGGATTCCAATGGGTTTTTTTTTTTATAGAAGCACGTGATTGGAGCCTGAGGCTCTAATAGGCTTCAAAAAAGAATGGGCTCGGGGCGCAGAGCACTGCACCCCAGGCCCACCCAGTTGTGTGACAATAGCGAATTAATATTCCTCAAATCCATATGCTTAACTTTTTTTTCTGCTTTCAACACATCAACTTCAGGGACAACATGTTCACTTGCTGATGAATATCTCAGAGGAGTCACTGAATTGTTTGTGATTTTCCTGCATACCTGAAGAGGACTCACCCAGCACTTACCAACATACCTTGAGGTATTTTAAAGAGTTTATTAGGCCAAGTGTACCCCTAAACTGGTTGAAAACCCTCTCATATACCCAGTGAAGTGACTGGCCTCAGGTTATACACAGAGATGAAAAAAATCCTCCCACATAAGTTTTACTTGTTTATCAGCACTCTTCTCTTTCCTACATCCCTTCAAGGGCAGAATTGTGTTAAAATCCTTTTCCATCTGTTAGTGTCACAGAGGAGGGGGTGGAGAGCTTCAGTTACAGTGTGTGAGAGCAAACAGGAGCGAAGGAAGGATACAGAGCCTGAATAGACAAGCTGTGTGCTGAGCTCTCCTCCCCATCACAAATTTATCTCATGTCGGAAAGACTTCTCAAAAGGAATACTTCATATTCCCATCGCACACATTCCTGGATGAGCTCACGGATATGGGTGCTGCAGCAACAACCAGCTGGATACTGGTTCAAGTCACAATGAAAATATTTGCCAGCACACCATGGAATGGCGTAGATAGCGTCCAAACATGTAATTTATTGCATGATCACAACACAAGGAGAGTGCAATGTTTCGGAGTCACGCAGGACCCCTTCATCAGGCATGTGATCACATGCCTGATGAAGGGGTCCTGCGTGACTCCGAAACGTTGAACTCTCCTTGTGTTGTGATCATGCAATAAATTACACGTTTGGACGCTATCTACGCTGACTTCTCAAAAGGGACTCGTGCTGATAACAGAGGAACAAAGCACCAGAGAGAAACCTCACTTAGAGCTTTGGAGAACACTACAGATATGTGCTTTGTTCAGATTTCATGACTGAGGTTTACAACCACTTGCCTACAGGACACTTTCACCCCCTTCCTGCCCAGGCCATTTTTCAGCTTTCAACGCTGTCACACTTTAAATGACAATTGCGCGGTTATGTCACACTGTAACTATGTGATATTTTTATCATTTTCTTCACACAAAAAGAGCTTTCTTTTGGTGGTATTTAATCACTACTGGGTTTTTTATTTTTTGCTAAAAAAGAAGACAGAAAAGTTTGAAAACAAAAGACGTTTTTCTGAGTTTCTGTCAGTAAATTTTGTAAATAAGTAATTTTTCTCCTTCACTGATGTGCGCTGATGAGGCAGCACTGATGGGCACTGATAAGGTGGCACTTATGGGCACTGATTAGGTGGCACTGATGAGGACTGGAGGCACTAATATGCCGCACTTATGGGCACTGATAAGTGGCACTGATGGGTGGCATATGAGCACTGATGGGTGGCACTGGTGGGCACTGATAGGCAGCACGGATGGACGGCACTGATGGGCATTGATGGGCAGCAATGGTGGGCATTGATTGGCAGCATTGATAGGTGGCACTGATAGCCAGCACTGACTGACATCACGAATGGGCACTGATTGCTGGCACTTGTGGGCACTTATTGCTGGCACTTGTGGGCACTGTATGCTGGCACTGGTGGGCACTGATTGCTGGAACTGGTGGCACTGTATTGTAATCAGGGCACTGATGATCTGGATGTCTCTTGCCAGGAGATGCCACTGATCGGCTCTCTTCGCCACACATTCTGTCAGTGTGAAGCGATGAGAGCTGATTACCGGCATTTCTGTGTTTACATGTGACTGGCTGTGATTGGACACAGCTGATCACATGGTTAAAAAGCAGCGACTATTTACAAAGTAATGTTATTGTCTATTTGGTTATACAGTGGAACCTTGGATTACGAGCATAATCCACTCCAGTTGAATGATTGTAATCCAAAGCACTCGCATATCAAAGCGAGTTTCCCCATAGAAGTCAATGGAAATGAAGATAATTCGTTCCGCATTGACTTCTACTGCAATCAATACCGCATGTGGCCAGAGGTGGGGGGGGGAAATACTCAGGGACAGCTCGGCTGAACTCGGAAAGGCTCGGAAAGACTCGGGAGTATTTCCGAGTGGTTTAGAGTATTTCCGAACGGCTCTGAACCGTTCCGAGTGTCACCGGCGCCCCCCGCACCTCTGGCCAAATGCAGTACTGCACACCCCATTAGCTTGAATTCTGCTCGTTTTGCAAAACAACGCTTGCAAACCGAGTCAGAATTAAAAAAAAAAAAAGTTGCTTGTCTTTCAAAATGCTTGTTAACCGTGTTACTCTTAAACCAAGGTTCCACTGTATAAGTATACTTGCAAATCCTCTCCTTAACTGCTTGACGTCATCCCAGAATGAGAGCCACACGGCCCCTCCGTCATTTGATGGTGGGCGGGCGGCAAGCGATTAAAGAGAGGATTTGCAAGTATACTTATATAGCCAATAAGACAATAACATTACTTTGAGAGATATGGTTAAACATCTACAGAATTATGAATAACGATAATTAAAGTAGGAGTAAACTTCCATGTATGATTTCAACCTATAGGTAAGGCTTACCTATAGGTACTGTAAATATCTCTTAAATGCGTGCCGTTTAGGGGATGTTTACTTTAGATGCAGCCGGTGATGTCACCGGAGCATGTGCTCTGAAGGAACGGCATACCCGTGCTGTTAATTCAGAGCCATGCCGTAAACTGTGACTCCCGCACACATGCCTGGGAGTGATGTCATAGCTGGCTCCGCCAATCAGATGGCCGAAGCTCGCCTAGAAGACCGGGTGATGAAGAAACACCTTCAGCAGTGACAGCACACTGCCAGAGGGCTTTTTTTTCAGGTAAGTCTGTCATAATGTGCTAGTATGCCATGCATTCTAGCACACTATGACTTAAACTGCCCGGGGCCCAATTTGTTTTGTTTTTTTTTTGCATGCGGTTTACTACCGCTTTAACAAAACTGAACTTCATTTACCCAGTAACAGTATATAAAGACAGCCCTAACTTGCTATAAAAAATCCCCGTTTTGTCACTGTGCCCTGTAAATGATGAGAAAAAAAAAGTAAGCTGGCAAAGTTGGGGCCCTTGAAGAAAGCACAACAGTTCCCAGCAAACAACATATTCATTTGTGCAATGTTTGTCTCTTACCAGACTCGGGGTGCCCTATTCTATATCTCTGGACACATGCTCTGATTCAGTAAAAGTCAAGTTCAAGTCAGACCTTCCCTCTTTTCCTTCCTTACAAGTGGTAAGAGCGCCCACTAGTATGGTCTGATCACACACACCCTCCCAGGAAGAAGGTTCCCAGTCTCTTTGTTTCTCTTGGGACCAGGGGCGGACTGATAACTCATGGGGCCCCCGGGCAATAGGAGATTATGGGGCCCCCAGGCAATCAGAGATTATGGGGCCACACAGTATACAATTACACAGTATACACATACATGTACACACAGTATACAAAGACAGATGTAAATAAAAACACAGATTTATACATACTGTCCCTGGTTTTACTGAGGCTGGCAACCCTGATGGGCCCCCCCCAGTGGCCCAGGGCCCTCGGGCAGTGCCCGAGTGGCTCAATGGTCAGTCCGCCCCTGCTTGGGACCCACTCAATTGTTGTTAGCTATAACAGGCTTCAATCAGCAGCTCATTCCAGTCTTTTTCGCACACACCTGCCTGCTTCAAGAAATCCCTTTTCCCTTTCCTCACCAGGCTGCTGACTCCTTCTCCTTACAATGTTGCATCAGCCAATCATCTCTAGAATTTAATCAGACCCAGCCAAGATGGCTGCTCCCTGCACTAGAGACACTCCATAGATAAGCATTGCAAGTGGTCTTAAAGTGATATTAAAGGCTTTTTTTTTTTTTTTTTTAAATAACAAACGTCATACTTACCTGCTCTGTGCCATGGTTTTGCACAGAACCAACCCGATCCTCCTCTCCTCAGGCCCCCCACTGGCACTCCTGGCCCCTCCCTCCTGCCCAGTCCCCCAGAGCAAGCAGCTTGCAATGTGGGCACCCAAGCAGGCTCGCTCCTGAGCTGTGGCTCGGTCCCACCCCTTCCCTCTCCCCATGGGCTCACTGGCTGCGACTGACAGCAGCAGGAGCCAAGGTCTCAGCCAATGAGGAAGGAGAGTCCCTGGAGAACTGAGTCTCTTGTGGGCATCGCTGGATCGCAATAGGGCTCAGGTATGTTTTAGATGGGGGGGGGGGGGGCTGCTGCACAGAGAAGGTTTTTTACCTTCATGTGTAGAATGCATGAAGGTAAAAAACCTCATGCATTAATGAATATTCAGTTTAAACCTGTCCAAACTGCAGAAGGATAATATAGCAGTAACAAAGAAAGATGGTTGGCCATTTTAAGCTTCAGTCCAGGTTACATATCCCACCTTTTTTCAGATGCCTTTTAGAAGCTACACTTTGGTAGCTGTAGCTTCTATTTCTCTCTGTCCGTGTCTTTGAAATTCAACGCAGTGTTGTACCGCCCTCCCATTTGCTGTGGTTCCATCCACTGACCCCTACAAAGCCAGGGTACTCTGCTGTGGCATAGGGAGCAGAAAATAGCGCACAGTGGCGGGGTGAGGGGGGATACAGGCATCACTCTCCAAGAAGTATCTAATGCTGAAGACTCACTAGCCATCAGAGAGCTGAGGATAGCCTCTTATAGCACAGAGCTTTCATCTTAATTTTTTTGGAACCTGAAAAGGGTCACTTTAAAATAAATACCACTATCATAAATTAAATTGTATTAAGTACAAATACACTATAGGAGACATATATCTACCTTACACATATCTAACAAAGCATTCTTCTTTTCATTGATCTGATGTTTGCTGGTGCTGACAGTATGGGAATGAGAGTGAGAGATACATTTATCTGCCAATGGCAGACATTCGCTCAGGCCTCCTACACTTCTCCGATCTCACACCGCCTAATGGGCTTTCACCCATTCCTTATCATGCAGGATAAGAAAATCCACATTCCTGGAAAGTATGACTTCTATGTGTCAGTCTGCTGTCAGTAGAGCAGATTATCTGAACAGTACTTTGTTGCATACATCACTGGGTACTATGTAACCTCTTTCTGGCCAGTAATGATATAGGGTGGACCTTCACATCCTTTGAGATATTAGAAGGTCTGGGGAAGAAACCTACTTTTTTTTTCTGTTTTATATTATGCAATATTTCATACAAGACTTATTCATCAAAATATGTAGGCTGTCCCTGCCACCCTCTCCTGGATCCTAGATGCCTGGCTCTGTCTGGATTCGCTACTTAGTATGTAGCCAGGGGCGTAGTACAGGGGTCACCATTGCCACCTGGCCCCCTAATCCAAGGCGCCTGTGCGGCCCCTCTGTACGCCTGGATAGGAGGGCGGTGGGGGGGCGGTGGCATGTAGAGGAACTGATCCCTCCATGCAGTAGCTGAACCCTCCTCTCCCTCCTGCAAACATTCAGCTCCTCTGCAATGCTGCTCCCACCGTCTCCCTAGCGCTGTCCTGCTGCCCCAGAGCTCCTGTGTCCTTCCCTGGAGCAAAATTAGGAAAAACCACTGACACCAGTGGCAGAATGCCAGAGCCCAGTGGCAAGTGCAAACCTGGTAGTTCTACCACTGGTGTCAGTAGTTTTTTTTAATTTTGTTTTATTTTTTTAATCATTTTTTACCATTTATTTTTTAATTTTTTTTATAATTTAATTAATTTTTTTTAAATATTTTTTAGGGGCATTTGTGAAATATCAGGGGTCTAAAGGGGGTTAAAGGGGTTTAGACCCCTGATGAATGAACAGGAACAGCTCTGTACAGAGCTTCCTGTTCATTAATTCATTAATTAATTTTATTTTTTTATAATTTAATTTAATTTATTTATTTTTTTACATATTTTTTAGGGGCATTTGTGAAATTTCACTTTTGAGGACAAATTAATCAGTCCCTTTCTCTGCACAGAATGAATGAACAGGAACAGCTCTGTACAGAGCTTCCTGTTCATTCATAAACTAAATGAATAAAAAAATCCAATCACTGACTCTATTCATTAAAACAAGGAAGGGGCCACTCTCTCCATCCTGACACATCCATCACAGCAGCTGGCAGGAGGTGGGAGGGAGAAACCCGGTAGCACTGAGGTAACCTCAAGATGGCAGGATGGTGACCTGCTGCAGGACCATAATAAAGGGTCTCACGATGGGAGTAAAGGGCTCTGGGATCAGTGGGAAGGGCCCCGGTCGGGGGCCAGGGGGGCTTTTTATGATGTCATGCCCTGAAGGTTCTAGTTATACCTCTGTATGTAGCCAATGAACTCAGATCTCCTCACCTACATACTGACATAGGACTAGTGACTTAGGAAGCATTGAAACCCGAGGCAAAGTATGACAGCCAGGCAACAGGAACCTGGCCCAGAATCTCCATCTTCCTAATTGTTCTCTCTCTCCCCCTCTGTGCTAAGCCATATACCTCTATTATATCCTGCCGGTTTGGTGCACTTTCTGAAAATGTACCACAACTGCAGGATATAATAGAAGTCTATGGCAAAGTGCAGCTAACCCAGTAAAGTCGAAGGTAAAACAGCAGCGCATCAGTGTTAAAGCAGCCTTAATTTCCTTTAAGTGCACTGTGTTCGGGTGTACTATGGGAAGCGCCACGTCAATATAATCACGAGATTGCAGACGAGGCGCATCATTTGCAGGATTTTTACCTGCTTTGTGGCGCATTCCATCACGCCGAACAACTTCCGCCCGTAGTATCACAGGTTACTTCCAGTTTCCCTGTGCCAGAGGGAAACCGGAAGTGACGTCTGAAGCTCCGTGGAACGCACGGCCCGAGCGGAGCTGGTAAGTAAGGCTCTAAGGCTGCAAAATAGGTGAAGGCGCTCGCAGTCCACTCAGCTGTGTTAGGAAAGCGAATGATTATTCACTTTCCTAACACTGAACCGCCTCTCCGCCGATCAGGTGCTTGGCTCTGTTACCTGTCACCTGATTGGCTGAAACGACAGGCACCGCTTTTAGACACCTATGGAGGAAAGGACAGGAGATGAGGCAGGAGACGCATGAAGGACCCCGCTCCTCACCGTCACCCGATACCCCACAGACACAGGGTAAGTGCTGGGCAGACGACGAGTGGGCGGGGGGGCATACTGGCAGCATTTAATGGGCACACTGTCAACATTTGATGGGCACACTGGTAGCATATAATGGGCAGTTGGCCACACTGGAAGGATATGATGGGCAGTTGGGCACACTGGCAGCATTTGATGGGCACACTGGCAGCATATGATGGGCACAATGGCAGCATTTGATGGGCACACTGGCTGCATTTGATGGCACAGTGGCAGCGTTTGATGGCACAGTGGAAGTGTTTGATGGCACAGTGGCAGCGTTTGGCACAGTAGCTGCATTTGATGGCACAGTGGCTGCGTTTGATGGCACAGTGGCTGCGTTTGATTGCACAGTGGCAGCGTTTGATGGCACTATGGCTGCATTTGATGGCACAGTGGCTGCATTTGGTGGGCGTGGATGCGTTTGGTGGCACAGTGGCTGCATTTGATAGGCACAGTGGCTGCGTTTGATGGGCACAGTGGCTGCGTTTGATGGCACAGTGACTGCAATTGATGGTTTTTTTTCAAAATGTTTTCAGTTTGTGTGCACCCCCCCAAAAATTATATAGAAATATAATATAAAAGTGAGCACACCCCTCACATTTTTGTAAATATTTTATTCTATCTTTTCATGTGACAACACTGAAGAAATGACACTTAAAGCAGCTTGTATAACAGTGTAAATTTGCTGTCCCCTCAAAATAACTCAACACACAGCCATTAATGTCTAAACCGCTGGCAACAAAAAAGTTCAACATGGCACTTCATGGCAAAGAACTCTCTGAGGATCTGAAAAAAAGAATTGTTGCTTTACATAAAGATGGCCTAGGCTATAAGAAGATTGCCAAGACCCTGAAACTGAGCTGTAGCACAGTGGCCAAGACCATACAGCGGTTTAACAGGACAGGTTCCACCCAGAACAGGCCTCACTATGGTTGACCAAAGAAGTTGAGTGCACGTGCTCAGGATCATATCCAGAGGTTGTCTTTGGGAAATAGACGTATGAGTGGTGCCAGCATTGCTGCAGAAGTTCAAGGGGTGGGGGGGTCAGCCTGTCAGTGCTCAGACCATACACCGCACACTGCATCAAATTGGTCTGCATGGCTGCCATCCCACAAGGAAGCCTCTTCTAAAGATGATGCACAAGAAAGTCTGCAGTTTGCTGAAGACAAGCAGACTAAGGACAAGGATTATTGGAACCATGTCCTGTGGTCTGATGAGACCAAGATAAACTTATTTGGTTCAGATGGTGTGACGCGTGTGTGGTGGCAACCAGATGAGGAGTACAAAGACAAGTGTGTCTTGCCTACAGTCAAGCATGGTGGTGGGAGTGTCATGGGCTGGGGCTGCATGAGTGCTGCCGGCACTGGGGAGCTACAGTTCATTGAGGGAACCATGAATGCCAACATGTACTGTGACATACTGAAGCAGAGCATGATCCCCTCCCTTCGGAGACTGGGCCGCAGGGCAGTATTCCAACATGATAACAACCCCAAACACACCTCCAAGATGACCACTGCCTTGCTAGAGAAGCTGAGGGTAAAGGTGATGGACTGGCCAAGCATTTCTCCAGACCTAAACCCTATTGAGCATCTGTGGGGCATCCTCAAACAGAAGGTGGAGGAGCGCAAGGTCTCTAACATCCACCAGCTCTGTGATGTCGTCATGGAGGAGTGGAAGAGGACTCCAGTGACAACCTGTGAAGCTCTGGTGACCTCCATGCCCAAGAGGGTTAAGGCAGTGCTGGAAAAAAATGGTGGCCACATAAAATATTGACACTTTGGGCCCAATTTGGACATTTTCACTTAGGGGTGTACTCACTTTTGTTGCCAGCGGTTTAGACATTAATGGCTGTGTGTTGAGTTATTTTGAGGGGACAGCAAATTGACACTGTTATACAAGCTGTACACTCACTACTTTACATTGTAGCAAAGTGTCATTTCTTCAGTGCTGTCACATGAAAAGATATAATAAAATGTGAAGGGTGTACTTACTTTTTTGTGAAATACTGTATATACACAATATATATATATATATAATATGATTGAGACAGTATAGGAGAGCAGAGGGACCTTCTGATTGGTTGGTGTGTAGACCATGCAGTGTCATATTTCAGTATATGGTGTGATCATGTGGAATTAGAGTGTTGTACATATCATACATGTAGAGGGGGAGGTGTTTTGTAGTCAGGGATCACACTGCCATAGAAGCATACAATGACATTGGAGGAATAGTCCTCTATCACACCCAGGGAGAAGAGGGTCTCCCATTGGGGAGGAGGGATCCTCACACACAAAGGAAGATGGAGGGGGGAGGGAGGAGGAGAAACTGCTGCTGATCCTGTCTCCATGGCAACCCGCCGCAGCAGCAGGACCAGGCGGCTCTTTGCTCTGCCGCGCGCTCACGCGCGCGCACCCCACCTACCCCGCCCCCTCCGGGAGCAGAACGGCCGCGCGCACTGTCTCAGGCTCGGTACAAAGTCCGAGAGGTGTTTTCCTCCAGTGGCCGGGGGCGCGCAGGCTCCGCCCCTCGCCATTGACTTTGCACGGCGCAATACGGGGGTTAGCGCTGCAAAGCTGCGCCGAGTCACCCGTGTAGAGTGCATGTGTAGGGAGGGGGGCTCAGTGCTGGGACCCCGGGGATGTCATTGTGTTCTATGTAATAAGGACTGTCTCTGGGACTAGTGATCAGTGATGGTCTCCTGTCATTGTACGATCTCTGTCCGTACCATGTGTCCTCCTGTCTAATCCATCCCCTCCCCCTCTCCTCACGTGACCCGACTCTCCTGACAGCTCCCCCTGCGCGTCCCCGCCGCTCGCTCCCGCCTCCCTCTTGCTCCTCCAGCTCTGCGGACCGAGGAGACACCGACACCGGCCAGCACCACCAGGATAGCAGCGGCCAGGTACCGGGGATGGGGAACGGTGTGCACCGGGCATGTGTGTGTCCGTGTAATGATCTGCATCTGTGGATGGGGGTGTCCTGTCCTAGGATTGTACAAGGGGGGGTGTGCACTGCCCCCCTCCTCCATAGGATTGGGGGGTGATGTGCACTGCCCCCCTCCTCCAGTATTGGGGGGTGATGTGCACTGCCCCCTCCTCCAGTATTGGGGGGTGATGTGCACTGCCCCCCTCCTCCAGTATTGGGGGGTGATGTGCACTGCCCCCCTCCTCCAGTATTGGGGGGTGATGTGCACTGCCCCCCTCCTCCAGTATTGGGGGGTGATGTGCACTGCCCTCCTCCATAGGATTGGGGGGTGATGTGCACTGCCCTCCCTTAGTATTGGGGGGTGATGTGCACTGCCCCCCTCCATAGGATTGGGGGGTGATGTGCACTGCCCCCCTCCTCCAGTATTGGGGGGTGATGTGCACTGCCCCCCTCCTCCATAGTATTGGGGGGTGATGTACACTGCCCTCCTCCAGTATTGGGGGGTGATGTGCACTGCCCCCCTCCTCCATAGGATTGGGGGGTGATGTGCACTGCCTCCCTCCTCCAGTATTGGGGGGTGATGTACACTGCCCTCCTCCAGTATTGGGGGGTGATGTGCACTGCCTCCCTCCTCCAGTATTGGGGGGTGATGTGCACTGCCCTCCTCCATAGGATTGGGGGGTGATGTGCACTGCCCCCCTCCTCCAGTATTGGGGGGTGATGTGCACTGCCCCCCTCCTCCATAGGATTGGGGGGTGATGTGCACTGCCTCCCTCCTCCAGTATTGGGGGGTGATGTGCACTGCCTCCCTCCTCCAGTATTGGGGGGTGATGTGCACTGCCTCCCTCCTCCAGTATTGGGGGGTGATGTGCACTGCCTCCCTCCTCCAGTATTGGGGGGTGATGTGCACTGCCCTCCTCCATAGTATTGGGGGGGGGGGTGATGTGCACTGCCCCCCTCCTCCAGTATTGGGGGGGGGTGATGTGCACTGCCCCCCTCCTCCAGTATTGGGGGGTGATGTGCACTGTCCTCCTCCAGTATTGGGGGGTGATGTGCACTGCCCTCCTCCTCCAGTATTGGGGGGTGATGTGCACTGCCCTCCTCCTCCAGTATTGGGGGGTGATGTGCACTGCCCCCCTCCTCCAGTATTGGGGGGTGATGTGCACTGCCCCCCTCCTCCAGTATTGGGGGGTGATGTGCACTGCCCCCCTCCTCCAGTATTGGGGGGTGATGTGCACTGCCCCCCTCCTCCAGTATTGGGGGGTGATGTGCACTGCCCCCCTCCTCCAGTATTGGGGGGGTGATGTGCACAACCCCCCTCCTCCAGTATTGGGGGGGGTGATGTGCACTGCCCCCCTCCTCCAGTATTGGGGGGGGGGGTGATGTGCACTGCCCCCTCCTTCAGTATTGGGGGGGGGTGATGTGCACTGCCCCCCTCCTCCAGTATTGGGGGGGGGGTGATGTGCACTGCCCCCCTCCTCCAGTATTGGGGGGGGGTGATGTGCACTGCCCCCCTCCTCCAGTATTGGGGGGGGGGGGTGATGTGCACTGCCCCCCTCCTCCAGTATTGGGGGGGGGGTGATGTTCACTGCCCCCTCCTCCAGTATTGGGGGGGGGTGATGTGCACTGCCCCCCTCCTCCAGTATTGTGGGGGGGGTGATGTGCACTGCCCTCCTCCATTGGATTGGGGGGGGGGGGTGTGATGTGTACTGCCCTCCTCCATTGGATTGGGGGGGGGGTGATGTGCACTGCCCTCCTCCTTCCAGTATTGGGGGGTGATGTTCACTGCCATTCTCCAGTATTGGGGGTGATGTGCACTACCCGCCTCCATTGGATTGGGGGGGGGGGGTGATGTGCACTACCCTCCTCCATTGGATTGGGGGTGTGTGATGTGCACTGCCCTCCTCCATTGGATTGGGGGGGGGGGGGGGGTGATGTGCACTGCCCTCCTCCAGTATTGGGGGGGGGGGTGATGTGCACTGTTCTTCAATAGTACTGGGGGGGTGCACTTTCCTCCCCTAATATTGGGGGGGTGATGTGCACTGCCTTCCTAAAGTATTGGGGGGGGGGGTGATGTGCACTGCCCTCTCTTATTATGAAGGGGGGGTGTGCACTGCTCTTCCATAGTACTGGAGGGGGGGTGCACTGTCCTCCCCTAATATTGGCGGGGGAGGGGTAATGTGCACTGTCCCCTCTATAGGATTTAGGGGGCAATGTGCACTGTCCCCTCCATAGGATGGGAGGGGGGGGGGCGCATGTGCACTGCCCCTTCATAGGATAGGGGGGTGCACTGTCTTCCCCTAATATGGGGGGGTGATTTGCACTGTCCACTCTATAGGATTTAGGGGGCAATGTGCACTGTCCCCTCCATAGGATGGGGGGGGGGGCACACGTGCACACACTGCCTTCCCAATCCTATAGAGGGGGTAGTGTACATTGCCCCCTAAATCCTATAGAGGGGACAGTACACATGCGCCCCCCCCGACAGTGATGTGCACTGTCGTTCCATAGTACTGGGGGGGGGGGGTGGTGGTGCTGTCATCACTCTGGGAGAGCATGGGGCACATGAACATTCTATTGTATGTATGTGTGTGCATCTATCATCTCCATACATATAGATCTATAGATGATCGATGACTGTATGGTCATACTACTGTTCTTTATGCACCTTCTCACAACCATCACCATGTGCACCGTTACCGACTGCCGGTTGCAAAGCGAGAACAAAGAATAGAATCTCCAGGAGCCCCCCACCCCCATCCTCCACCACGACCACCTTCCGTATCTTGGGGGAAAAAAAAAAAAAATCTTCCTAAGACATCTAACATTCCCCCCCCCTCCAGAAATGTAAGGACATGTGGCGGCACTAAATAGGTTAAAAGCGCTGAAGTGAGGCGGCGGATTGTGCTGCCACTGCGAGGTGTGGCAGATCCAGCTCGGCTGTCTGTCCTGGGCATAGAAGGGGTTAAATTCTGCTTATCTGCATCACACTCCCCCCCCCCCCCCCACCCTCCACACCATCCCATCGTGCACATACGTGTTCTGGTAGCGGCACCGTGCATTGTGTGTAGGGTAGAGGTGAACACAGGAGTGATCGGGGGCTCTTTAATCCATGTATTGTTCCATGATGCTCATATGTAATGGGGTTGGGTCCGTTCCCATGTAATTCTATAGGACACAGAGGTCGTTTTCCAGCACTGGGTGTCATTTAATATCCGGTGTCCTTTCTTATATAATGATATGGAAAGCGGGGGGTCATTTTACAGCGATAGGAATGGCATGATGTCCTATGTCCATTTCTATATAATGCTATAGAAATGGGGGTCATTTTCCAGCACTGCTTAATGTCCAGTGCCTGTTCCAGTTGTATTACAATAAAAAGTGGGGATCATTTTCCAGCACTGGGCATTAGTTGGTACCCTACATCCATTCCTGTATAATGCTATAGACATGGAGGTCATTTGCCAGCACTGGGCATGGTTTAGTGTCCATTCCTTTATATTGCTATAGAAAGTGGGGATCATTTTCCAGCACTGGGCATTAGTTGGTACCCTACATCCATTCCTATATAATGCTATAGAAATGGGGGTCATTTGCCTGCACTGGGCATGGTTTAGTGTCCATTCCTTTATATTGCTATAGAAAGTAAGGATCATTTTTCAGCACTGGGTATAATTTATTGTCCAGCGTCCGTTCCTATGTAATGCACGAAGTAGTGGGGATCATTTTCCAGCACTAGGTATAATTTAACGTCCGGCTTATTCCTGCACTGGTGGGCATGCAGGCGGGATGCTGTGGCATGCAGTGTACAGGCATGGTGACATAATCCTGATTAAAACGCAGAGCATGCTGAATATAGATGGGTCATTTGCTCTCTGCTAGCATCTGGCACCAGCAGCATGGCTCCTGAGGGGCGTTGGCGTTGCATGCCCTCGCTGTGCGGTAGGTAGGACGCAGGAATTTCACATTGTGCTCTCGTTCTTCCGTTTCCAAATATCCCATGCCTAATTTGTATTCATTAGAGAATGTGTAATTGGATGTTCCAGTGTTGTAATATCGGCTACAGTGCTTTTTTTTTTTTTTTTTATTTGTTTATTTTTAAAATTATTATTATTATTGGGTATTATTATTAAACAATGCCCACATACAGCAACATCAGTGTTTTGTTTTGCTTTTTATTGTTTTTTTTTTGGTTTTTTGTTTTTGTTTTTTTTTTTTTTTATTTCATTTTTTTTTTTCTTATATGATATTGTGCGTGGACACACCCCTTGCAGCACAATGTCGCTCCACTTTGCAGATGTTCGTCTATCTCTCTCGCACAGCAGTCCGCGCTGCGCCCTCCCTGGCTGTATCAATCCCGGCTTTTGTCTCTCTCCCAGCCCCGAACGCTCGGTCCTACAGAGCCCCTCCGCCACATCTGTTGGTAGTTTACTCTCCAAAACCATTTCACGTTTTTTTTTTTTTTTTTTCTTTTTGTTTCTGCTTCCCTCCCCCTTCTGGAATACACAAGGGGGCCGACAGTGTCTCTTGTCCCTGGCTTTGGCAATACTCCTCTCCCCCTCTCCTCTCCTCGCTCTCTTTCTTTGTGTTACACAACAGCCAAAGCATTTAATTCTAGGTTTTATATCCCGCTATCAAAGCATCAGATTTGTTGTGAGCGCACCAATAATATCCTTTTGTCTTGTAGTCAGCCCTGAGCGAGTGCATCTATATCCCTCTGCGAGAACACAAGCTTGCATTATATTGTAATGGAAGATATACTCTCTAATACCTTTTTTTTTTTTTTTTTTTTTTTTTTATTAAATGAAACCTTTTTCTATTTCTTTCATCCTATATAGAGAAGAATGTATTACTTTGTAGTAGGGCCATGCTGGCATTCTTTGTGTGCAGTTAGATCACTTTATAAACTAGGTTTTATTTTATTTTTTTATTTTTTTTTATAGTTGCAAGATCAAATTGGATCATGGATTAAGTTTTATATTGTAGGCCATAGGAGCCCTGACTGTGAGCTAATCAGATTATCTGTGCGTGCGTTTTATTAATGGACTACAATATAAACCTGAAGGCTCACCACTACCAGCTTCCAGGATATGCAAGGTCATATCCCATAATGTGTTCTTATCGCAAAATGCAAATTCTTCACAGTAACCCATAGCAACTAGTCAGATTCCATCTTGTACTGAACCACCTTCAGCAGAGCGATCTTTGATTGGTTGCTTTGGGTTCCTTATGGAGTCCACTTGGTCATTATGGTAATAATACTTGCTCTTCAAGCTCCTTCACGTGGGTGGCTAGACGGTTGCCACCTTTGCATTTGACAGTGGCGATGATGCAATACGTCGTTTCCTCACTGTTTGCCTAAACCCTCCAAAATGGTTGCGGTGCGGCCCCTATTCACTTGCATGGGGCATGTTTTTGCAGTGGCATTCTGTTTTAAGCTGGTCATTCATGGATCGAAATTCCACTGGTTCAGCAGGGACCGGCTGAGATTCGATCCATCTATGAGCAGGCTGAATTGTACCCAAGTCAATCAATCGATTGACTTTGGTACAACTAGCATGTCATATTTTTTACATGCAATTACTGCCAGCGGCTATAGCCGCTAGCAGTAATCATTGTGTTCTGCTGGCATTTTTTTTTTTTTTTTAAATAATAAACATGTTCTACTTACCTGCTGTGTGCCATGCTTTTGCACAGAGCAGACCGGATACTCCTCTTCTCCGGTCCCCGCTGGCGCTCCTGGCTCCTCTCCCCCCACCGAGTGCCCACTATAGCAGGATGCCTGCTATGGGGGCACTCATGTGGGCTCGCTCCCAAGCCGTCTGCGTGTGGCAGCCTGGCTCAGCTCTGCCCCCGGCTCTCTCCTCGCTGGCTGTTATTGTCTCTGAGCCAATGAGGAGGAAGAGAGCCACTGCTCTTATGCACATTTCTGGATGGAGATTGGGCTCATGTACAGTACATTCGCAGCGCTTCACTTTTTTTCCCCACATTTTGTTATGTTACAGCCTTATTCCAAAATGCATTAAATTCTTTATTACCCTCAAAATTCTACAAACAATACCCCATATGACAACGTGAAAGAAGTTTGTTTGAAATTCTTGCAAATTTATTTAAAAAAAAAAAAAAGAAAAAGGCAAAAAATCACATGTACATACTGTAAGTATTCACAGCCTTTGCTCAATACCTTGTTGAAACACCCTTGACACCAATTACAGCCTCAAGTCTTTGAGTATGATGCTACAAGCTTGGCACACCTATTTTGGGCAGTTTCTCCCATAGCCATTTTCAGATCTCCCAAGAGATGCTCAATGGGGTTCAAGTCTGGACTCTGGCTGGGCCACTCCAAGGACATTTACAGAGTTGTTCCATAGCCACTTTGTTGTTCTTGGCTGTGTGCTTAGGGTTGTTGTCCTGTTGGAAGATAAACCTTCGCCCCAGTCTGAGCTCCAGAGCACTCTGAAGCAGGTTTTCATAAAGGATGTCTCTGTACATTGCTGCATTTATCTTTCCCTCGATCCTGACCAGTTTCCCAGTTCGTGCCGCTGAAAAACATCCCCACAGCATGATGCTGCCACCACCATGTTTCACTGTAGGGATGGTATTGGCCAGGTGATGAGCAGTGCCTGGTTTACTCCAGACATGACGCTTGCCATTCAGGCCAAAGAGTTCAATTTTTGTTTCACCAGACCAGAGACTTTTGTTTCTCATGGTCTGAGAGTCCTTCAGGTGCCTTTTGCCAAACTCTAGGCAGGTTGTCCTGCCTTTTACTGAGGAGTGGCTTCCGTCTGGCCACTCTACCATACAAGCCTGATTGGTGGAGTGCTGCAGAGATGGTTGTTCTTCTGGAAGGTTCTCCTCTCTCCACAGAGAACTCTGTCAGAGTGACCATCGGGTTCTTTGTTTCCTCCCTGACTAAGGCCCTTCTCCCCTGATCGCTCAATTTGGCCGGGCGGCCCACTTGGTGGTTCCAAACTTCTTCCATTTACGGATGATGGAGGCCACTGTGCTCATTGGGACCTTCAATGCAGCAGAAGTTTTTTTCTGTACCCTTCCCCAGATCTGTGCCTCCATGCAATCCTGTCTCGGAGGTCTACAGACAATTCCTTAGACTTCATGGCTTGGTTTGTGCTCTGACTTGCACTGTTAACTGTGGGGCCTTATATAGACAGGTGTGTGCCTTTCCAAATCATGTCCAATCAACTGGATTTACCACAGGTGGACTCCAGTCAAGTTTTAGAAACATCTCAAGGATGATCAGTGGAAACAAGAGGCACCTGAGCTCAATTTTGAGTGTCATGGCAAAGGCTGTGAATACATTATGTACATGGGATTTTTTTATGTTTAATAAATTTGCAAAGATTTTAAACAAACTTATGGGGTATTGTTTGTAGAATTTTGAGGAAAATAACAAATAAATCCATTTTGGAATAAGGCTGTAACATAACAAAATGTAGAAAAAGTGAAGCGCTGTGAATACTTTCCAGATGCACTGTAAGTATTAGGGGGGGGTTTGGAGGGGTGGGAGCTGCTCTCAGGTGTTTTTTTTTTACCTTGATTGCATTAAGGTAAATAACCTAAGGCCGGGTTTACACTGGTGCGACACGACGCTCGTCCTATTTTGGATCCGACTTTGCCCTGCGACTTGAAGTCGGAGACGCATCGGACGTCAATGAACGGGGATCCGACTTGGATCCCCGCCAATACCAGGCACTGTTTTTGGTATGAACCTTGAGGGGGAACTCAACGCCAAACTTTAAATAAAAAACTGGCATGGGTTCCCCCTCCAAGAGCATACCAGGCCCTTCAGTCTGATATGGATTTTAAGGGGAACCCCCTACGCCGAAAAAACAGCATGGGGGGTCCCCCAAAATCCATACCAGACCCTTATCCGAGCATGCTGCTCAGCCAGGCATGAAAGGGGGTGGGGACGAGCGCGCGCCCCCCCCCTCCTGAACCGTACCAGACTGCATGCCCTCAACATGGGAGGGTGGGTGCTTTGGGGCAGGGGGGCACACTGCAGCCCCCCACCCCGAAGCACCTTGTCCCCATGTTGATGAGGACAAGGGCCTCTTCCCGACAACCCTGGCTGTTGGTTGTCGGGGTCTGCGGGCGAGGGGCTTATCGGAATCCAGGAGCCCCCTTTAATAAGGGGGCCCCAGATCCCAGCCCCCCACCCTATGTGAATGAGTATGGGGTACATTGTACCCCTACCCATTCACCTGGTGGGAAAAAGTGTCAATAAAAAACACACTAGACCGGTTTTTAAAGTAATTTATTAGGCAGCTCCGGGGGTCTCTTCCGACTTGGGGGGGGTGTCTCTTCCGACTTCTCCGCTCTCTCCGGCCTCTTCTCCCGGTCTCCGGGGTTCTTCTCCGATGTCTTTTGCCGGGCTCCTCTATCTATGTCCGCTAACTTCTGCTCTTTTTTGCTAGCGTTGGCCCGGTCTTCTCCACCGTCTTCTTCCGATGTTGACACGACGCTCTCTCCTGATGTAATGCCGTGTGCGCAACGACTTATATAGGCATGGGGCGTGGCCACCGGGTGATTTGACCCCCGCCCCATATGACGTTACCGCCCCATCATGCCCCGGGCAATGACGTCATAAGAGGCGGGGGTTACCGGGTGACATCACCCGGGGACCACGCCCCATGCCTATATAAGTCGTTGTGCATACGGCATTACATCGGGAGAGAGCGTCGCGTCAACATCGGAAGAAGACCGGAGGGAAGAAGACGACGGAGAAGACCGGGCCAATGCTAGTAAAAGAGTGGGCAAAAGAACAGAAGATAGCAGAGGAGCCCGGCAGAAGACACCGGAGAGCGGGAGAAGAGGACGGAGAGAGTGGAGAAGTCGGAAGAGACCCCCCCCAAGTCAGAAGAGACCCCCGGAGCTGCCTAATAAATTACTTGAAAAACCGGTATAGTGTGTGTTTTTTTAAAAAAAAAATTTTTATTGACACTTTTTTTCCCTCCGGTGAATGGGTAGGGGTACGATGTACCCCATACTCATTCACATAGGGCAGGAGGCCGGGATCTGGGGCCCCCTTACTAAAGGGGGCTCCTGGATTCCGATAAGACCCCCGCCCGCAGACCCTGACAACCAACGGCCAGGGTTGTCGGGAAGAGGCCCTTGTCCTCATCAACATGGGGACAAGGTGCTTTGGGGTGGGGGGGCCACAGTGCGCCCCCCCGCCCCAAAGCACCCACCCCCCCATGTTGAGGGCATGCGGCCTGGTACGGTTTAGGAGGGGGTGCTCGTTCGTCCCCACCCCCTTTCCTGACCGGCCGGGCTGCGTGCTCAGATAAGGGTCTGGTATGGATTTTGGGGGACCCCTGCGCCGTTTTTCCGGCGTAGGGGGCTCCCCTTAAAATCCATATCAGACCGAAGGGCCTGGTATGCTCTTGGAGGGGGAACCCATGCCGTTTTTTTTATTTAAAATTTGGCGTGGAGTTCCTCCTCAAGATTGTCAGAGCACAAGTCGCATGCCAAAGTCGGATTATGCAAGACGGCGATCCGACTTTGATCCGACTTCAATGATAGTCAATGGGCTGAAGTAGGATCAAAGTCGGACCAAAGTAGTACAGGGAGCATTTTCAAAGTCGGACCGACTTGTGTCGAACCAATTAAGATGGCTCCCATAGGGAAACATTGATTTTCACACGTCATGCGACATGAGCTCCCAATGTTGGAGCGTTTGTCACACCAGTGTAAACCGGCCTCAGAACAACTTTAAGGGCTGGTTCACACAAAATCAGTTGAGCTGTGTTTATCTGCACAGATTAAGGCATGCTTAACACCAGGGCACCTAGAATACAATAGATCCCTATGTGTCCTGTTGACAACATAACACTGCGTTGAGGTAAGTTTCATTAGGCACAAGAACTGCACAGTCCACCACCTCAGTCCATCCCTGTTAACCTGCTCGGCGGTTGTGGGGGAATAAGGTGCGTCTTGAGAGGCTCCCTTCCTTTCAGATAGGAAAGTAACGTCAATTTTATTTTGCAACATTTCAATAAAGTTTTTTTTTAAAGAAAAAGATAAATGGTGTCTTGTGTTGTGACAGCACAAAGCACCACCCTCTATACAACGTGCATGCAGGCTGGTGTAGAAGAGCCCTCATTGCTTTTTTGAGCAAATGGAGATGTTACCCATAGCAACCAGTCAGAAAATGCTGGCTTGCTCCGTAACCTATAGCAACCAGGCCTCTGTTTACTGGTGCTAGGTGATGCCAGATGACCGCACATTGCAGTTTTCGCTTAATTTAGATTTTTCTCAGCACGGACAGGGTGTATCCTGATTGGTTTTTAGAACACAGGGCCCCGTAGACTGTAGCGTTCGTTGTGTGACTGGAATCGTTATGCTGGAATTTAAAAACATTGGGAGATTTTTTGACAATTAGGTTTACTTGTGTTTTTTTTTTTCTCTATTTGCGTGGATTTCCCATCATCCACCTGTCCACGCACGCTTTTGTCTTGCTGCCCTTGTGTGTCGGCTTTGAGGTGGAAGGCCATTTGTCTCGCTTAGCATTGATGGGAGCATTTTCTATCTCTGCTGAAGGACCAGCTTTGTCTGTCGGGGATAAATATCCCTTTTTAGCAGGAATGCTTGTCCAATGGATTGCCTCGCTTTATCCATGACATGGCAGGAATGGTGTCACTGGATATTTTTAGTTGAAAATATGAGATTGGTGATTGTTTTTAGTGCTGTTGTCTATAGAATCTTGAACTCAGCAGGATTCATTAGGACAAGGCCTCATCTCCATGGAAACAAAGTGCTGGGCCAAAATGTTGTTAAAGCAACACGAGATATTCTCTACAGCAGGGGGCGCAACCTACAGCAATCAAGCACACGATGAGGGGAATCGATCAGATCTGGAGCAGCTGTACATGGCAACCAATTGGCTTCTATCTTTTATTTTCAAAGCATAGCTGAACAAGCTGAAAATGGAAGCATGCATAGCCACTCCAGATTCCGTCTGCTCCAGTTATAATAAATTCCCCTCAATGCTGTACCTGCGTGGGCTCAGCGGTGGCTGTGGCTGTGGATGTTAGTGTATGCTGTGCAGAAGTCGGCCCGCCTATCCTTTTACTCCTCTAAGTAAAACTGCTGGTTGCACAGGTATGCATGTGAAGGTGCAGGGATTGGGGCTGCTCTGAGGTGTGAAGGTGCAGGGATTGGGGCTCATTTGAGGGGTGAAGGTGCAGGGATTGGGGCTTATTTGGGGGATGAAGGTGCAGGGATTGGGGCTGCTCTGAGGTCTGAAGGTGCAGGGATTGGGGCTGCTCTGAGGTCTGAAGGTGCAGGGATTGGGGCTGATTTGAGGGGTGAAGGTGCAGGGATTGGGGCTGATTTGAGGGATGAAGGTGCAGGGATTGAGGCTGGTCTGCGGTCTGAAAGTGCAGGAATTGGGACTGATCTGAGGAGTGGAGGTGCAGAATTTGGGGGTGAAGGTGCAGGAATCAGAGCTGATCTGAGGGGTGGAGGTGCACGAATTGGGGGTGAAGGTGCAGGGATTGGGGCTGATCTGAAGTGGTGAAGATGCAGGAATTGGGGCTGATCTGAGGGGGTGAAGGTGCAGGAATTGGGGGTGATCTGAGGGGGGGAAGGTGCAGGAATTGGGGGTGATCTGAGGGGGGGAAGGTGCAGGAATTGGGGGTGATCTGAGGGGGGGAAGGTGCAGGAATTGGGGCTGATCTGAGGAGGTGAAGGTGCAGGAATTGGGGCTGATCTGAGGAGGTGAAGGTGCAGGAATTGGGGCTGATCTGAAGTGGTGAAGGTGCAGGAATTGGGGCTGATCTGAGGAGGTGAAGGTGCAGGAATTGGGGCTGATCTGAAGTGGTGAAGGTGCAGGAATTGGGGCTGATCTGAAGTGGTGAAGGTGCAGGAATTGGGGCTGATCTGAAGTGGTGAAGGTGCAGGAATTGGAGCTGATCTGAGGAGGTGAAGGTGCAGGAATTGGGGCTGATCTGAGGGGGTGCAGGAATTGGGGCTGATCTGAGGGGGTGCAGGAATTGGGGCTGATCTGAGGGGGTGAAGGAATTGGGGCTGATCTGAGGGGGTGCAGGAATTGGGGCTGATCTGAGGGGGTGAAGGAATTGGGGCTGATCTGAGGGGGTGCAGGAATTGGGGCTGATCTGGGGGGTGCAGGACTTGGGGCTGATCTGAGGGGTGCAGGAATTGGGGCTGATCTGAGGGGTGCAGGAATTGGGGCTGATCTGAGGGATGCAGGAATTGGGGCTGATCTGAGGGATGCAGGAATTGGGGCTGATCTGAGGGGGTGAAGGTGCAGGAATTGGGGCTGATCTGAGGGGGTGAAGGTGCAGGAATTGGGGCTGATCTGAGGGGGTGAAGGTGCAGGAATTGGGGCTGATCTGAGGGATGCAGGAATTGGGGCTGATCTGAGGGATGCAGGAATTGGGGCTGATCTGAGGGGGTGAAGGTGCAGGAATTGGGGCTGATCTGAGGGGGTGAAGGTGCAGGAATTGGGGCTGATCTGAGGGGGTGAAGGTGCAGGAATTGGGGCTGATCTGAGGGGGTGAAGGTGCAGGAATTGGGTATGATCTGAGGGGGTGAAGGTGCAGGAATTGGGTATGATCTGAGGGGGTGAAGGTGCAGGAATTGGGTATGATCTGAGGGGACGAAGGTACAGGAATTGGGTATGATGTGAGGGGACAAAGGTGCAGGGATTGGCTATGATCTGAGGGGTGAAGGTGCAGGAATTGGGGCTGATCTGAGGGGTGAAGGTGCAGGGATTGGCTATGATCTGAGGGGTGAAAGTGCAGGAATTGGGGATGATCTTTAAATCTGCCATTAACAGTACAGCTATGTTTAAAAAAAATAAACCGAACAACTACGGTGGGCTATTGTTCTCTGGAATGCGTGTTGTCTAATGCTTGTAAATTGTCAGTTGAATGTGGAAAAGGTTGCTGAGCAATGCTGACCCCAGTTCTTCAGTATGGGTTACGGCACTTTACACTTCTGAAGCTGGTTATGAAATTAGTGCAGACTCATCATTTTTGGGAGTTGAATGTTTCATAACAAGTGACTGTTGGTCCTTTGCTGCTCATAGCAATCTCATTCATCCTTCCCTTCTACTAATGTAGTATGAGAGGTTTTATTGGATCATCTTGTTGCTGGAAACAGACTGTATGAGACGTCGCTGTCCTCAGACACAGGACCTCGCCTTGCATAGGACAAGTACAAGCAGGACCTTGCATCATTTAGAGCAGGTTAAGTATTGATGTTCTTGCACGATCCTTTTACAGTATATCTTCTTGAGTTATTCAGAAACCTTTTTAAAGCTGACCTCCTGGCAAACCACTAAACACACACATAATATATATTTGCAATAGGATGTTTTACTTTACTATCAATCCAGTCCTGAGAGTTAAACAGCTCTGCCCCACAGCCCAGCTTTGCTTGGCGGGGCAGGGAACCAATTTTCTTTCTGCTGCAGGTAAGTATACTTACCTGTCTTGTCCGTCCCCTAATCTGTAATTTGACCGTGAAAGGAGAAGCAGCAGATTGATAAACTGAACTCGTCTCTGGCCCCTTGTAGTGCTTTCGCCTCCCTCCAGTCCGAGCTCTGCTGTAGAGAAACTAGAGGCGGTTAATACCAAGTGAAATTCAGGTACTTGCCCTGCTGGGATTAAAAAAAATACATATATATTGGTGTATTTATTGAATACAAAGCTACATTAGTTTGTCTGTTTATATCTGATTGAAGTTCAGCTTTAGAGCCCAACTGAACTTTCATCTCATATCAATCGGATACATTCCCTGGTTAATGAAAATAAAGGTGTTCAAAATCTTACAGATAATTTCCTATAAAAGCAGCCACAGCCTCAGCAAAAAAGCTGGTCTCCTGCCAGCATGCTGCAAGAATGGAAGCAGTGGTCTATATGAAGAGGTCCGACCTACCCCTTGCTTAGTTGGGCCTAGAGTTCTGTAATCAGCAGAGATCATGTTTCCTGCTTATTGGAGAGTTCAAGCTCAGCTGGGGTATATATGACCTCTATAGAGAGACCACTTCTTTCATGCAGTCCTTCTTTGCAGCCTGCTGGCAGGGAATGGGCTTTTCTACTCGGGCTGTAGCTGCTTTCTAAACAAATCAAACTGTAGGCCTTACACCTTTTTTTGTTTTGATGCACCTGAATGGATCTAAAGCAGAACCTAAACCTAAACTCGTCGATTTTTAGCTGTTAAAACAACATTCAAGGTATGCTGTGAGTTGTGTGCTCTTGTGCAATAACCACATATTAAAAATCTGTTTGAAATATTTAGATTTGGGGTATGATAGATATGTTATGGAGAAGGAGAGGGGGAGGTGTTTTGTAGTCTTGGGCTGACAATGCTGCTCATCCAATATATAGAGTGAGCCTTGTCTCTCTAAGACAGGATCAATGGCAGGATCAATGGGTGCAACCTGTGCCCCCTGTTGGAGGTCTTTCCTCACTTCCCTCCCCAGCGACTGCCCCCATACCTCCCAACTTTTTGAGATGGGAATGAGGGACACCTATCAGCAAAAGAATGCAGGCATAGGCCACACCCCTGGCCACACCCCCTTAAAGGAGAATTGTACAAAAAAACAAGATTCATTTAAACCCACTAGTGCTTTTTTTTTTTTTTTTCTGTATTATTTATTTTTATTTCCTTTTTATATTGGCTTTTGGAATTTACAAATGCAGCAATTTAGAAATCAGATGAAAAGTTTAGCACTGGAAAACACTTTTGGATAGATAAAAAGTGCATTTTATATACATCTATATAGATCAGACCAAAATGAGGGACAAATGAGGAGGAAAGAGGGACAGAGGGACATTGCTCCAAATCAGGGACAGTTGGGGAGCTGTGTTGTCACTGAGACAGGAGGTGAGGGCAAATCTCTAAAGAGGGACAAGAACCAAAGTAAAAAAGAGGCTCTAACCTTCTATTCTGTATCCAAAGAAAAAAAAAAAGTAAAGTTATGTCTGGAGTTGTAGCTGAAGAACCATAGAAAATAATGTGTGTAAAGAGGGGTTGGGGGGTTCAGCTCACAGCTGCCATTCAAACCTTCAAGTCCTGCTGCTGACTGCTGTCAGCTCTAATAATGTGTGTCTATGGGGAAATCACCTGTCTGAGACACTTAAATAGGCAGCGAGATCTGGAGGAAGAAGATGTGCTATGTGTACGCCTCTTCCATCACTGGAATAGGACCCAGAGGGGACTCAAATGAAACCCCCTCTCCCCCCAGGTGCATTCATTTTTTGGAAATTTAAAGGTGAAATGCACTTTTTAAACAGCAAAGCTCCTTTAACATATGCAGGCCAACGAGCAAGTTTGCAATTAAACCTTTTTATTGTTTCCCTTTCCTCCTGCTGCCCTTGGGGACTTATTAGAAGTCTACCCATTCAGATTTGCTTTCCAGATATGCAGACAGAACTAATCATGACTCCCTTTCCTCCATCTTCCTGGTTGAGTGGTGCTAGGTGTCATTTAGCCCAGTAGACTGAGGACATCATGTGGCAAAAAAGAGGTACTGTAGGGGACTGTTCTGGATTAAAGACAAGTAATGCCCCACAGCTAGGCTTTTACTATAGCCACCAATGAAGTAACTTTGCAGAGTCTTGGACGCAGTGTAGCCAGAGACCGATTTATCTATTATATACAGGAGCGCTCGTGCAACTTTTTTTTTTTTTTCTCAAGTGATTGCTTCCACAAGACTGTTATCACCAGCTGAGTATCAGTCCTAGTATTTGGATCTCTGCACCTTTTACTGGTAATAGTAAGCTTACAGCAGCTGTTGTGTGTTTATGTTGCGGGGGCTTAATTTGGGGTACGGGGGGCATTTGCACTGCTGTGCAGGTACTCGTGTGCGCTAGCCAGCCTGGACACATGTTCTGTAAATAGTAGAAAATGGCCTATCCTGACATGTCAGATCAGGCAGGGTAGGTCTCGGTTGTGTGAAATTTGAATTAATCAGATGTGAGGAACATTGGAGGGTGCACTTATTCCTTAAAAGTGCTCCTTTAAGGCATTGGCATGTTGCAGTGCCGTCATTTGTCGCTCTTCCCTAAACATGTAGGGCATTCATTTTGCCTTTTCAGATAGAGAGGTACTCTGGGGACACTCTGGATTACAAATGTCGCTGTAATCCAGTGCTTAAAGCAGTCAGGTTCACAGGCGTTGTTACTGGGAGCACAGCCCAAGACGGGGACAGATCTCATCCGATGGGGGAAAAAAAGTCTCCTATTTCCAGCATGTTGTGACGTTATACTAATGGGGATCCTAATTATTATGGGGGGGGGTATGTTACTGCCATATTTTATGGGATAACTGTAGTTTTTATTTGAATGTTATGCAGGAGAGACCATCTTGGTGTGTGTATATGCACTTTTTGTGATTCGGCACTGCGTCGCTTTAACTGACAATTGAGCGGTCGTGCACTGTTGTACCCAAACAAAATTGACGTCCTTTTTTTCCCACAAATAGAGCTTTCTTTTGTTGGTATTTGATCACCTCTGCGGTTTTAATTTTTTGCGCTGTAAACAAAAAAGAGCGACAATTTTGAAAAAAAAAAACACATTTTTTTTTACTTTTTGCTATAATAAATATCCCCCAAAAATATATAAAAAACAATTTTTTTCCTCAGTTTAGGCCGATATGTATTCTTCTTCTACATAATTTTGTTAAAAAAAAAATCGCAATAAGCGTATATTGATTGGTTTGCGCAAAAGTTATAGCGTCTACAAAATAGGGGATAGAGTTATGGCATTTTTATTATTCATTTTTTTCTTTTTTTATTAGTAATGGCGGCGATCTGCGATTTTTATCGGGACTGCGACATTATGGCGGACACTTTTGACACCATTTTGGCACCATTGTAATTTATACAGCGGTCAGTGCTATAAAAATGTACTGATTACTTTGTAAATGACACTGGCAGGGAAGGGGTTAACCACTAGGGGACAATGAAGGGGTTAAGTGTGTCCTAGGGAGTGATTCTAATGCCCCGTACACACGGTCGGACATTGATCGGACATTCCGACAACAAAGTCCATGGATTTTTTCCGACGGATGTTGGCTCAAGCTTGTTTTGCATACACACGGTCACACAAAGTTATCGGAAAATCCGATCGTTCTGAGCACGGTGACGTAAAACACGTACGTCGGGACTATAAACGGGGCAGTGGCCAATAGCTTTCGTCTCTTAATTTATTCTGAGCATGCGTGGCACTTTGTCCGTCGGATTTGTGTACACACGATCGGAATTTCCGACAACAGATGTTGTTGTCGTAAAATTTTCTAGCCTGCTCTCAAACTTTGTGTGTCGGAAATTCCGATGGAAAATGTGTGATGGAGCCCACACACGGTCGGAATTTCCGACAACAAGGTCCTATAAACACATTTTCCGTCGGAAAATCCGACCGTGTGTACAGGGCATAACTGTGTGTGGGGGGGGGGGTGTACTTCCACTCACATGACAGCGATCACTGCTCCCAATGACAGGGAGCAGTAATCTCTGTCATGATACAAGTTAGAATGGGGAAATGCCTTGTTTACGTAGGCACTTCCCCGTTCTGAGGCTCGGTGACACGATCAGCGGGAGACTGGCGGACATCGAGTCCTGCGGGCATGGTCACGCTGTACATGGTGGGCGTGCGCACACCTGCTATCCCCGCCTCTTAAAGGGGACGTACAGGTACGCCCATTTGCCCACCGCTGCCATTATGCCGATGTATATCGGCGTGCAGCGGTCGGCAAGTGGTTAAAGCGCAACTCCACTTTTGTTGAGAAAAAAACATTCCCCCTGGGTGATCTATGTACATTGCCTAGATTATGACAACCTTTGTTGCGGTTTCCTACCTTTTTTGTTATTCTCAATAAATCCCAGTGTGATTGTCTGTGCCTCTGTGCTAAGTGAGTCTAATGGGAGTGTTTTCTTAAATATCAGTCAGCTGTGGCAGCTGCTGTGCACTAATGAGGAAATCTGCTGGGCCTGTATTCCTTTTTAGATGTGTTCCTATTGGAAATATATCACCAAAAATGACATTTTAGTTGCAGGGGATGCCTGAAATCTGACTTGTATCTTAGGCAGACTTCTGGGAAAATTGGTGGGCCAATCACACAAGCAGGAAATGATGTTTCTGTGGTCAGTATACATTCTGTGTACAGAACACCTCCAGGTAGCCATATTGCATTTATAGAAAATTACAGCGGCTGCAGATTGAAAAGGAGAGGTCATTTTTAATAACATACAATTACAATATGACTTGTATCACAATTGTACACACTATATTATTTTTTCTTTATTTGCTATTTTTTTTTTCCCACGAAAGTGGAGTTACCTTTTAAAGATTTACCTCCGGGATACGCAATTTGACAATAAACCGCACGGTTTATGATAAATTAACAAATGTCCTACCCTGTTTCCCCGAAAATAAGACCTAGCGTGATTGTCGGAGATGGCTGCAATATAAGCCCTACCCTCCAAATAAGCCCTAGTTAAAGTCCTTGTAGGTCTAATTTTCAGGGTAGGGCTTATTTTCGGGGAAACAGAGTAGGGCTTATTTGGTGGGTAGGGCTTATATTGCAGCCATCACCGACAATCACGCTAGTCTTATTTTCGGGGAAACAGGGTAGTAGCCATGCAACTGGGAGGTGAGGTATGAAGGCACATGTAGAGGTACAGGTCGTTGTGATCAGGTCTCGCAGATTTAGATGTTCTACATTAGGCAGAGTACCATTGATAACTGCATGTAACACGAGGCCTTGTATGAGTCGGGATCAAGATTTAAGAGAAAAACTGATCTAGTGCCAGCTTTTTCTTGCAGGAGGAAGTTGCGTAAACCAGATTATATCTATATCTATATTTTATCTATCTATATAATTTTTTTTTTTTTTGTGATCAATTTTATATGTAGTTTGTTCAGTACATAGGCAGGTTACGCTTCCTGCTTAGTTTATCTGTGGAGCCCTGCTGATCCCCTTATCACAGTGAAAGTCTACCAGACAGGGTGTGTCTGAAGAATGGTACATTCTCTACACTCTGTAATAAGGTGAAAACAGCCACAATACTAGGCAGCCTTTAATGAGAAGAAATAGCCGCAATGCTCATAGTAGATCATGCAGTTTAGGCTGCCAGTGGGTAAAGCTTGGCTATAGATGGATCGAAATTTGACTGGTTCAGCAGGGACCGGCTGAATTTTGATCCTTGTGTGGCTTCTGTCAAACAGACTTGGAAAATTTATTTTTTTTGATCAGCGGCTGCCACCAAATGAGCTAAAGCCACTGATCAGTGTATTGTGCAGGGTGGATTTGATTTAAATCACCAGTAGAAAGGCTTGATTTCGATCGACTTATAAAGAGCAGCTGTCATCTCTGTCCCGCAGCGGCTCCTCCTCTGACCCGCTGTTGACTCACCGACCGTCCCATTCACTTTAATGGGACGGCTGGTGATGCGGCACAACAAGGTGAGAGACGTGGCGGCAGCAAGTGAGTGGATGCCCGCTAACAGGCGCTGCCATGATGGATCCATGATGAAATGACAGGTGCTCTTTAAATGTAAGGATTTATTCTTGCTGGTAGTTAGAATCTTTAATATTTGCAAACAAAATGAAGGTTTCCTATTTAGAATAATAAGCTGTCAGGTTAGTAAAACAGCGATATCAGAAACAATTCAATCATACAGTTTGTAGTGTACATAGATTGGCAAAACAATGGGATAAAGGAATATTCCTGAACTTTGTTTTATCTCATGATTACTGTGAAATTGTGTGAATGCATCAATGCAGTGCATGTTATCTCAGCTTGCAGAGCTTGGATTCATTGAATGAGTTTATACAAAAATGTAACTATTGCAGAATATACAGTCTCATGCTGAATAAACTAAATTATTAATGTATCTTGAATAGAAAACTCTTTAGATAAATATTTACTCCAAATGCATTTTATTTAAAATACATTTAATAAAAAAATAAAAAAAAATCAGATTTTGTTTGATTTTTTTTTTTTTTTTTTTATCATTGATTTTTATCCACCCTGGTATTGTGACAGCGGAAACTGCCTTCAGAATACAATGTTTTATCAGGGAGGGTTCCTCTATCCATCATGATTATGATCATCTATGGCTAGCTTTAGGGTAAGTGAAAATCGTTTGCCAGCAGTGACATTATTATTATTATTATGTTCACTTTTTTTTTTTTTTAATATGATGAGGTTCTTTCTTGTACAAAATATATTGATGTGCCCTATTGGCTTATATAAAGTATTCATTTTTGTAGGTAGGTCCCCTTTTCATTTGTGATTAGATAGATATATTTATATCTGTGTGTGTGTTCGTGTATATATATATATATATATATGTGTGTGTGTGTGTGTGTGTGTGTGTGTGTGTGTGTGTGTGTGTGTGTGTGTGTGTGTGTGTGTGTGTGTATATATATATACCGTATTTATCGGCGTATAACACGCACCCCAATTTAGGAGAGAATTTTAAGGAAAAAAAACTTTTAGGAGGGAAGTTGAAGGGAAAAAAACTTACATTTAAATGC